>CM047881.1:13710147-14310147 GCA_026212405.1 Petrea volubilis | reverse complement strand
GAAATTTGTAATTCAAAATCAAACACTAGGGGGGTACTTGTAATTTTTCATAGTCGTCCTTTTTTCTTTAATACTTATTTCTATAATAGGTGTTTGATGGTTATAACTTGCACTATTGTTTGAGTAAAAACATTTTACTTAATACAAAGGTGTATTTGAGTACAATAAATATATATATATATATATATACACACACACATATGTACATATCTGATGAAAAAGATTAACAAACATCAACTCATACGCTTATCTCTTAACATCAGAAGATCAAATATTAAAAAATCATCATATGAATCATGAAAATTATGTCATTTTTTAATGTCATTGTAAAAAGGCACTTGAACTGATGCAGTCTGTATTATCTGCCTTATATATGGAACTGGTTTTTTGTTTGAGTAGTTATATTTAAGTTAGATATTTAATTACGAGTTGTTCAGAGATTGAAGAATGGATGTGCATACGGTTTGGCGGGTGCAACTTCATTCGTCACTAGATCATCCTCTAATAAATCCACTAGGACGTTGACACATACTTGGGCACCCCATAAAAGGGACATTGAATTGGAAAAGAAGGTTGACAAGGTGAGCACTGAAAACATGGGGCTTAAGCAATCCTTAGTTGCTTTTACATCACAAATGTAGTCCATTCACGAGATGATGAGGATATCATAGTTGACTCCTTTACGTCAAGGATATAGTAGCCTGGTTGCTTACTTCCCGACGCCTCCACATGGTTATTCTTTCATTCCTCCCCCGACTATACCACTTGCACAGGTACATACATTCATTGGATTAGTAACACATGTATTAAACTAGTATTGTTGGTATTAATATTGTCTTGAGGTGTTTTTATATTTTCGTTATTGGATTACTTTTATATTAATGTTGTTCTTTGAAGTTAGACCTGTATTGCGAAGAATTTTATTTGTATTTAATGATTGATGTTTCGTTGGTAATTTAAATATTTGTTGTTTGATATTGAATCAAATTGTTATTGCTACTAGATTGTTTTATTGGACAAGGGAATAGAAAATTATAAAAGCCGCATAATAGAATTTGTATACACTTGCGACCGAATTTGCAAGCAACTAGAAGTCGTTGCAGAAAAAAAAAATAGCGAGTTTTGCGACTTATTTATTTTGTAACAAAAATACATATATATTTGGTAAAAAATATTTGCGGCCACCAAACCCCGTCTCAAAATATCATAGAACTTGCGTCGCTGGAATTTGCAACGGACGTGGATAAATATCAAAAGATTTACCAGTTTTGCGACTAACCATATCCGTCACAAATGTCGTCACACAACCTCCACGTCAGCATCTTTTGTGACTCACAGAAGTCGGCCACAAAAATAATCGGTGGCAAGTTTGGTAGCAAATTTTGTGATTCAGGTTTTTGCCACCGATGTTGGTCTGTCGCAATTGGTTTGAAACCGATTTTCACTAGAAATCAATCACAAAATCCCCCACAAATCTGCGTTCTTCTAATAGTGACAATTTTGCGGTGAACTTTGTTCGTTATAAATATGTTAGTAAATGACTCATTACTAATTTTTGTTTTAACTCAATTTTAATTGAATTCTGCTACAAATCGACAACCAATATCATATATTTACGATGAATCGGTGACCTAATGATTACAATAGAGTAAAGCCCACTACAGTCCTTCGCTCTGCTAAGGTCGATTTGTCTATGATGTGTATACATTAAAATTCTGGAGTGTGTAGGCATTGCTCTAAGGTTTCTGATTTTGACAAGTACCTCTAAAAAAAGGATCATGTGGCATAAGCTTTTTGGGAAAGAAGTAAGCTATAAATTTAATTAAGTTCTGTTCTTTTATATGAGCTTAGAGTAATTCTAAAATTTATAATAAATTAGCATATTTTAACACTTCCCCTCATCCCCACCTGTACAATGATGGTGCTGTCATTTTGTGGATCATCGGACCTTAATCGTTTCAATTCTATAGCATGCTGTTTTTTACTCCTTTGAACTTAACAGCATTGCACATTCTACAGGTTAATTTTGAAATATTGCGATTCAATAGAATTAATTAAAAAGAATTGCATTCATCATAATTATGTATTTCTTTTCGTACGCTTATAGTATTTCTTTTCCTTTTTTCTGGGGTAAAAGATACTTGACAACTTAATTTATACCTTTTGCATCAAATATATCCCCTAAACAAAAGTTTTTATCGCTGACACTTTGAGCTAAATCAAACACTTACCTTTTGAAGGGGTGTTTTGAAAAACTTAAAAAAAATACTTTGCTGTTTTTAGCTTCAAAAAAGTTATTTTAAGTGTTTGGTTTTGTAACTTTTATTTAAATTAAGTTGGAAAAAAAGCAGAAGCTGAGAAGTTAGGAGGAATCTGCTTCTAACAATTTAAAAGTGCTTCTTCGTATTTTCGTAAATAAATTGAACTTTTTAAATTATTTTCTACTAACTTTTGACGGTTTTTCACTTTTATTTCCAAACACTCCACACTTTTACTATCAACTTTGAACTTTTATTTTCAAACACTACCAACTTTTTTTCAACTTTTTCAACAACTCCAACTTTTCCAAACGCAAAAGCAATCCCAAACACCCTCTGAGTTTTTCATTAAAATATTACTCTAATAGCAAATAATTACTCAATCTAAAATATTTCTCTCATTATAAATCCTATCTACGTTATTTATCTATGTATACTTTCAATAGATAATTTTCCCCGTAAAACCATTTATTTTGTATCAAATACACCCCCAAACCAAACCTTCTATCATTTACTTCCCCAAGCTATATTATGTAACTCCTATTCTCTTATATATTTAATGAATTCTCTTCAATCTTCTTTCTCAAAAAATGAAGCGTAAATACTTTTTGAAAACTTAGAAACTATAATAGAGTTTAAAAATTGGAATTGGCTTTACATATATGAATAGAAAATATTGATTGAAAACCTAAAATTATTTTTAAATTTTTATAATCGTTATAGCCTTATATTGATCATCAATTGTAAAATTTTAAATTGAGATAATTATACATTTCAAACAAAAGACTATAGATTAAAATGCTGAATATATATATGTTAAGTATTAATCATTAAATTCAAATGCATATGGATAATTTTTCTCAAAAAAAAAAATTATATAACAATCACCCACTTTATCAAAGTAACAAAAAATTGTATAAAAAGGATTTGAATTTTGAAGTAAATATTCGACCACTGTTTTAGAATAATAAGGTCAACCATTAATATTAAACTCAAATTAGTAATAATATCAATTGTTAACATCTAACTCAAATTAGTAATAATTTTAAATCGGAAAGAAGAAGAAAAAGATGAAGAAAAGATACAAAAACAGAGATAGAAAATGGTGTAAAGAAAGTGAGAAGATCAAAAATAAATTAAAATTAAATAACATGAGTGATAGCAATGACAATTCGTTATATATTAAAGTAGGTAATTGTTATATATAATAGTTTAAGGAAATAAATGGTATAAAAATATCTTGAGGAATGTATGTTATACAGGAGGAATAGTTTTTTTTGGGTTGGGAGGGCCCTGGGGGGGGGGGGGGGGGGGGGGAAGGAATGTATTTACTAATATTTTTGTTCATATAGCATTATAAGTTATACCAAGGAGATTATTAATTTTGTACTAGAGTAACTTGTGTGGGGGGAAAGATTCACTAGGAGGAATAATATAGGAAATAATTTTGGAAGAGTACTAGCTTGAGAATTATATTTTAGGACGAATCATGTGTACATTCCATGAAGTATGTTGTGATTACAAATTAGTCTCTTTTATTTTAAAATATTATAAATACTCATGAGGTATGTAATAAATTAACAAAATTCATCATTTAGCAAGGTAAGACATAATTGCTAGTTACATTTTAGTTTTTCTTTTTTTTTTTTGTGGAATTTTGAAATAGAATTCCCATGGTCTTGACAAATCCACGATGTTGAAGGTTTGAAGCTATATATAAAGTCAATTCCAGAAAAAAGAAAGTAGTAGCGGTATCGAATTACAATTGGTAATGCCTTTTGGTGGTTGCGGTTGTATAAACTAAAATTATTTTGCGAAGGTTGGTGGAATAATTAAATTGATTTTGGAATTTTGTCAGACTTGACAAGTCACATCTCTTGTAGTTTGACTACCATGGTTAAAAAAAGTTATTTTTTAGATATCTGAATTAATATTTACAAGAAAGTCCTAGACCACGATGGGGTATTACTAATTTTTAAAACCAGATGGACTAATTTATAATTATATCATACTTCAAAAGGTGTAGACTTAATTTGTCCTATTTTTATTAGAGTAATGTTTTCAGGAAAAAAGAAGACTCCTTACCTTTTTTCAATATATAATGAATAGTCATTGATTTTTCATACCAAATTTTATATTTTATTTTCTTTTTACACCAATTTTCTGTTTAGGTATTAAATAATTTCCTTTTTGTGATGACTATAAGGATTACCTTTGAGATTTGACCAATATAGAATATAATAGCATGCAAAGTTAAGAACCATTTAATTGGGAGTTTGGCGCGTTAGATACTCGAATTTCAATATTAGTAATATTTTTACCAATTTAACAATTTTATATATAATCTTAATAAAGACTGTTAAACAGAATGCAATTTATGGCATTTATGTACACTAGCTTTCTATTTTGAGGAATTTTGTATGATAAAGTAAACTATAACAAAATATTCTTCTACTTTTTCTAATATTAATCTTAGATGGGATATAAATCTTTTGTTGGTTATTTAATTTTAAGTTATTAGCTTTCTTTTAATTTTTTTTTTGTTTTAATTGTTATCAAAGTCCTACATTGGAAATTGTTATTAGAATTCAAAAATTGTTATTGACACTCTGTTTTTACTTTCTATTGAAGTATTAAATAAAATATCAATTTGTTTTAAAATATGATTGAATACACTTTAATCCTTCAATTATTTGTTATGTCACATTTACTCTTATAAACTATCCAATATATACAACATTTACCCGACTGAATCAAAAAATTTCATTCCATTTGGCACTCCTATTTATGAAATTTTCATGTTAACCATCAAAAAATAAAAAAATAAATAAATAATTTGTCCTCATACCACTCCTATTTATACAAAAAAAAATTCTTCATTTAGCATTTTAGTTCACCTTAAAATCCTTTATTAGATAAAATAATTTTTAATTTAAAAAAAATAATTGATAGCTTAAGTAAATTCAAATAAAAACTAAGTTAATAAGTTTGGCGTAATAATGCCTAAAAATTAAATAGGAAAAAAAACTATTGTGTTTCTTTAAATTAATAAATTTTTAAGTATAAATTCCAAGTAAAGTCTAACTATTTTGAATAAATATGGATAAATATTTTTCAACTTCAACTTAAATATGTTTTCTTATATTATATCAAATTGTGACATGTTAAAGTAAATGTAAATTGTTAGAAATATGAGTATATACATTCAATTTGTTCTAGGGGAAAAAAATACACAAATTGAAGTAATTAATGAAAATGTAATTATTCAAATAGACTTAAAAGAGTCTATAGTTCACTTTTCATTGAAGAGTAAATAACTTGATTTTTAGTTAAAATATATTTAAAATTAAATTTAGATTATCAATTGATTTATATATATTTAAGGTTATTTAAGGTGGTAAAGTGCATTCAATTCTATTTTATAATGAATGGCCATTTTAATAAAAGTTTTAATATAAAAATAAGAATGAAGTATAAATAACAAATCCTTTCTATTTTTCGTCTAGTAGTTTTTTATTAGGGTGTTTGCGAGGGTTTCTGTTAATACTTAATAGTAAAATTTAGGAGTGCTTGAAGATAAAAACTACTAAACATTGTTGTAAGTTTATAAAAAAATTAAATAAATAAACAAAAGCAAAATTTAGGAGTGTTTTTAGTTTTTTTTTTTTTGTTACTTAGAAAAAGCAAAAGAAAGACATTTCAAATACTCTTAAATTGTTGTAACAAAATATAAAACAAGGCACAGAATTATTTGTTTTAATTTTTTTTTACGAACACTGAATTTTTTTTTATATATACCAAGTTTGGGTCCCTAGGTATGCATCAAATGGAATTACATCAAATTAATAATTTACTAACAAAAAATTGATGTATTAAATATAATACAATCTTAACCTTTTGATTTATAAGTGGGATACATACATCGAGTTCATACAAGAATTTCCTTCTAGAGTGTATTAGAATTCTTCAAATCATGAATTTCCCCCAAAACAAGGACGGAGCCAGAAGAGGGCAGCCCCCCCCCCCCCCCCCCCCCCCATCCCCAATAAAAAGTTTATATTCTTTTTCAAAAAAATTAGATTACTTTTAATTTTTTATAAAAATTTGATTTTTCCCATCAAATAAACCTTTTTGGCCCTAGAATTCTTCAAGTCATTCCATGATGAAACTTTAAATAGATAGGCACAATAATGCAATGGGTCAGTGTCAAAAATGAACGTATAAAACAATAAAATAACAAGTTTTAGTGTTCCCGAAATAGGAGGTGCATGAAATCCTTCGTAGCTTTACCATTAGGCTATTTAATAAGTTGGTTTGAAGTTTGAACTTGGAACTCTTGGGTTAGAAGACAAATGTGACGAGGTTTATAAAGGCTTAGGCAATCCTCACCTCTTGAGTTAGCTTTTGGGATTGAGTTAGGCTCAAGCCCCCTAATATTTCTACACATGTTCCAAGATAAATTCCATTTAGATATCCTTGAATTCCAACACTTTCGGAAATTTATTGAAGGAATGGCTGGAACAACATTCTGGATATGAAACTGTGGTGGATGGAGCGAATGTTGGGCTGTACCAGCAGAACTTTGCAGAGGGCAGTTTTAGTATTGCTCAGGTCGTAAATTCTTCTAGACCTCTTTTTTTTTTCGGGGGGGAACTATTGCCTTTACTTCTGTGTGAAAATTGAAATAAGATAGCCACTGCTCATTCTCTTCCCTTTCCGTATTTTTATAGAGCAGCTTGATGCTGTTGTGAAAGAAGTGAAAAACAAGAGCAATAAATGGCCACTTGTTGTGTTGCACAAGAAGCGCTTACGTTCGCGTCTTGAGGATGCTTCCAAAAGAGAGCTGATTGAGGAGTGGATGGATCAAGGTGTGCTGTATGGAACATCGTACGGATCAAATGACGATTGGTAGATCTTTAATCTTGTGAAGGATATATCCTGTTATCTCTTTTTGTTTTCCCACTAACTTTGTTTTTGTGCATAGAAATTCTTGATCAACTTTTTGGAGTCTTTTACCCTCAATCTGTTGTATTAGATTTAGATTGATTTTTTCACATTATATACTTTTAGGAAAACTACGCAAATACCGTTGAAGTTAATTCTTATATTAAAAAATCTCATGATTGTTTTTGTTAAATATTGATTTAATTGATTATAATAAACCGTCTTCTACCAAAAAAAAAAAATTTAAAATTCATTCCACGAATTTTCGTTCAAAAAAGCCCAAGAAGTAATCCATGAGTTTTCAGGATATAAAAGTTTATTTTAAAGTGTTTTTAGCTTTTTTCCCCCCTATCTTTTGTTCACTGAATCTATCAATTCATTTAATTAGTGCTAGTAGTTTCACATAGGTCTCGGGATGTAGGCGCAGCGGAATATTATAAAATTTATTTAAAAAATATATAACATATTATATGCAAATTTTATTGTTCCGTGATTATCGTGACGCGGATTTATTATGCAAATTAAATAATCAAATTATTTAAATAAGTTGAGCAATCTAATTACTTCTAGCACTCCTGTTGTCGTAGGGAAAAGAGCGTTTTCAAATATGTTATTCATGTTCTCGGATTGTCATGAATAGTTTGCACTTTCGTAGGAATCCAATTATCTTCCCTCCAACTGTCTCCACACATTAATCACATCACTTGTTTAAATCCTGTGCAAGAATTGAATTTAAACCGAAGTATATACGAATCTCTATATTAACTGTTTAGTATATGTGTCTATATACAAAGGTGGATATTTAAGAAGCTAATTTTAATTTATTGTTTATCTTTTAAACAATAAACTAAATTAACTTTAGCCAAGGGAAAGGTTGACTTATGGCGAGAGAAAACAAGGTGAAGAAAAGCTAGTTTTTTCTTCATGTGTATTGAGCAATGTGGGGTTGGCCTTAGCTTTTATGGCCTCCAATGGCCGGCCCCCTTGGCCATTCTTTTGAGTTCAATTTGGATTCAAACTTAATTTTGTTTCTTTATTCTTTCTTGATATTTCTCAACTTAAGAACTCATCTTTTAATTGTAAGATTCATCTTATAGTCTTATAATTAACTTAAAATTATAGAATTAATTTGAAATACATTAAATTAATTCAAAGTTAATTTATTTCTCAAATTAAAATTATATTTTAATTTGGTTCTTAATTGAAAACTTATTTCAATTTAGTTCTTAAATTAAAATTCAATTTCAATTTTGTCCTAAATTGAAATCTTATTTCAATTAATAAATTAATTGAAATCCAATTTCAAATTAATTTAATCGGTTGATCCTTAATCAATTAATTCCTAAATCAATTTTTCTAATTGATTCATATCCACCAATTTAATAAGATAGGTCAATTGAATTAGTCATCAATTTAATTGATCTCATTAATCAATTCAATTCGATTAATCAATATTAATCAATCAATATACTTAGGTGCTTGGTCAACTATTGTGTGTGACCTTTTAGGTTAATCGATTATTGACGGGCTTGCATTCAAAGCAATATTTTAGATAATGAAATTATTTATGATTAATTAAACTCTTTTAATTAATCACCATTTTATTAGAATTCTTTCTAATTAATGATCCCCATCCATCGTGATCGATGTCTTGCAACAAGTCCACGAATACCTAGTCAATAGATAAAGTATTGGCACGAACCTTTCTACTTATAACTTACTGTGCACATATAGTCCCTTCGCTATTCAGTTTTTCAATTGAGGTTTAGGACATGAGATTTGGGAAATTCTACTAACCTCAATTGTCATAATTCTTTGTAAGTAATTCATTTTGACAATTAGCTTAGAAACTCATTTTCTAATCATTGTCCTCCACTCTGCGCAATGATTTAATTGGACTAATTACAATAGAATATATGGAGCACTCACTCACTCAACTAGGCAAGCAACGAATTTTTTATTTATTTTCACTAGTTTCCATATATGGGAGACCTATACCCAACATAGGAGTATGAAGACTCGCCATGGAGCCAGCACCTATATCAAAATATAAATGCTCATATACAAGACTATTATGAAATCTTAAGTTTAAGGGCTAGTTAAAGTATGTAATAAGCTTGGAAACATTCCCAATTCTTTTATTCCCATTTAGAAGTTTCCATGTGGGATCCTCAATGAACTCATTCTCCAATGAACATCCATTTATGCATATGAATGTCTCTACACTTGATGTCCATAAAATAAGACATCTTGTCATTTGATATACGTCGTAAATATAAGTCTTTTAATAAGTCAAGTTGATACCCCGGTCTCAATTAGGCTCAATGACTTGGAGTAATTTTGATTAAGCCTTGTTTCAAAACTTTCATCTCTATACGAAGCCAAGTCTTGCAGCTTTAATGTTATCATAGAGATTCAACCACATACAAAAATAATATTTCTAATAATAAGCGATGAATATGGCCAAAAAGCATAGAACTTTTAATTTATTATTTAATCAAAGACTTTTTTTTTTTAATCAAATAGACTATTTGATACAAAGAGTAATTAACAAATTAAAATATATTAGTTTACTAGGCACTACTCTAACAAGTATGATTTTTAGAATAACAACCTGTACTGATCTAGTTAGATTCGAGCTAAAATAAGTGTTATATTTTAATTTTTTTTAAAAAAACTCACGACTCTATATATATACATATTATAATGGTAGGCTTACAGTTATAATTTTATTTGGGCCAAATACAGTGTGCGAGCCTTTCCGGGTCTAAAATGATCTTTTATTTATCCGTAAAAGTTAAAACCTAAAGCCATAAAAGGCAGGCTCCTGATCTCAGTCAATTCATGACCTTTAAATCAAATCGAAGCGTCTCCAATAGCCGTTCACTATCCAACGGCCACGATGGACCGGACTAACCCATAACGTTTATTTTGAAACCCCAACGGTCAAAAAAACTCAAGAAACACTACAAAATTTGTTTCCTAATGCAGATCGCCCTCACTCTCTATATGTTAATCATTCATCGAATACTCTCAACCGAAAATTTCTGAACAAAAACTCCAAGAATCGCAGTACCATTTTCGTCTTTCTCCAAATTATTAGAAACCCATTAGAGAGAGAGAGAGAGAGAGAGAGAGAGAGATGAGTGTTCGGCAATTTCCAGAAGCCATGGATTCATCTGCAGATCTTCAGATATGGAACAACGCCGCTTTCGATAATGGCGAAATTTCTGAGGATTTGACGGCGAACAGACAATCCTGGGGTTCTGTAAAGTCGCTTTTCAACAACCCAAAAGCGTCTTTTGATTCTGTTTCGGGCAAAGAAAATCAGGGCGAGAATCAGGTATCCTCTGTTTCTTCTTCTAATCTGAAATCATCAAACACGCCCTTTAAGCTGCTCAACAATGATGGGATTGTAGAAAAATCAAGAATTAAGGGTGTTCCAAAAACATGTTTTCAAGAAAATGTAGTTTCGAAGTTGGAGAGTGGGAAAAAGGAGATTCGGGATGAGAAGAAGATTGATGAAGAAATTCAAGAGATTGAGTCTGAGATTTCGAGATTGAATTCAAGATTAGATGCTCTAAGACTTCAAAAGGCTGAGAAAAGTGTAAAGATTGTGGAGAAGAGGGGTAGGGTTATCCCGGCTAAGTTCATGGAGCAGAAGAAAAATGTTGAAGAGATTTCGAATTTGAGCGCAAGAAGAAGAGGGGTTAGTTTAGGGCCAGCTGAGATTTTTGGAGCCACGAAATCTAAACAATTGGGGAAGCAAGAAATGATGATGATGATGACACCTTCTCAAAGTAGGAGAAAATCTTGTTTTTGGAAGTTACAAGACATTGTCGAAGAGAAAGTGGTGCCTAAAGAGAGGGGAAAGAGTTCGAGTGTTAGCCCGAAATCAAGAAAAGCTGCTGCTGCTGCTGCTAATAAGGCTCAAGTTACAGCCAGGCAAGCTGTGACAACAATTGCATCAAGAAAGTCTGTCAAGAAAGATGATGGTGTAATCAATTCAATTCAGCCCAAGAAATTGTTCAAAGAAGGCGAAAAATCCGTGCCAGCTACTACTACCAAAAAGCCGGTGAGGGCAGGAAGGGTTGTGGCCAGCAGATACAATCAGAACAATAGTTCTCAGGCCTCAGTGATGAGAAAACGGTCCTTGCCAGAGAACGATAAGGATGATAGATGTGACAAGAAACGGTCTTTATCAGTTGGGAAAACACGGGTGAATGCAAGTGAGAACAAGAATTTGGGTAACGAAAGTCGGGTGAAGAAGAGGTGGGAGATACCCAATGAGATTGTTGTTCATGGTAGTGAGAAGTCGTTTTCGCCCCAGTCGGTTGTGTCAGATGTGATGCTGCCTAGGATTAGGATTGCTCGCTGCATTAACGAAAGTCCGCGCGACTCGGGCCCGGCTAAAAAGGTGGCAGAATTGGTTGGGAGAAAATCGATTTTTAGCTTCACTAATGAGGAAAAGGAAGTGGGAGTTGGAGTCGGCGAACCATCTGTTTGCCAGGCCTTGACATATGCAGATGAAGAAGAACAAGAACAAGAACAAAATTGAATGTGAAAGTTAAGTGAACTGAAGATTTCTGTTGATTGTTGATTGGTAATTGTAGTAATACTTAAGCTGCTACTTGTGGTTTTTCATTTTTTTTCTTCTCTTTTTTTTTTTTTTCATTTATTTGGGCGTCATGTTGATATACAAAAATAAGTCGATTCAAGTGGTTGTTTGATTGATGATGAAGTGTAGAAACTGGACAAGTACACTTGTGCTTGCCATGTTTCAATAATCAATTCTTCATGGTTAATATGTTTTTTGAATGCTAAATGTGTTTTGTCCATTTTTTTGAGTTTTATGCAGAATTTTTATGTTCAGTGTTCATTACAGAAAAGTCCCCTGAGGTTTAGCCCATTTTCTCAAAACAACCGGGTCATATGAAAGAATACTGATACACTCCCTCAATATTCGGTTTTGTATTACAAATGCCATCAGCCGTTAAGAGGGTGTTTGTAACATGGAATCAAACATTAAGGCAGTATTTGTAATTATTCATATTACAGGGAATTTTTTCGAAAATGATATTGAACTGAAGGGATTTTTTGTGATCAATCCTTTATGTCAACTGGCAAAAAAGAGTAGTGTTTTGGTTAAGGGAATGATGACCATTCTCTTTACTCTTTTCAGTTATTCTCTACATAGAATCATTTTAGGACCATTCTGAAAGTCGCTGGTCCAGAGCCTTTTGAGGTTAAAAGAAATGCTAGGAATGATTAAAAGTTACTCTTTTCTGTTCACCCTTTAGATCCTTCATGCTTAATGCAAAGTGTATAAAGTACACTTGAAATGTACTTCGGATGGCTATCGAGATTTTTGACATGGTTAAGGCTTTTTCTATGCATAATTTTCACAAAGTGGTAAGTTCAAGAGCCACAAAAACTCAATTGAAACCAGAAAAACTAGACAATAAGGCCACACATTGTATGCTTTGCAGCAAAAAATAAAACATATCACCTAAATAAATGTAAATGAACTCCACAAGAATATTGCACCATCATTATCTTAAATATAAATGTTTGTGTCTGTGTGTATGTGTGTACATGAGAGAGAGAGAGAGAGAAGGGCAGCAACATCGGCAGGAGAGGATTCAGACTGCTAAAAATGCTGAACCTTTTTCCTAGGTCTCCATGTCAGATGCGACTTGAATCTCTCCCGTATACGTATCTCCTGCTCCAGTCACCTATCACGAGCAACCTTGTGCGCCAACTAACTTGCTTACTGCAGTGTCATCGAAAATTAAAACTTAATTATACGATCACTGAAATGCATAATGTAAGATATATAGGGAGGTACATATGCATACTCCCTTGAGTTTTCAGAAAACTCTCTGTAATATGAAAAATTACAGTTACCCCCCTAATATTTTGCATTACAAATCTGCCCGCAGTTAGGTGGTGCCAGTAACACAGAACAAAATATCAGGAGTCATTTACAATTCTTCATACCGAATGGATTTTTCTGAAATGATCCTAACGTTTGGGTATTTTCCGTAATTAGTCCAAGAAACTAATGTAGAATTTTCGGAAAATGTAAGGTTACCTTGCATATACAGAATACCAAAGCCATTGTGTACTCCGGCCCATCGAAACCCAGTCTCCTGGCAGTTCAGCTGCTGCTTGCTCCCCGCCAAGAGGAGCGAATTGCCCAAGATGTCTGTACCTATAAAAAACAAAAACGAATCAGACTAGTGTTTCATCTTCTATTCTATACTATGCATGAAGACTATGTATACGATATATATATTTTTCTAGTATAAATAAAATATCAAATTTATGAAAAATTAAATAGGTAGTACAGAACTCAAGAAATTTGGAGAAGCTACACCAATGGAGAGCCACAATAATTTCTTGCTGTTCTAAACGTATGATTGCAGTCCTACATGCAAGGCTTGACGGTTTATCATGACTGTGACAAAATCCCATAACAATCAATGACGTCTCGTGTCATGCATGCGAACATGAGGAGATTAGAGATCAATTCATGGTCGGTTTGCCAAAGTTTGATATCTTGTGGTAGTGAAATTTGTTATAGCAACTAAAACCGAAAGTCAATCAAACTCACAATCCCTACGTGCCAATAAAATATACCGTGACCTCTTTAAACAAAGGGTTAAGATTGATCATTCCAGAGAATTGATTGGCCATTAAGAACCATAAAAAAGAACAGAGTAAACTTAAACACAATTAAAACTGGTCAAGTATATCATAAATAGAATGATTAAGAGGTCCAAAGAAAAAGGTGTACCGGAAAGGGAGAAATTCATGACGACCACCACTTCTGAACTTCCGAGGGCCCTCTGGATTCTTCATAGCTTTTTCCCATATGTTAAAGCACCTAGAAAGATATGTACCTTGTTGAGCAGCAACCTGCAGATCATATATCCATGGTATTAATCAATTAACGATCATGAGAGACATAATTGTTTGCATAATTACAGTCAGACCCCCTCCAGAATAATTAAAATTACACTCAAAGGGGTGTGACAGTGTAATTATGAAAGTTAAAGGGGGCACTTCGTAATTTCACAATTTTGAAGGGCGTCTCAGTGTAATTATGAAAATTGGTAACTTACTTGAGCAGTGGCCGGGAGGCTCTTGGTCTGTTTATCGACAAGTGATAGCGCCATCTTGAACCCTTCGATATCAATCTCTTCTCGATAATTTCCATATTGATCTTTTAGTAAATCAGTTACTTGCAGTAGATGCTTGCTTTTCAAATACAGTTCAACTTGCGGATAACGAATAACGATATCGTCCATCACACCTTGGAATTCATCGATGGTTAAGGTACCGGAGTTGTCTATGTCTGCAGCATTAAATATTTCTGCTATGTCTTCCTGAAAATTAATAGTTTAGCCTATTCAATTGTTGATCATGATAATGATGAAGATCATTTTTAAGAGGGATGATTTTGAATGCAGATCAAGTCTGCTATTTCATTTTCTATATTCTATTTTGTATTTCACTGTATAGATGTACGAAACATTCAGAGTAAACCACGTAGTGAAATGCAGTGTTGAAAATTGAAATACAAAAAATAAAGAGGAAAATTTGATACATTCTAATCGCAGAGTACATATACACACGTATATTTATATATAAAATATAACATAAATCTTGTAAGTACAAGAGGATTGAATTTTTCATGTACTACATGCAAATAATATAGGAGCATGCATGGGCTAATAGCGAGATCCTATAAGTACATCTTTTATTACATTTCTCTTATATACACATAAAATATACAAAACAATAAGGGTTAATTACATGTTACACTTTTAAATTATACTCTACGTCACATTTATCCTTTTGAACTATAAAATATAACAAATCAACTCTTTACAATGGCAAAGAGCGTAACAAATAGCCCCTCATATCTATAATTCAGGGACTAATTTGTTACATTTTATAGTTTAGAGAGGTAAACGCGATAAAAGTAAATTATTCAAAAGTGTAAAGTGTAATTAACTTAAATAATTATTTAGAAAAAATAAATGATGGCGTGTGTATGTTAAGTGTAATAGAGAACTTAAAATGATGGACAAATATTTGTCTAACTGAATTACCATAATTTTTTTCTGATCTACGGTGGCACAATCACCAAGTGCATATACACCCTCACATCCTTTTACACGCAACCATTCATCCGTTGCTAGAATACGTCGATTGCCCTGCAAACAAAATAACAAGTATGTAACATCGATAGATTCCCTTAGTTGAAGAAATCACACTGCATCTCCCTATTTGACCTTTCAATTATCAAAAGTTAAAAAAGCATGTAACACAATAAGTAATTGATTCATCTACATTCAAATAGAATTAAAGAATTAACATTATGATTATGCAAAAAATGAAATAAAAACCTGTCCAATTTGCTCCATGAAGTCCTCGATGACCGGTCGAGTGCCAACTCCGGTGGACCATACCACCATTCCATGTGGCAAACAAATATCCTCGTTCGATTTCGATTTCACGTTAATCAATTTGTCGGTAACGCCCACCACACGGTGTCCGGTTAACACTTTGATACCATCTCTTTGAAATTTCGATTCCGCAAATGAGCTAATCCTTTCATCAAACCTGCACGCAATAAATATATAATAATAAATTAATTAATAAATAAATATGATTCCAAAAATTAGCCTCATACTTTCTTCGCCTTTTTCATTCTAATGTTATGTTTGGAACAAGAATTTTAGTAAGAAAATAGAAAAAATAAAAAAATGAAAGTATAGAGTACTGTCATTTGAAGTAAAGAAAAAAATTTTTATCCTATTTTCCTTACCAGAATTCTATAACCAAACGGAGGGTAAGTTTTTGATCGTCTCTTTATTCAAGTTTTCACGAGAGGCCACCCAAAAATATTACTTATAAATCCACTAAGTGCATATAAAAATTGAGTTGCAACTTATGCGAAAGAGATATTCAATGTATTTATATGAATTCTTAAGTCAAAGTCTATAAGATATGTTTATTTTATAAATGCTTTGTTCATATGGAAGGGAGGGGGCAAATCTAAGTTTTAGCCGCACAACGTTTTCCCTTGTTCAGTTTTTGTTCTATTGATTACGAATTCTCAGTTTTCGACTGTATTTGTGATTTTTCTCCACAAACATGTAAGCTACGCATGCAATTGTTAAGTACCAAATGACTTGTGGTTTTGTTGTCGTATAGCAAATACAATTTAGAAAGAATAAATTTGAGTGAAAATGAAAGAGCATGTGATTAAATTAGAAAATTTCTAATTATTTGGACAAAAAAAAAAAAAAAGCAAATACTAAGTTATGAGTTAACCCCTAGCTTATATAGTTTCCCTTCTCATAGCACCTACAATGTGCAAATTAAAGCCATCGAGCATCCTAGTCGTTAGATGACGAGCATGCTCGATAACTTTTAGTATTAAAATATCCAACTGAAGAAATGAAAAATTCTTGCTCAGATTGATTCTGACTGTACTCAATGAATTACATTGTAAGTGTACTACACTTATCACGTAACAAATAATCTTTTTTTTAATAAAATATACATAAATTACACGACTGATGTAATACACCTACGACATGATTTGCACAGACTCGATCAAAATAGTTTCAAGTAAATAAATAAATAAATAAATATATATATAGTCGGTTCGAATACTTTGCTACATAATTATGCTACATCTCTTTCTTCACTCATCAATACACACTACGTGTGTTGGTGGGCGGTTAGGATAAAGAAAGAGAGTTTTAAAACTTTTTTTTCATATCATTAGTTTTTTTTTTTTCATTCTCTCAATTGTTTATCAATACATGTAGCGTGTATTGATGAGTGGAGTAGGAGATATAGTACGGCTATGTAGTAGAGGATCTGAACGGATATTGTAAATGCAGTGTTAACAAAGGAGCGAGTGAGCTTACGTGTTCAAGATATGGTCACCAGACTGTATGAGTGTTACTCGGACTAGATCTTTAACCGAGGGATAGATTTTAACTAAATCTTCGTGAACAAAATCGTGAAGTTCAGCAGCAAACTCTACACCAGTAGGGCCCCCTCCTACTATCACAAAATGGAGGCTAGTTCTTCGCTCTTCCTCAGTTAGCCCCGGTAGAACAGCTTTTTCGAAGCAATCTATAACGGTCCTACGGATCCTTTGAGCATCCTCTACTTCCTGAATGAATAAATAAATCAATAATTATTTTCTGAGTAAAGGTACTCAAGATAATTTTTTATTTATTTTTAGTCATACTCGCAATCGTTGCATGCTGTCTCCGCGCGCATAGAATAATTTGAGTATCTAGTATTATTGTGCACACGTCACTTAATTATACTAAATATTAATACCACTTAATGCTGAACTTTTTCATATTTTCTTGTTAGAAGATCACCATCATCACTCATAATATTATTAAAATTTTTATTTAAAAATACCTCTAGCATTTTCTCTATATAAAAAATATACTTCTACAAAAATATAAAATATAAAAAAATAAATAGACTTGTGTTAAATTGACCTAGTCAGTTGGCCTCAATATTGTGCTCAGGAAGTGGATAATGGGTTTAATTATTTTAATTTTTTAATATTTTTGGTAATTGGAAATGGGTTTAGTTTGCAAAATTACAATTTAACCACTTTTCTTTTGTGTTAGTACAATAATTGAAAGGGCAAAATTGATACACACAAAATTGGTATCATAACTACAATTAATGTAGGAAAATTTCCAATTTTATCCTTAATTTTGTATTTTCATATTTAATTATCTAAAAATTGAGGAGTAAAATTGGTAAAAATAACAAAATAATAGCCACTTTAAATACAAAAGCAATTTTTTTTTATAATAGTATAAATTAATCACTAATTCTATATTTGATAGTGTTTTTTTCTTTTTGTCTCAAACTTAATCCATTTTTACTTGTTGGTTGATATTTCGATGACCAAATGCACAAATCAAGCACGTGCAAGGCCCACGTCAAGGGTAACCAAATAAAATAAGGGCTTTAGACTCTTAGATTTTAGAGGTCCCACAATTTTTTAAAATTTTTTTTAACGCAGAGTAGATCAGTTCATTTGAAAGTAAAAATATCAATCAAATTTGATAAATCTTGCGTATGTTGAAGGATTTGGTCAATGAATTGTGTATTCTTTATCTATTGAGTATTATGGATGGGAATAAATTTTTAAAAATTGTCCGAACTGCACGGTTCTTGTTAATTTTTTTTTAAAAGAAAAATTCTTGGTTCAACAATTAAATTTAAAACCACACCACAAATTCGGTTGAGTTCTAATTTTCTCCTCAGAATGCACCGAACCGAACTGAGCCGCTAACATATATTAGTTACACATGTCTAAATTTATCCCTTCATTTAATTTAAATTTTTTAGTATAAAAGATAAAAGTCACTAATCACTTTTTAAATTGTTTTAAATTTTATTAGTCATTGATTTAATCATTAAAAATTTCAAATACATTTGGTCATCAAATATTGAATTATTCATGAATTAAAAATTTAATATGTTATATAATACTAAAATCTTAAGAATTATTGTAGTTAATCAATAATATATCTTAAGCCCGATTTAGGTATATATACAATGTCGTATTATATCAATTAACCTTGTGGTCTCTATAAACTTACTCTTTATATTTTATAAAATATTTTACTAATATTTGACGATGGTATTTTCTTACTTTTGTCTAATTATTATTATCTTTTTATTGTTTAGAACCGACAAACCGAACTGAGCCCTGAATCGCTTTAAACTGCACCTTCATTTTTACTTTAAAAAATCACAATTTAAAATATAATTTTGAAAAAGACTGCATATGACAATTAGATTTCAAATATATCCATAAAAAATTGAAATCGAACTGTGATCACCCCTATTGAGTATTGTATTTGTTGATAATGTATTATGTATATTTAAATTAGTGATATATCACATACCCATTTTGAGTTTTTGCATTTCTAAGAATATTGAAACAGTCCTGTGCACGTAGATATTAACTACTGAGTTCGGGAGGGGGTTATTGACTCAACAACTATATACATAGCTCGTAATGTTGTTGTAAATACCCAAATCACCCCCCAACCCGCCCCTAACATGGCAGGTTTTTAGTATTCTAACCGGAATTGGTGCGTACCTCGGGTTTTAGTTATAAAACCTAACCCGCCTTGAGCCACTCTATTAAACTTTATATATATATATATATATATATATATATATATATTTATTTATATACATTTATATTTATTATGTATATATATAAACTTACTTATTTAAAAAGTATAAATATAATATCCATGTATATTAAAAAAAATAAGGAAAAATTACACTGACCACCCTTGAGGTTTGACTGATTTACGAAAAATCCCTTACTTTTTCAAAAATTATCAAAAATCCCCTAAGGTTTCAAAAATATTACAAACTTATTCGAATTTTCGAAAATACCCCTTCCCCTTTTTTGGGTGATTTACATTGACCACCCTCAGATTAGGCTAATTTACGAGAAACCCCCTGTATTTTAAAAATTACCAAAAATCCCCTGAGGTTATACTAATATTACAACTAGCACCTACTTAGGTTGACTTATCAACAATATTAATTTTTTTTTTCCTTTGTAATATTATTATCATAAAATTTTCATTTAATAGATTTGGAAAAAAAATGTGATTACTTATTCAAATAAATATTCAAAATTTAATGTTATGAATTTATACTAAATATACATAATACGTGCTAAATTTATATGTGAGAAAAATATAATTATATGCATTGTATATATCCATTATGTGAAATTAGAAATATAAACATTGATTGAAATAAAAAATTGAAATTAAATAATGCACTTGAAAACTTTATTTAGCTTGAGGACTCTAACTCATTTCTCTTAAAATTTACTCCATATTAGCGATAATATAACATACTTGATGTGTTGGTAGATACCTTTAATGCATTAAATTCAGAATATTTATTTGAATAAATAATTATATTTTTTTTTCAAATCTATTACATAAAAATTTTATGATAACAATATTACAGAGGGGAAAAAAAATTTAATATTGTTAATAAGTCAACCTAAGTAGGTGCTAGTTTTAATATTGGTATAACTTTGGGGGGGTTTTGGTAATTTTTGAAACCATAGGGGGTTTCTCGTCAATTAACCCAATCTCAGGGTGGTCAGTGTAAATCACCAAAAAAAGAGAAGGGGTATTTTCGGAAATTCGAATAAGTTTGTAATATTTTTGAAACCTTAGGGGGTTTTTGGTAATTTTTGAAAAAATAGAGAATTTTTCGTAAATTAGCCAAACGTCAGGGGTAGTCAGTGTAATTCGCCCTTAAAATAATTACATAACATTATTAAGTAAGTTATACTTTCAATATATAAAAATAAATACGTGCTAAAGTTATTCAACTTTCCCAAAAAAGTAAAATATATATGTACACAAAAATTTATGAATAATTATTTTTAGTAATAATATTAGTTTTTATCTTTAGAAAGTTATGGTGATATTATTATTTTGAAAAAAAAAATTATTTTTAAAATATAAAGTTGGTATAGAAGGTTTATTGTGTCCAATCCATTGGGTTAGGGATGGGTCCCAAATTTTATAAAGTCTTGGCATGATAGATTTCAGATTTCACCAAACCCACTCTGTTGACATCTGAAAGAAAATTTAATAAATCAATTCTTAATATTTACAGACTGATTTATAATATATATATATATATATATTTATTTATTTATTATGGAGGAGTAAACGCGATGTATCGTTTGAGCGAGGGATAAATTTTGAGATTGCGAATGAGATTTTACCGTAGTAATCTATATATGTAGAAGCATGATATTTGGAGGTTGATTGTGTACATGAGGACATGAATTATTTACCTTGAGAAAATGGCAATGCTCCAAGACACCGGGAACATTAAATGTGTCGGCTTTGGCTCCAACGGCTATAATTAAAAAATCGTAATCTAATGAGAACTCATGATGTCCGGCCAGGCTTCCATCAAAATTAGGCCGGCAAAAGACCTTTTTGTTCTTCGGGTCCATCTTCAGGCATTCTGCCTCCCAGAAGTTTATTTCTCCATTCCTCTGTCCAAACACAATTCTTAACATATGGATATATATATATATATAAGAGATTAAATTCCGTTAAACACCTCAATATTCGTGTTATCTTGCATTTTAGTAAACAACCATTGTAAATATGCATTTTTATACTCTATATTTGCGACTCGTCATAGTCAACAAGGTTAAAACTTCCAAGACAAAACTTCGAATGGAGACGGTGATCCTCCCGGTGAACTGACAATTTATATTATGTGTGTGCTCATGGTGCTTTTTATATTATTTTGATAGAATATTGCCGAATATTCCACTAAAATGGTGCAATGAGACTATCACATCATAAATTATGAAGATTGGGTACAAAAATGCATACATACAAATATTGGGTATCAGAGTGTAAAAAGCCACAAAGATTGAGTGCTTAACGTAGTTTATCCTATATAAAATGCAGAGACTTGCACAAACAATACAAAAAAGAAAAAGGAAAATTAATAACACTATGTTAAGTGTCGGTGCAAATTTATCATTAATTATACATATTGAGTGTCGAAATATTTTATTTGGTCAAATTAGGATTTTCATAAGCTTAATTGTGTCAAAGAAAAATGTGATTGAAATTTCACTGCTGATAATAATAAGCAACACATCTTATATTAATAAGAGAAGTTTTATTGTGTACTATGGTAGTAATTTTTATTTTCACTATAAAATTTGGCACCAAGTGACAATAGTTAACAACTTAAATTGTTGCCACTAGGCTTGTAGCCCAATGGTGCAGGTTCAAACCGGCACCATTGAAGTCTTGAGTTTTCGAACTTTTTTATCTTCTCCACTTTCTCTTCGGATGAGTGTGTGTGTGTGTGTGCGTGTGTAGTGTTTCGATTGATATTTATAGGGCGTGTTAGACTTGACTGTATTAAAAAAAAAAAAAAAAAACCTTAAACTGTTTGTATCCTTTTTAACTCCTATTTTGAATTATTATAACAATTGCAGTGGACTTGAAATCCATGCAACATGGAGTCAGTTCAAAATCCTTCATCCAAATTATTCCATCAAGCCCAAATCATTCCTTCCAAGTACAACCTAAAATCATTGACAAAACCCATACACACGCACAAACAACACAATATCCTTTTCCAAATCCAACTTATCCGAAGTAAACAAATCATATGATTAAATATTGTTGCATTTCACTTGTGATACCTGTCATGTAATTGATTACTCTTTCTCAATATACACATCACTTCACTAGCAATAGCTGTGATGAAGCCACATTATCTTTAGAGGGGTTTATTGACTCCCAAACCTTTCCTTAGGGGTTTTACTGAATTTCTTCTTTAACTTATAATATATGCTTTCTTTGTTTCCCTCCAATATCATCCTCCCCCGCCCCCCCAACCAACTCCATTTAGTTTTCCAGATAATGATTCCACCGAATAAAGTTCCTGGTTAAGTCGTTATACACTAACTACGTTATTATCACTAGTTCAGACTATTTCAAGTTTGAACTGAAATGCTAATGAAGAGTAATGCATGTTACCTTCTTTATAATATTTCGAACAGGCTCTACAATGCTTCGCGCCTCAACTGTTCCGCAGGTGACACTGGGTAACAAGGGTGTGAATGCAAAGTAATTCCTAGGTGAAACAACCTGAACATCATAATTCGAGATGTCGAGATCTCTGAGGAAGCTAGTAGCAGCCCATCCAGTTCCAAGCACCACCAGTTTTTTCTTCTGTTTTGTAGTTTCAACTGGCCTTGGTGCCTCTACATATGCCACCAGCCCTCCACCACTATAAAGCAAACACAAAAGTTTCCTATTTAAAAAGGTTATGATTAACCATAACATCCCATATTAACCATCATATCATGGGACGGAACCAGACACTTTTATTTGGGGAAACGGGCGTGATTGAATTTTCATAAAATATATAAAAGATAATTTTATCATTTTAGGGGCGGAATTTTGAATTTTAATGAAAATATATATAAATTTTAGCAAGATATAAAGTTTTAGAAGGATAAATCCACGGTTTCCGCCTCATGACTAGATCAGTATCAAGAATGTACGAAAGAATTCACTCAACCTAGGATTGGCTATCGTTAATTGATCAAATCACCGGCTTAGTTCTTGATTATGTAATTTCATTTATATTTTATTATTTGGATTAACATATACTAGTCCATTTTGTATTTTATCTTGCGCAAGTGTTATAAATTCAAATGGTGAAATACAAAGTGGAATAGGAAAAAAAAAAAAAAAAAAAAAGAGAAGCGCCTTATGGCATATGACCTAGAGATGAGGTTCACATCAAACGTATCAAAATAGTAGTTCTAGTTTTTTATTCTACTATGCTGGATGCACTACACATATGCAGGAAAATTCTTACCCGAATCTGGTTTGGTCGAACCCAACAAATCATATGGTAAGTTTATTGCACTTATTAAGTGATTAGTCACTCTCCCTAAATTATCGACCATTCACAGGGGAAGTGTAAATCACTCGCCATGTGATTAACACTGATTCGGCCGAGTCGAGTTTGGGTTAGAATTTCCCCACATATGCATCATATATTGCACTTTTATACATGTTCATGAATTTAACAATGGAATGTAAAATGAAGTACACAAAGCACGTGGACCAAAAGTAATATTTCGTCCTCTACGTTTACACCTATTTAGATTTTGGTCCCTCACGTAATATTTTTTTATCCAATATCATCCTTCCGTTAAATTTTCTATTAAAAGCTAACGGATTGGGGGGCAAAATGTAACTAATTGTTAGCTTTTAACAGAAAATTTAACGAAATGATAACATTGGATAAAAAAAAATATAACGTGAGGGACCAAATGTGATAGTACGTAAACATGAAAGACCAAAATTAAAATAATTATAAACGTGAGAGACAAAAAGAGAAGTTTTCTCTAAGAGATTTGTTTTGAAAGGTCAAAGGAATAGCAGATATATCCCTGTTGTGTAAGAAAATATCAACTGTCATGAACAAATACATTCATACGAGTGGTTCAATCATAACCAAATTATATTTATATATACATATATATATATATATATTGATTAATTAACCAAATTATATTTAATTGGCCAAATTATGCTAATTTGAGAAGCACATCATCACTGAAAACTACAATCAGCTGGATCTGGCATGAATTAATAAACGTATGCTCTTGATACACCTGATGAAATACTCTTGAATGGTAAAATAAAGAAGTAAATTAATGATACATAAAATATTACTTATTTTGGTGTGACCTCAAGATCACACACCATACAACAACAGCTTCTGTGAGAAATAAATACAATTCTTGGCAAAAAAAAACACATAATTATAAAGTTAAACCACTAAGAAAAACAGAAAAAAAGAAAAAATCAAGGGAATCAAAGCAGTGGAATTATAATGAAAATTTAATTCAGCAATATGAAAATATATTAATGGGAATATCATATATATTGAAACCTGACTGAACAAAGAACCAACAGCTTGGTTGAAGCAGGGTAGCCATGGAGAATTCTATTGAAATATGAGAAAAACTTCATCTTTTTTTTTTTTTCTAATTTTTTGGGTCTTTCTTGAAAATGGAACAAGTAAAAAGTGTAGTGTCAAAATGTATATAAAGAGTAGATGTTTCGTGTCCATTTGGTAGTTATAAGGACCTTAAATGGATGTTGGTCAAAGGCATATTTTCTGTTACTACAATAATTAATGGGTGGCAGGCCAAAATTTTTGGACAATATATAGTTGTAAACTGGTCTTAATAAATTAAGTTTTATAATACTTTAAGTTTAGTATGCATTGATATCGGGAAAAAGTGAATTTAGGATATATTGCACTTGATTTGCCTAAGCTTTATATCATATCTGTAAAATGCTTATTAATGTATTTAAATAACTAAGAGTTTATTTTAATTAATATTGTTAAATTGCTTGAACTATAACAAAAAGTAATATTTGTGAAAAAAATATTAAATGGTACCATAAACGTTCTTACTAATGATAGATAATTATATATTAAGTGCCAATAATGTTTATTATTAATGCAATAATAATCACAAATTTAGCAGAAACAACCATTATGATAAAACCACATATTGGTGTTCGATTATAATTACTTAATTAGTTCATCTCAGAGAGTTTTCAGCTGACCGTAATAGGTGACTGTGACCTACCCCTTTCGGTCCACAGTTCGCGAGATTCGATCTTAGTTATTGCACCTATAGGCTATGCCCAACAGAAAATTGCTGTCTGATTTTCTCCCAAAAATCTCTCACGTTCTCCATATGAGATATGGTCGAACGGAGTGTAGGTTCAATGATATTAAACATCCAAACAAGCATGATATTAAAGTTAGGCAAATTCCAACATATTTTATCATCTCTTGAATGACAGCTTTGGCCGTCTTTACCCAATTCAAAACATTAACACTACAGGAAAACGCGCAAAATTCGGCAGAAAAATCCAGCGGAAATCCAGTGGAATTTCGGCCGAAAAATGCAGATTTCGGCGGAAAACCGGAGGAAATTCGGTGGAAATGGGTCTGCCGGAAAAAACGGAGCCGGATTGCTATTCCTCTGGACTTGACCACCGGCGGAAATTTTCCTCCGGAATATTCCGCTGGACCGACCACCGGCAGAAATTCGGCGGAAATTTCCAGCGGACTTGACCACTGGCAGGAATCTGGCCGAAATTTCCGCCGAACCGCCGGCAACTCCTGCCGGTGCCCACCACCATCATCTCCCGCCGGTGGCCCGCCCGCCTGTCTCTGCCACCGCCGCCGCCGCCGCCAGACCACTGCCGCTGCCGTCGCCGCCGGCAGGGCACCCACCGCCATCGTCCACCGTCCGTACCGCCACCGCCTCGCCGCCGCCATCACCGCTAGAATAGTATTCCCAAAATATATAAATTTTTGTAATTGAGGTGATTTGAACTGATGACCTCAAGCTTATTTGTCAAGCCTTCAACTACTAAACTATTGCAAGAAGTTGTGCCATATTTTATTTTGTTTTATACTTATTACATATTCGTTTGATTATTCTTATTTTAATTTATTAATATATTATTTTGTTTTATACTTGTTACATATTTTTATTTTGTTAACTTGTTTTAATTTTATTAAAATATTATTTATAATTATTACATATTCTTATTTGTTAACTTATTTATGTTCTTATTCGGATCCGTTTAATATACGTTATGAATACATACATCTGTTTATATATCCAATTATTTGTAATTTAGTTGTATCTATTAATTATATTCAATAAATGATGTTTGAAACAAATAACTTATATGTATAATAAAACTTTTACGTGCTTTTAATAATATTTCATTTTTAAATTAATTTATTTTTTTGATATAATTTTGTAAAATTCAATTTTTGTTAATAGTTTTAAAAGATTATATTAATTTTTAATAATCACATGCATTACATTTCATACATTATAAGATATATAGAAATGAAAATAAACAGTTCATATTATGCGAATGATAACTAACAAATTATTGATTCAAATAAAACACATGGATGTTTTAATGGATATCTTATCTTTATAACTTACAAAGCTGTGAAAATAATAAATAAATAAACTTATGTGAATATTAGGTGTTATTAATAAAAATATATGATACCTATGTATATTTGTGTGTGTGTGTGTGTGTGTGTATTTCTTTTGTAAATAAGTAGATTTTGTATAAAAACATGACTAAATTGTATACACAAATTTCAATATTCAATTATTACAACTAATGAATTTTTTTGGCACAAATTTGTTATAACGACATACATTGTAATTTATTTTGATGATATATTGAATTGGGGACCTCTTGGATGGAAATGTAATACTTTGCCACTAAACTGCCTCCAAGTTTATTATTATTATTATTATTATATACCACATAAAATTGGTAATTTTATTTCCTTTAAAAAAACTAAAAGATTTTCAATGTATTTATATTGTACCATATAATCAATAAATATATTATAAATAATTAAGACATATTATAAATAATAATAGTTAATATGGATATGTACTTACACATACAATTTTGCTAAAAAAGAATTTTAAAAAATTAAAATTATTTTTGCATCCAAATGGATTTGAATCTTTGACCTTTGGGATAGAAAAGTTGTAGCCCTACCATTAGATTATGCTTAATTTTGTTTAAACATTTTGGAATCAAAATTTAATATTTAATTAAACTGAATTTTAGAGAAAAAAAACAGTCCGGCTGAAATTTCGCTGGGATTCCCTCGGATTTTAAATTTTTTTTTTTATGAATGACGGATTATATCCTCTTGATTTTTTCATTGGAAAATAAGTATTTTCCTGTAGTGTAACTTTCTGTAGTTAATTTTATAGTTGTTGTAATTCTTTCTTTTATTTTCTTGTTGTTATATATGTACAGATTGTATTGTACATGTAGAAAACACCCTTTCCTCTATAATATGAAGATACATTTTCTTTTTATCATGGTATGAGAGCAACATTTCTGGTGACTCCGATTTAATGTCTTTCGCTCATTATCATGATAGAAACCACCAATTTATCACTAACAATGGAGGTTTCTGGTCCTCTTTCTTTACATCATTCTGATAATCTAGGACTGATTTATTAGAAAATTCTGGCTTATGTGGAGCAAAGCCTGTAAAAATTCCCAATGGAGCAAAATTTGAAGTTAACCCTACTGATGGCAAAATTCTCAAAGATCCAACTTATTATCGCAAACTTGTTGGAAAGTTGATTTATGTCACTATAAAAAGACCAGAGATTACATATTCTATTTATATTCTTAGTTAATTCATGCAACGACCAAGAATACCACATCTCAATGTAGTACAACGACCAAGGATTATTTTACCCCTCATGTGGCCAACTGAAATTAGTTGGATTTTGCGATGCGGATTAGGCTGGATGTCCAACTACACAACGATCTATCAGTCGATAGTGCATATTTCTTGGCAAATCTCTTGTATCCTGGAAAAGTAAGAAGCAAATGACGGTATCTATGTCATCTACCGAAGCGGAATATAGGTCCATGGCTGCTATCACTTGTGAACTTACTTGGTTGAGGTATTTATCACAAGATTTACGTGTGGATCATGAAGAACCCGCTAAGCTATATTGTGACAATCAAGCTGCAATGCATATTGCTGCAAATCCCGTATATCATGAAAGAACAAAAAATATTGAATTAGATTGTCACACAGTTCGAGAGTGAATTTATAGAAAGGAGATTGAAACAGCCTATGTTTCAACAGGGAAGTAAATTGCAGACATATTTACGAAACCTTTGGGTCAAGAGACATTTCAAACACACCTTTGCAAGTTGGAAGTTCTTGACATACACACTCCAACTTGAGGAGGAGTATTAAAGATATATTAAAGATAGGCAAATTCCAACATAATTTGGCTTCTCTAGATTTACAACTTTGGCTCTCTTTACCCAATTCATAGCATTAACTTCCTGTAATTAATTTTATAGCTGTTGTAATTCTTTCTTTTATTTTCTTGTTGTTATATATGTACAGATTGTATTATACATGTACAAAACACCCTTTCCTTTATAATATGAAGATACATTTTCTTTTTATCAGAATCAACCATACACCAATCTTCAAGTTCCAGTGGATCCTCCGATGGTTGTTTGACGGTTCTATCAATAAAACCATATTTCTTCTTGGTTCTTAATGAAGTCTGCAAAGCTCTTGTCCACTCATCACAATTTTTGCCTTTCAACTAAACTTAGGTAATTATATTAACCAGGTTGTCATTCGAAGTTAATATATAAGGGGCTCCATATTTTCTTGTCTGAACTAGAGTTTTCTTCATCTCCTTTCTTTCCGTAAGCTATGGTCTCTGATGCCATGAGAAGATTAAAGAAATATAGTAGAAGAAATATGCGCCCATCTCATTGATGAAGATTCTATATAAATGTGAAAGAGTTATATGCCACTCAATCTTCTAACTAAAATAAACTCATAAATAAGGCAAACTATCGAACTATACTAAACAACACAAATCTTTACAGATAATAATATATTAACATAGATATACGCAAATATTCCAATACAATATAATCCAGCTTAATTCATTAAACTATGTAGATGGACACGATATAATTCTTAAGCACTTACTGCCAGACACAATATAGGGGGTATTTCGTGATATAGATGGAATGTTTGCCAATGAGGTAATCCTACTATTCTGGAATAGGTATATATACACTTGCATGTATGCTTGGTAATAATATAAATACACTTGCTAATGTAGTTCAAATGTCAATCCTACGATTATGTTTTTCTGAACTTGAATCCTTAACAAAATGGTTCGTGTGTGTATATATATAGACATATATACTATGTATATAATGTATTAATAAAGGGTTTGTAAATATGTATTTATAAAGGGTTTGTAGATAATATATATACATATACTATGTGTATATATACATTTATAAATTTAAGTTAATATATTGAAATATAAAAAGATGGGTTAAATTATCCTTTTATTTTTATTTTACTAAAAATAAGCCCTAAGGAGGCGGTGAGCCACTTTTGAATAACATCGGTTTTTTATGTTATTTTTTTTTCATAGGATTTTTTAGTTAGTTAGCCGTAACACATGGGTGTTTGATGTATTTTACGACTAAATGTATAATTAAGTTATATGACTGTGCATGTAACGAGTCTTAAATTACATGACAAAAAATATAATTTTGCCATTTATTATTATCACTAAGTAATTAGATGTGGCAAAATTTGATATTTTAAGTTGTCATTATTTGTTTTTTGATCACATAAGTTGTTATGATTTAAAATTAGTAATTATGATATTTTTTGTTTCATTTTCTATATATTTGTAATAAAAATAGTCCTATCATTATAGCAATTATTTTTTTGGGTGGTGGGGGCGTATATAGTTTAGTGATTTGAGATCCAACTATACCAACCATATATCAACGCAAATTAATGCTACGGATTTGGTAATGACGTCCTTCTTTGTAGAAAGACCAGAAAATTTTCACATGTAGATTAATTGAAACAATTACGTTATTTTTAGGACGAATTACACTGACTATCCCTGAGGTTTGGCTAATTTATAAAAAACTCCTTAATTTTTCAAAAATTACCAAAAACCCCCTAAGGTTTCAAAAATATTACAAACTTATTCGAATTTCCGAAAATACCCCTTCCCTTTTTTTGGGTGATTTACACTGACCACACTGAGATTGAGTTAATTTACGAGAAACCCCCTATGGTTTCAAAAATTATCAAAAACCCTCCAAAGTTATACCAATATTACAACTAGCACCTACTTAGGTTGACTTATTAACAATATTAAATCTTTTTTTCCCCTCTGTAATATTGTTATCATAAAATTTTCACGTATAATAGATTTGGGAAAAAATGTGATTATTTAGTCAAATAAATATTCTGAATTTAATGCATTAAAGGTATCTACCAACACATCAAATATGTTATATTATCGCTAATACGGAGTAAATTTTAAAAGAAATGAGTTAGAGTCCTCAAGCTAAATAAAGTTTTCAAGTGCATTATTTAATTTCAATTTTTTATTTCAATCAATGTTTATATTTCTCATTTCACATAATGGATATATATGATGCATATAATTATATTTTTTTCAAATATAAATTTAGCACATATTACGTATATTTAGTATAAATTCATAACATTAAATTCGAAATATTTATTTGAATAAGTAATCACATTTTTTTTTTCCAAATCTATTAAATGAAAATTTTATGATAACAATATTACAGAGGGAAAAAAAAAAGAATTAATATTGTTGATAAGTCAACCTAAGTTGGTGTTAGTTGTAATATTAGTATAACCTCAGGGGGTTTTTGGTAAATTTTGAAATCACAGGAGGTTTCTCGTAAATTAGCCTAATCTCAGGGTGGTCATTGTAAATCACCCAAAAAAGGGGAAAGGGGTATTTTCGAAAATTCGAATAAGTATGTAATATTTTTGAAACCTTAGGGGGTTTTTGGTAATTTTTGAAAAAAATAGGGGATTTTTCGTAAATCAGCCAAACCTCAGGAAGTGGTCAGTGTAATTTTCCCTTATTTTTATTTAAATAGAAATAGAGAGAGATTTGAAACGACTCCTTTTAAAAATAAAATCAAAAGGGGCCTACTAATTAAGCTCTCCAGCTAATAGCAGCTCATGTGTTTTGGCCAGGCTGTGAAGCTCTTGCATACTTCTTTGCACTCCAAGACGGTTCTCACTGATTCATTGAGGGACGGACTAGTGGTGGCGATGGATAAAATGTGGGGATTTTGAACTATTACGTTAAGAAGCAATCATTAATCGCGTGAAGGCAATGTGCCTAATAATCAACTAAACCATAGCGAAAATACATCACGTGGAGCATGTTGTGAGACAATTAAGCATGGTTCAAATCATTTCTCCAGAAATTGCACGTAGGTAGACGAGCACGACAATGATTGACGGGGGTTGCTTTGAATTTGCTTTAAAACATACTCTCTAGAATTTCGTGCTCTTGTAAGTGCATATCTTCTTCCCATGCACCGAAACCCTATTTTCTACAACATCCATTACAATGACAATATTATTAATTAATGTTATTGTTGGTAACGAGAAAAAAAGAAAATGCTAAAAAAATAATTTCAATTACTAATTATTTGACTGCTGGGGAAAATAATCAATTGGATGGGGAAAAACTTAATCCATCCATGTGGAGATAGAGAGTAAAAAAACAAAAAGGTAAAGTAATTACAAGAAAGGATCCATCCATTATCCGACCTTCTCTGTGAAATTGTTGCATCTAGTTTGACCCCACTCACGTTTTATTTTTCGTTTTTTTTTTGGGGGTGGGAGAGGGAAGGCCACATTAGTGGGATTCAAAGAAATCAAACCGAAACTTCTTTGGTCAATCTTACCATATAAGGAAAACCTCATTGAATCTTGCACTTTGCAAAGTATATTTCATTACTAATTGTGTTGTCCTTTTACAGTCATAAATCATTGAACTAAATTGAGACCAAGCAAGATTAGCACTTAATTTACATAATAAAAGCATATCAAGAAAATGTTCCCCCAACATTTAAGATAACATTTAAGAATCAAGGGGAAACAATGTGTTCTTGGAATTTAAGGCAATTGCCTTTTCCAACATACGAGGTTGATTCTTCTTAATTTTGCTCTCCATTTTTGTACAACAGTCATTTGGTTACATTTGGTGTACTTTATAAATAGAAGCACTACAAGAAAATCCGCCGAAAATTCGCCGAAAATTTCGCCGAAAAAACTGTGTTTTCTTGTACTTAAGACCAAAATTTGTAATAGTTTTGTCACTAATAAAAAAAATTAAGTCATCGACTCATCGACAAAATACTTAGGATTAAATATAGCACATGTCTTCTCGTAATACCATAATTACAATTTTTTTCATGTCAAACAAAATAATAATTTCCGCATTCTTTCTATGATAAATTTGTCATTATTTTTGCAAAATTATTTAATATCCCTTAAAAATAATTTTTATATCCAAAAAAACTCGTAAAGATAATATTTAATCAAAAGAACCTGTTACTCCAAGAGTCCAATTGTCCACTATAAAAAGTTCAGTCATTAAGTTTAGCCCTATTGTTGAACAAATTTACCTACGCATCATTTTCTTACATCAATTTTTTTAGATTTAATTAAATTATGTTTTTGACTTATATATTACTTTTTCTAATAAAAATTTACTTCTGAAAATTGAATTTTTGTTATTTCGTTCATTTAAATTTTAAATATTAAAATTATCTCAATAATAATCTACATATCTTAAATTTTTAAGAATCTATATTCTATAATTTATATGACGTTAATTTTAAAAATATGTTTCAAGATAATTAATTTAGTAAAATTACCATTGATGCAAATCGACGAAAGAACTCTAATGAAAAATTTTATAATAAAAATGGAATAAAAAATTTAATGAAAAACATATGTAGATAAAGAAAAATTTTAGTTAGTATTATTTAATGCCATCAAGTTAGTTATGATTTAAGAAATATTTGGAAATGAATTTTGAACACCATGTCATGCATAGTAAACTTCTCCACAAAAATAGGCAAAAACATTCGATTAAAATTTATGTAACTCAAACTTGAGAAAATATTTTAAACGCAATATGTCATATCACCAAATTAAATTATAATTTAGAAAGATTAAAAAAAATGTGCACTCAATATTCTCTATATACAACTTGATAACATAATTCTTTTTTTATATATAATTCGGGGGAATTTTTCACTGGATTTTCCGATGGAATTTCGGGGGGAAATGCATGGCCCTGGAATATTTTAGATTTATTTAAAAAAAATAAATAATTTTTTTTACATTCCTTAGAGTTTAAACGTTGAACTTTTCGCATAGAAGATAGTTGATTTACCATTAGGCATTTTAACAACTTGGTAACATTATTTCTTTTGTTAAAAAAATAATTCAAGGGAATTTTTCGCCGGATTTCCTCCGGAATAGTCCGGGGGAATTCCGGGGAAAATTCCCCAAAAATTTTTTTAAAAAGTAAAATCAAATTGTATTTGTTGGGGTTTGAACTTTTGATGTCTTCCCTGAAAGTGTAATGCTTTGCTAGTAAACTGATTCCAAATTTGTTCATTTATGGTTATTATATTATTAATTTATAAAAATAAAAAAACTCCGGCGACAAAATTTTGTCGGGGTTCTTTAATCGGGCAGAATTCCAGCGGAAATTTCTATCGGAAACTTTTCTTTTAATTTATTTTTGAAATTTTGGCAGAAATTTTTCTGCCGGAAATTGCATTTTTCTTGTAGTTTGGAATATAAAATTAAAAATTTCTTCATTCCTCATTATTCAAATTTTCTCCCTCTATTTCCTTTTTTTTTTTTTTAACAATAATCATGCACAAATCTCTCAAATTTTTCATGCCCAAATTACTAAAAAATAAATTTAAGATTATTCTTCATTCCTCATATTTAATTCTTTTACTACCATTTTCTAAATTTTTCGCCATTCTTTTTGTAAAGAATATTTTATTTTAATGGGAAAAAAAATTACAATTTTATTTATGTTGCAATAGTTTTTTTATTTTCAAGAACAATCAAGTGGTACCAACAAGGGGAATTCTAATTTGATATTGTTTTAATTTTAAGTGAAAGTTTAATTGTGCAAATATTATTTACAAGAAAATTTTAGTTTTATTTTTCAAAAATTTGAGCATAGTAAGATATGTGAGACTTATGAATAATTATTGACTTTCTCTAGTTAAATATGTAAGCTTAAGCAATTTAATTTAACTTACGTTAGCATTGCAATTAAGGAAAAGAGATCGCCACTGCTGGATTACGCCTTAAATATATTAGGTGGCATAATATAATTGTATACGTGATATAATTGGAGAGACACTTTATTGGAGAGAAGTCAGATCCCATTTTACTTCAATAAAAGGTAACAATTCGCGCAAAAGTACATTGTTTTTTAAATATCATATATGTATTGATTAAAGTTGAAGATGGCTAACTTTAATGGTTGAATTTCCTGAGATTCTTAGGTCTCTTCTTTTCGAAAAAGCTTACAATTTTTTTCGACGCCAGCTTCTATTTATCAATATGACCACTCGGCTATGATGGTCGAAATCATTCAGTCCTTCATAACAGCTGCAGATTGGGCTTCACAAGCCATTTTCATTTCCCATCAACCAACAAGATTCTTCGCGAGAGGTCTGCATGGAAAGTGATCTTCATCAACAAACCGAGCCAATTCATCAGCTGATCAACTTGCTTAATATACATCACAAACAAACCGACCTTAGCTTAGTTGGTAGAGCGGAGGATTGTAGTGGATTCTGTCTGATTGTAATCCTTAGGTTGCTGGTTCAAATCCGACAGGTTGGGTTACGTTTTTTGCTTGTTATAATTTCTTCATTGATTAACCCAAAAAAAAAAAAAAAACACACCCGACATAACAAAATGTACCATTATCAAGGTAAAAATGTAAATGAAAGATGAAATAAATAACTGGAGACTCTGACATATATACGAAGTAAGTATTATTATTATTATTATTATTATTATTATTATTATTATTTGTCCAAACCTCATGCACTAAGTAAGCTAAGTTTATCTGCTTCCTCTGATCTACTTCCCTCTTCATTGATTCTACATACAAATAAAAACATTACATGTATATATAGACTACTACCATGACAGTTATAAATTTATAATTAAATTGACAACCTAACATGATCAAGAGGAAAATATTATTAGGTAGTGTTAATTATTAGTTAGTGTTAATAATAACTAACTAATTCTTTTCGTAGATCCTTCGGAGGTACAATTCTTTCATTCAAAACCCAATCAAAATTGATTTAGACGAGTCACAAACATCGTTTTGGTCAGGGACGGAACCGGCAATTTGATTGAAGGGGGTGAATTTTTTTCGAGATCATTAATTATTAAAATTTATAAATATAAGAGTTATATATAATATTAATATATAAAATGACAAAAGTCATCATATTTACGCGTATACAACCAATTAGAAGTGTTACAATCTAAAACCATATATAAAAAATGATACTGAAAAAAAAACAAGCTATTTTCTGTTTTCAAATGAAGCAAATATAGTGGATAATGAATTACTTTTTAAAAAATACTTAATAAAGAATTGTTTAACAATACTCAATAAAATTGATATAAATCCACATAACGATATATAATCCAAACTCAAAAGGTATTAAAATAGACATAAACACATATAATCATATTCAATCAAAACTCAAATTAAAAAGCATTAAAATAGATTTTTTTTCCTCTTTCTTTGTCCTCACAATCAAAAATATATTCGAAGCTCAAAAAATATCTTTTCTTTTTTTCTCCGCCATCACATTCCCTAAATCACTCACAATTAAATATGAAGTGTCAAATTAGTAAGATTCATTCAATTTCAATAGCCCAATAAATAAACATAATGATTAATTAAATTTAATATTGAACAACTATCAAAATTCATATTAACAATCCTAAGATTCGAATCTCTACGACTCTACACAAAAATCAATTACAAAAAAAGAAATAAATAAATGTATAAATTCTAAAATTAATATGCAATTGAATACTATAGGGTTTGTGAGAGAAGAAAATTTTCTAATAGGATTTTTGGTGTTTTAATTAGGATAGAAGAAAGAAGTAAAATCTAATAGAATGATATGATTATGGTTACCATTGACCAGGACAACAGTGAAAAGCTTGGAGATTTTCATATTGAAAAACAGAGAATAAGTGTGAACTGAGAAGCAAATATTTTACAGAACATAGTAAAAAGTATAGTGTGGCTCTTCTTAATTTTGCTCTCCATTTTTATGTAACAGAATGGAGGATATCATTTGGTTACATTTGGTGTACTTTATAAATTGAAGACCAAAATTTGTAATAGTTTTGTTGCTAATAAAAAAAATATGTCATCGACTTATCGACAAAATACTTAGGATTAATTATAGCACATATCTTCTCGTAATGCCATAATTTCAAATTTTTTATGTCAAACAAAATAATAATTTCGGCATTCTTTCTATGATAAATTTGTCATTACTTTTGCAAAATTACTTAATAGCCCTGAAAAATAATTTTTATATCCAAAAAAACTCGTAAAGATAATATTTAATCAAAAGAACATGTTACACCAATTGTCCACTATAAAAAGTGCAGTCATTAAGTTTAACCCTATTTTTGAACAAATTTACCTACGCATCATTTTCTTACATCATTCTTTTTAGATTTAATTAAATTATGTTTTTGACTTATATATTACTTTTTCTAATAAAAATTTGCTTCTGAAAATTGAATTTTTGTTATTTCGTTCATTTAAATTTTAAATATTAAAATTATCTCAATAATAATTTACACAACTTAAATTTTTAAGAATCTATATTCTATAATTTATATGTCGTTAATTTTAAAAATATGTTTTAAGATAATTAATTTAGAAAAATTAGCATTGATGCAAATCGACGAAAGAACCTATAATAAAAATGAAATAAAAAATTTAATGAGGAAGATATATAGATAAAGAAAAATTTTAGTTAGTATTATGTAATGCCATCAAGTTAGTTATAATTTAAGAAATATTTGGAAATGAATTTTGAGCACCATGTCATGCATAGTAAACTTCTCCACAAAATAGGCAAAAACAATCGATTAAAATTTATGTAACTCAAACTTGAGAAATATTTTAAATGCAACATGTCACATCACCAAATTAAATTATAATTTAGAAAGACTTAAAAATAATAATAAACTGCGCACTCAATATTCTCTATATACAACTTGATAACATAATTCTTTTTTTATATATACATAATTCAGTGGAATTTTGCACTGGAGTTTAATACGGAATTTCGGGGGAAATGGCCTCGGAAGAGTTTAGATTTATTTAAAAAAAATAAATAATTTTTTTTACATTCCTTAGAGTTTGAACATTGAAATTTGGGCTGAGAAGAGAGTTGATTTACCATTAAGCTATTTAATAATTTGGTAACATTATTCCTTTTGTTAAAAAAATAATTCAGGGGAATTATTCGCCAGATTTCCTCCGAAATAGTCCGGGGGAATTTTGGGAGAAATTCTGGCTAAAAAATTATATTATTAATTTATAACACTAAAAGAATTTTGGGAGAATTATTCGCCAGATTTCCTCGCCAGTTATTATATTATTAATTTATAATACTAAAAGAACTCCGGCGAAAAAGTTCCGCCGGGGTTCTTTAATCCGGCAGAATTCCAGCGGACATATTCATCAGGAATTTTCTTTTAATTTATTTTTGAAATTCTTGCGAAAATCTTTCCGCCGGAAATTGCGTTTTTCCTGTAGTTTGGAATATAAAATAAAAAATTTCTTATTTAATTCCTTATTATTCAAATTTTCTTTCTCTATTTCCTTTTTTTTAAAAAAATAATCATGCACAAATCTCTTACATTTTTCATGCTCAAATTAGTAAAAAATAAATTTAAGATTATTCTTCATTCCTCATATTTAATTAATTCTTTGACTACCATTTTCTAAATTTTTCACCATTCTTTTTGTAAAGAATATTTTATTGAGATACATCCGTTAGCTGCGATGTTTAATGGGAAAAAAATTACAATTTTATTATGCGGCAATAGTTTTTTATTTTCAAGAACAATCAAGTGGTACCAACAAGGGGAATTCTAATTTGATATTATTTTAATTTTAAGTGAAAGTTTAATTGTGCAAATATTATTTACAAGAAAATTTTAGTTTTATTTTTCAAAAATTTGAGCATAGTAAGATGTGTGAGACTTATGAATAATTATTGACTTTCTCTAGTTAAATATGTAAGCTTAAGCAATTTAATTTAACTAGGTTATCATTGTAATTAAGGAAAAGAGATCGCCGCTGCTGGATTAAGCCTTAAATTAGGTGGCATAATATAATTGTATACTTGATATAATTGGAGAGACACTTTATTGGAGAGAAGTCAGATCCCATTTTACTTCAATAAAAGGTAACAATTCGCGCAAAAGTACATTGTTTTTCAAATATCATATATGTATTGATTAAAGTTGAAGATGGCTAACTTTAATGGTTGAATTTCCTGAGATTCTTAGGTCTCTTCTTTTCGAAAAAGCTTACAAGTTTTTTTTGACGCCAGCTTCTATTTATCAATATGACCACTCGGCTATGATGGTCGAAATCATTCAGTCCCTCATAACCGCTGCAGATTGGGCTTCACAAGCCATTTTCATTTCCCATCAACCAACAAGATTCTTCGCGAGAGGTCTGCATGGAAAGTGATCTTCATTCTACAAGCCAACTTGCTTAATACATCACAAACAAACCGACCTTAGCTTAGTTGGTAGAGCGGAGGACTGTAGTAGATCCTGTCTGATTGTAATCCTTAGGTTGCTGGTTCAAATCCGACAGGTTGGGTTATGTTTTTTAGCTTGTTATAATTTCTTCATTGATTCTACATACAAATAAAAACATTACATGGATATATAGACTACCACCATGACAAAGTTATAAATTTATAATTAAATTGACAATATAACTTGATCAAGAGGAAAATATTATTAGGTAGTGTTAATTATTAGTTAGTGTTAATAATTACTAACTAATTCTTTTCGTAGGTCCTCTTTTGGTCGATGCTTTGGAGGTACAATTCTTTCATTCAAAACCCAATCAAAATTGATTTAGACGAGTCACAAACATTGCCTTAGTTAGGAACGGAGCCAGCAATTTGATTGAGGGGGCGAATTTTTTTCATTAAAATGTATCAATATAAGAGTTATATATAATATTAATATATAAAATGAAAAAAGTCATCATATTTATACGTGTACAACCAATTAGAATTGTTACAACCGAAAACCATATATAAAAAATGATACTGAAAAAAAAAAAAACAAGCTATTTTTTGTTTCAAATGAAGCAAATACAATCATAACCAAAACTCAAAAGGTATATAACCCAAATTCAAAAGGTATTAAAATAGACATAAATACACACAATCATATACAATTAAAACTCAAATTAAAAAGTATTAACATAGATTTTTTTTCTCTCTCTCTCTCTTTGTCCCACAATCAAAAATATATTCAAAGCTCAAAAAATATCTTTTCTTTTTTTTCTCCGCCATCACATTCCCCAAATCACTCCCAATTGAATATGAAGTGTCAAATTAGTAAGATTCATTCAATTTCAATAGCCCAATAAATAAACATAAAGATTCATTAAATTTAATATTGAGGGGGGGCGACTGCCACCACCAGCCCCTTTGGCTCCGTCACTGGTCTTAGTTGTGTTTTTCTTTTTTTTTGAAGTCAAGTAGAACTTTAATTATTGATTAATATCAATAGATTGTCCTGTTACTCGTTAACTTATTAGTTGGGTGAATTGGTCCTGGGTTTACACATGAGAAGGCGGAATTGAGATCGAAAGATTGGGAGATACCAGGTGAATGGAGGAAGAAAAAAGAAAATAAAAAAGAAAAATAAAGGAAAAACAATAAATCAAAGACTTTCGTATTAAATTTAATTTATACAGCTAAAGTAATTTTGAAAAATAAAACCATTTGTAATACCATAAACAAATCAATATATTTTATTATTTAAAACTATTAAATATTAATTATTGATTAAATTTGAAAAAAAAATAGTTAATATATTGTAATTTTTAAAATAATTTGAAAAAGAATAGCTTTAAGTCCAATGCAAATATAGATGAATTGACACTAAAATAGAAAAGAGAAAGTATAAAAAAAAAAATTAAAAAATAAGGCTAAAATTGTAATGAATCTATAATTGAGTAAGGGCACTTTGGATTTTTAAAGATATAAGAAAGTTTATTGACCTCTTAATTTATTTATGGGAGTTTTAGATCAATTTTTAATTTCACAAGGGAATCAAATACGATTAGCTTCACATTTTAAACAAGTATTTCCAAAAATTTCATGAAGCATACCATCAAAGCAAAATTTATAAACATTGCGTACCACGACTGATCAAGATTGGATACTTGAGTAGAAAAAACTTCAAAAATTGGAATGATTCATGTATTTTATCAAAAACAAAAAACAAAGAAAAGAATAATAAAAATCTTGGTATGAGCAATAAAATATTAAGCAAATAGTTCCCCGTAGGTTAATTTGTAATCACTCCAAACCTCTCAAGGGGTGTAGTTATTATAATTGGCCCAAAATAGAAAGAGAAAAAGATCATTGGTGGACTGACAAAACACGGTACAAATATATTAGGATTGATATAATGTCATCGATAGAGTTTATTTATATAAGGCATTAAAAAATAGTAACTATTTTTAAAAAATTAATGTTGTATACACCATACTACGAATAATTCATCCCATTCTTCAAGTTACACATTTATCCTCGTCCCAAATCATATAGATGTCTTTAATATTTTATAAAAGTTTAATTTCGTACCCCAAAATTTTTTGTTATAACTCCATCCCCACCAATAAGAGCTGCAAATTAGGCTTCAAAGGCCAATCTCACTTCCCATCAATCGAGAAGCTTCTTTGCAACAAGTCTGCATCAAAAGTGATCTTCATCAACAACCCGAGCCAATTCCAGGGCTCATCAACTTGCTTAATGGCCTTTTCATTTAGAGGTATTTGAACATTTTGACCCAACTCATCTTGTTTTCTTGTTTCCTTGGCTCTATTTTATGCAATGACTTTTTTAGTTATCAGAGCAAGAAAAGCTTAAACCAACACATATAACTCAAAACATAATATATTATTATATTTATACCACAGACAATCCCACCTTAGCCCAGTTGGTGGAGTGAAGGACTGTAGTGGGCGTAACTTCATTGTAATCCTTAGGTTGCTGGTTTGAATTTGGCACGTCGGAATATAATTTTGCACATTATCATTGACTCCATATACATATATAAATATTACAATTACACTTGATAAGGGTTTATGAATGGGATTTTATAAGTGTCTCATTCATAATTATATTTGATAAAATATTTTTATCCCTTTATAAAGTTTAAATTCAATTTATTATCAAGCAATATAAACTTTTTTAACATGTTTTATATTTTTAATTGTATTATTTTTATATTTTTTTTATTAATATTTACAAATGTTATATATATTTATTTTATAATTTATTATGATATCATATCGATCAATTCGATTGAACCAATAATTATTAAGACGATCGATTCTACGACCAATCTTATCTTCAAAACATTGGACAGAGGTATTAATATGAGATTTCCATCCCTTTCCCGTTTCTCCTCGTTTTGTGTGCTATCACTAAATATCGACCACATGGGGAAGAGACCGTGGCCCAGTTGAGTTGTATTGATGTAGCCATTGTCGATGCCAGTCTAGCAATCACATTAAAAGTCTTCTGTATCTGAATTTGTACCTGTTCTCGTGGCCCAGTTAAGTTGTATTGATGGCGACCACTCTGGCAATCGCATAAAAAGTCTTCAGAATCTGAATTTGGACCTATTCTCAAAATATTTAGTACGGTACAAAAAGTTATAAATATTCTTCTCATATTTGATTTCGTATTACAATTACATGCTTAACTGTAGTTAAATTAATAATATAAAATTAAATATTACAAAAATATTCATAATTTTTCGCATTACAAATGTCTTTTTTTTTGTAAATAGGTCAAATCATAATATACGGAATGATCTCTTTTTACGTACTCTCATGCCTCCCTGTGCATAATTATATATTTTCAATGAATAAAATTCCGGGCTGAGTCAACTTGAGTTATATCCATTACTTTGATCGTTTTTCATATTCAATTTTTTATTTTATTTTAAATTCTCATAAAATAATTTCAAATCATATGAAATCGAATTGTATTATTAGAAAAGACGGGGCATAGGGAATGTTTTGAAGAATTTAAAAAAAATATTTTGCTGCTTTTAATTTCAAAAAAAATTATTTTAAATGTTTGATTTTATATCTTTTACTTAAATTAAGTTTAAAAAAAAAAAAAGTTGAGAAGTTAGGAAGAAACTCCTTCTAACAGCTTAAAAGTGCTTCTTGATATTTTCGTAAATAAATTGAATTTTTTGAACTGTTTTCTATTAATTTTTGACTGTTTTTTATTTTTATTTTCAAACACTCCACACTTTTATTATAAATTTTTAACTTTTGTTTTCAAACACTAACAATTTTTACTATTCAATTTTCTTTCAAGTTTTTCTCAATTTTTTCAATAATTTTAATTTTTTTAAAAGCAGAAATAATCCCGACCAGCCTCTTAGAGAGAGTCATTTATGAAGTAACCATAGGTGTCTGGATTTTCTTGTAAAGTATATCTAGGCATTCTTTGGAATGCTGCCTGTCTCGTCCAATATTAATATGTACTTGTCTTTTGATTCTTTTTCCTTTCTTTTCTTCTTCTTGTCCTTTTTTTTTTTTTTTTTTTTTTTTTTTATTTTCCGGCTTCACATGTATGGTACCAATTATCTGGGCCCCACAATACTTTTATGTCTAATGAGTTAACCCAATTATTCGATTTGAGTGTTTTTCCCCTCTTATCCTCTATAATAATTAGAACCGGGTGTCCTCTATCGATTAAGTATAAAATATGTTTTCATTTATAATGACATGACGATTATTTACTCATGAACAATGTTTTCAAAACCGGACCGGACCGGCCGGTCCGACCGGTTCGACCGGTGACCGGTGGCTGGTCCGGTCCGAAACACCCTAGAAAACCGGCCTTGGCTCGGCCCGCCGGGAACCGGTAAAAACCGGTCAAAAACCGGTTGAACCGGGACTGGTTCGCGACCCGGTTCGGCGGGCCAAGAATTTTTTTTTTTTTTTTTTGTGTGGGATTTAAACCTAAAAGGCTAACAGTTGACTGAACCTGTGAAGGCGTGAACAGTGAATAACAGAAGAACACAGCAGGCTGCAGGTCGGTTTTCGGAAAAATGGGAGGATTGAAAAGAAGGAGAAAAAGAAGAGAGAGAAAGAGGAGAAAAGAGAGAGAGAGAGAGAGAGGAGAATTCTGGAAAAGAGAGAATAGTGGATAACAGAAGAACACAACAGGCTGCTGCTCGGTTTGCAGAAAAATGGGAGGGATTGAAAAGGAGAAAAAAGAGAGAGAGAAAGAGGAGAAAAGAGAGAGAGAGAGAGAGAGAGAGAGAGAGAGGAATTCTGGAAGAGAGAGAGAGAGAGCCTGATGTGTTTTCAGAAAAATGGGAGGGATTGAAAAGGAGTAAAGGAGAGAGAGAGAGAAGAAATCAACAACCTTGGAATTTGGAAATAACGTGATATTTTTTTTCTTTTTCTGTTATTTTTTAGTTTTTGGTTTCTATTTTTGTAATTTTTATTTTTATTATGTGGAGTTGTTGTAATTTATTTTGTTGTAATTTATTATATGGAGTCGTTTTATTATATGCAATAATTTTGATTTGTTGTAATTTATTTTGTATAATGGAGTTGTATTATTTGCGTATTTGAATATATATAATATATATATATATATATATATTATGTACTCATTGTAAATATGCTTGAATGTTTGAATGTTAACAATTTTAATGGAGTTGGATTTTTATTAAATAATAAGATAAATTTCTTGTTTGGTTTTATTAGTATTATTGAATTTTCTCTAAAATTTTTTTTATGTATTTATGAATTTTTTTTATATAAAAAATTAATTTAATAATTATTACATAATTATGACGTCACAACGGTTGAACCGGTGGTCGAACCGATCAAACCGGTCGAACCGGTGACCAATAAGGCCGCCGGTTCAGTGTCCGGTCCGGTTTTCAGAACATTGCTCATGAATTAGCTTTTAGGGTCAAGTTGAATTCAAAATTACTATCTCCAACCTTGTATGATATAGTGAGCCATATTTTTATCCTCAAATTCAATTATCTGCTGATGTTTATTTTTGTAAATTTCATCAAAATTTGAATATTAATTTGTGTAGAATAATCACCATGAAAAATACAAGTCAATAGTTCTTTGGAACCCAGTTCTTTTTTTTCTTTTTTCCTATACTACTATCAATAATAGCCTGCATGTATATATGTAGACTACTACCACGACAGTTATAAATTTATAATTATGTGTATAAAACTTTCAGAAAAATAAATAAATAAGTGGATAACATAAAGAGATCAACACAACCCTTAAGAAAAAAAGAAAAAAAGGGGAAATTAGGACAAACAAACAAAATTAGGCCACAGATTAGCTACGAATTTAGAGGGAAAATAAAATAGTAGCCACAGATTAGCTACGTGACTCTTCCAATGAACTAAATCTTAACCCAAGATAAGAAATATTACAATTCTAAAAGAAGAAATATATAGTGCAATATTCTAAATCAGACATACCAAACAATCAACTTAAGTTCAAACATGTGGACTTGCTGTAGTCTCCGGGAGACCTGCACCCTTCGATTTCCGTAGGTAGGCTCATCGTATGTTTCTGTGTAAGTTGGAACCACATCAGAAGTATGTATAACAAATAATTACAAGAAAAAAGCATATTGATCATTCGCTAGTACTGATAGAAAGAGAAATTCACAAAATCTAGAGCTGGACTTAATAAATCCTAAAATAATAGAGAAATGTGAGATGATATCATATATGTTAATTTCCATGCAGTGAAATACTGGTCTTTGATCAGAAGCCAAACCTGGTTAGGTGGCCCAGAAAGATTAAAAGACGAAAAGGCGTACCTGTTATGATAATGAAGTCATTGATACAAACACTGGCGGATTCAGTTCTTCCCAAAGTTTAATTACGTGAAAGTTGTGACATGCCAAGCTATCCAGAAGCGGACTATCCCTGTCGGTTTGAACTCTAACTTGGAGGTCATCATTCCCAAGTTCCTCTTGCTCCTCGAGTATCCTTTTAGCAGAAATGATGACAGAGTCGCTGCAAAATGACAACACAATTGATTGAAGGGTTGGAATTTCTCCAATACACGAGGGGATCTCCGTTAAACTACGCATATTCCAAAGAACAAGTTCCTCAAGGCATGGAATGTGGCTGCTCTCTACTGTCCAGCACTCCAGATCACCAGAAATATGCAGGCACCTTAGGCTACGGAATTTCCCTTCAACTGTTTCCCACTTTGGTCCTCTGACGGAATATGATCGTAGTTGGAGCATTTGAAGAAGGGGTAATGAACCTATCTTTGTATTCACATCTTCCCAACTGAGCCGGGTGCCAAATAAAATCAACTTCTTGAGCGAATTTGGGAGGGTAAGGTTCAATACCAAATCTTCATAGGGCACTAATAATGTGCAATCGAGGAATTCGAGTTTTTGAAGATGGCCAAGATTGTTGAGACAACTATCATATGGTCCCACCCCAAAATCCTCATACACTATTTCCAATTCCTTGATATTGGGGATTCTTTTAACTACTTCTTCACTACAATTGAATTTTTCAAGTACACGAGAGTGTTTGTAGGTTCCCCAAAAAAAAGTCATTTCGCTTGTCCATGTGACTGCATGGAGGATCAGGAAGATAGAGGTTGTCAAATTTGACATGCCTAAGTAGAGCCATCTTCCAAATTTCAATTGGTGCAACAAAATGATTACTGCGCCATCCTGTAACAATTAGAGTTTGTAGATTCCAGAGGAGGCAAAGTGAAGAAGGAATCGATACAGTACTAATCTGACTACCCGCAGTTATGATGGCAAGATGCCGTGAGTTTATAAGCTGAAAAATATCCCCCAATCTTTGACTATCTACTAGCTCACGATAAGAACCCTTAGCCGTATTTTCTGCCTTGAGTACTCTCAACAATCTGAACTTAAGTGATGGAACCTCTTGGTAATAATTGCATATCAAAGACCGGCCAAATGACGTAAATTCTGTGGCATGATGTAATTCAACAAAATCCTCCTCCTTCATTAACGTTCTTTCATGTATAGCGATGCGGCGTTGGGTACTTATACCTTCTGGAGATTTAAGACTATTTGGAACTGTGACCCAACAAAACTTGTCCTTTTGAGCTTCTTTTATGCATAAGTCCCTTAAAAGGTCATGGATGTTGCAGTAATATATTTTTCTTGATTCAAATCCCCATTTATGAACTATAATGAGATTTCTGTCAATAAGATCCTTTAAATACTCTTCTGCAACAAATTCCAAACTTTTCCCCCTAATTGGTTTTAGAAATCCTTCAGCAACCCATAGTCTAGTGAGCTCAGAGACATGAATCAAACTATCTTCACCATAAATCCCCATATAGAGAAAGCATGGCTTTAGATGAATAGGCAAAAAATTATAACTTGTGTATAAAATTTTTAAGCAACGCTCGTCATCTTCTGAACTCACAATTGAATTCAAATTTTGTGCAACATATTCCCAGTATTTTAGGGCCCCATTGGACCTCGCTAGGACTCCTCCAATCACAACAATCGACAAAGGAAGTCCTTTGCAATTTTTTGCAATGTTCCTTCCAATTTCTTCCAATTCAAGTGGGCAACTTTCTTCTCCAAATACAATTTTACGGAGTAAATTCCAGCTTCTTTCCTCATCTAAAAAATTCATCCTCAATCCATACGAGCCAGTTAAAAGAAAAGCTACTTGCGACATCCTTGTGGTTACAATTATTCTACTTCCATTATTGTAATCCGGAAAGTAAAATTTTACCTTGTCCCATGCCTCAATACTCCACATATCATCCAATATAATCAAATAAGTTCTACCGGATAAACTTTTATATAATTTTTCCCCTAATTGCTCTTCACTTATTTGTCTCAAACTTTCCCTGCTCCCTTGGTTATTTTGGCAAAGAAGAATTTCTAACAGAACTTCTCTCACATTATGCTCTTGAGAAATCGTCACCCAAGCACGCACATCAAAGTGGTCTACAGTAAGTGGATGTTCATAAGCATTTCTAGCAAGTGTAGTCTTACCAACGCCACCCATGCCAACAATTGGGATGATCTGGCGACTAGATTGTTGTCCGGTGAGCTTATCCAAGATTTCATGTAAGACATCTTCAAAGCCCACCATGATGTTCTGCCCTGAGGAGGGAGATCTTGATGAACCATGTAGCATCGAATTTATGTGCAGCTGATCTTGGACACCCGGCTTGTCTTTAATCTCCATCACCTCGTTCTTGACAAAATCCATATCCTTTATCACTTTCTCCATATCATGGTAGAAGTCAGCTGTGGAACTGATGTTTTCTCCATCATGACTTGTGGATTGAGCTTGAATTTGATCAACTATATGGGATTCGATTATATCCTCTGCCGCATAAGCTGAATTTGCTATGCGAGTCTGCAATTGCTCTACTTCTTTGCTGCCTCCATGGGGATTATAAACTTCAAGAAAATCCTGCAAGAAAACAACCTTTTCAGTAAGAGATTGAACCTGTTCCTTGTCAAGCGTAATTGGAGGGCGAGGATGATTTTGGATCTGGTCTATAATATGCATAAGAGAAACAAGAGCTGCATAAGCAGCCATATCTCTGAGATTATGTGTTACAAAAGTGCAGCAAAATTTATGAAAGTAGTGAAGGTGAAATTGGAGCAACTATGATTCCCAAAGCATGAGATTTGCAAGAAAAACAAAGTTGCCTGTTTGTTTTACTATTTTGTGAAAATGAAATTGAAGTATTTGTTTTGGCTGGATTCAAACCAAAGGTCTATGCTGACAGTAATCACTTTATGTGTGGACAGAGAAAATATTTGACTAGTGGGTAGTTAAAAATTATCATGTTGCTTTTGGTAAAGATGATCCAGGGATTAAAAATTCCATATTCGAAGACGAAGTGCACTAGAAATTAGCATGCCAGGGCAGGCTAGTTTTTAAGACGGCTCTAATGTCCACTAAGTCTGATTACAAAAGTTTAATACCCCAAGAACACAAAATAATGAAATATTAGATCCTTAAAATAATTAACCTATATATATATATATATGTTGAATTGTCATAAGTTCAAAATATTGAATCCAAATCTAATAATAATAATAAGGGAATTCTACTTCAATATTTTTCCATTTTGATATTAATTTAGAAATTACCAAAGTAGCTTATCAAAATAATCACTTCCATTGGAGACAAAGGGCCTATATTTGGATATGTTTTAAAAAAAAGTGTTTGTTGAGTTGTACTTTTTATAGTAAAGCTTTTCTCTTAACTTATGCAGTTTTGTATGCAGTAATTTAGAAGTGTTTTAAAATGTATTTCTTTATTTAGAAGTTACTTTGGATTGGATAGCTTCCACAAAAGTCACTTTTAGGCTCTTTTTTATTCACCCTGACTTTTGCTTTTTATTTTAAAAACAAGGGGTCGAACAAACACTAATTGTTTTCATTGAGGAACTTTTTAAAAAATAAATAAATAAATACTTCTTTTCAAAAAAAAGTGTTCATCCACAAACTGGCTCAAAATGCCTCAATAATTTGTTTGGCGAAAACAATATCAATCCTAGGACAATTTTACCAACTTTCAAACTCGGTTCAATTAGTTCAAAAAAAAAATAAAAAATCAATAAGTAAAAAAAGATTTGCTCATTTCATGATGAGAACCCCCAATCGCAATCACTTTCATAAAAACTATTTCTTTAGTGATTGGTATAACTAAAATTGACGATTCAGCTACTTTATGACATGTCGTTTCTATGCAATTGAATTTGAATACGTTCGATTCGAATTATACTTCCTGAGATCTATTTATGTGCTATTTGATGTCAATTGAGTAGTCTAAAAGAATATTTTGAAGTAAGAAAATCTCATTATCCCTAAGTAACATAATCATAATCACCTAAGTAACATAATCATAATCACTTCACCAATTATTAATTTAAAAAACATTATTCAAAGTAGGACGAATCATGTCAAATTAAGTTATTCTATATTTGTTTTCATATTAGTCGCTCAATTATTTGCTTGAAATTGATTTTCTAATTAAGTAAATAAGATCGATCTCAAAACCTTGAAGAACAAAAAATGAAGTTTGGTCTGTTGCTTGTCAATTAGGAGAAGATAGCTTCTGATGTGGTCGGATTTGGTCTGCAGTACACGTCACTTCGATCTGAATGTGAGAGTCCGAATCCAGTCAGATAAATCCGAGTAAGACTGTATGAAAGCTGGTCAGGTTCTATTCTGCAAGGATGGAGCACACGTGAGACTAGCCGGAAGTGTCTCCGGCGAAAACCCTCCGACGCTCAAGTCAGTATTCGGGCAGGTAGATGGTAAGTAGTAACAAGCGTATTAATGGATTAAAAATGTCTTACCTCATGAATAGTGTCGCCGCACTATTTATAATAATAATAAAAAAAATATAGGTGGGCCGGACTAGGGTTAGGCTAGCCCAGCCCCGTCGCTAGTTATAGGAGTGTCCCTTGACACGCGCCGGGGGCGCGTTGGGTACAACCGCAACTGTGGGCGGATGTCAGGGTGATGACCCCGAGGATGGAATATCGATGATGATGTCCTTATACCGAGGAGACCATACAAGCCGATGAGACGTAATGTATTATGACCGAAATAGGCCGACTAAAAAGACCATGGAGCCTGATCGAGCTAGGTTTGACACGCGGCAACAGGAGAACGGCAGCCTGCGCTGAGTTGGATCCGACGTGTGAGCTGAGTTGGAGCCCACATGGCCAAAGCAGATTCAGCCATATCATTAGCCCCCCCAGTTCTCGGACTGGCCGATTCGCCTGGTGCGGACGGGCCGTGAACTTATTCGAGGAGATATCATCAGTGGTTCCGTTCAGGAACCATCGATCAGGCGGTGGCGGTAATTTCCAAAATTGACCGTTGGAATGTGACCGTTGGTAATAATTACTGGCGTCCGTTGGACTTCCCGAGAAGCATTTTTACCGCCCTATAAATAGGGGCTCCGGGCGAGGCTACAGGCGCGTCATTTTGTAATCGAGCTGAGATTCCACACCGAGCATAACCTGAGAGCACCGAGCACCTAGGAATCATTTCGAGCAGACAAATCCTCTTTTCGACCAGCCAAACCTAGGTACTCCCTTTTTCCCGATTTGTTTCATTCTTGCTCTTCATCTTCATTATACTTAAAACAATCCTTAGATATAAGTCAGTCCATGAATAGTTCGGATAGCCAAAATAGGATGATAGAGTCCCCAATCGAAGGGGGGTTAAGCGACATAAACCTGTCGATCTCTTTAGAGGCAGAAGCCTCTTTTTAGGGGGCATCATCTCGCTGCCCGGGCGAGGCGAGCACCAGTCGGCCCCGAGGGGGCGGTAAGAGCCCGAGCAGGGTGGAGGAGATGAGGCGGCGCATGGAGGCGGAGAGGGGGGTGGTACTTCCTCCGATGGGTGATGTGCCCGACGTTCAGGTCCCCTCATGGAGGTCCCTCCCCGATGAGGAGGTTCCATCCGGTCAAGAGCCTCACCGGGGAAGAAGGAAGGCTATATCGGGCAACCAAACCCTGGTGAGCTGGGAGAACATTGTCGCGAACAACACCGAACGGGACAGAGAGAAAATAATGAATCACTATATCCGAGACTCGTTCGGTGTGATCTGGCCGAGCAAGGAGGATTCCATCACGAATCCCCCCGAGGGGTGCCTTCCCATATCGGGCTTCGATTTCCGATCTCGACCTTCATCTCCACTATCCTGAATCGGTTGAATATAAGCCCTATTCAGCTGACCCCAAACTCCTACGCTTCGATATGCGCCTTTGTCATTTTCTGTCGCTGCACCGGGCACACCCCAACCGTGGCCAACTTCTCCGACCTGTATCAAGTCAATCATTCGAGTAGGTCATCTCCGGACGATGAGTTCAACTGCTTCTTCGTGAGCGCCAAGAACGGGAGAAAACTGATCGAAACGGCCTCCTCGTCATACGGGGCGGATTGGAAACAGAAGTGGTGTTATGTACACTCCGATGATCCATGGCCGGTGAGGAGAGTGCATAACCCGAACGCGAGGAAGCTCTCCCTGGCCGGGCTGGGATCGAGCAGTTGGACAAGAGAGTTGGTGCTTGGCCAGAAGGCCCTGGGCTTATTGAGCCCCATCTTCCTCACGCAAGAAAGCTTTCTAGTAAAGGCTGGGCTCTCGCCGGCCAGGCTTGATACCTAGCACATTACCTTTGGTAGTGGTTTTATTGCATGCTTCTGGTCGAATTACGACGTCTTTTTTATATGAATGAAACTTTTGTATCTGATCGGATGATTTTTTCCTTTTGCAGAACCTGAGGTATTAGAGATGGGCCGCATGAACCTGATTTCCAAGGTAGCCGGAGGAAGGAGGAGGCCATCTCCCCCCCCCCCCGGAGGAGGCCCGAGTCAGAGCGGCCACAGCTAGTGCTACGAGGAGAGCGGGGCAGGCAGCAGTTCCAACTACTCAAGGCCCTAGTCGGGAGGCTGTCGTTGATGTGGAGGAGACGCCTCTCGTCCGGAAGAGAAAGGTCCCAGACTCCACACCTCCTACGAGACCAGCGGGGCCTGTTCCGAAGAGACCTGCCTCGAAGTCGGCCATGGGCAAGCGGCCGGCTGACGGCTATTCATTGGAGGAGCTGGAGGTGTTAAACTATCCAGACGCCTCGGAGCCCCGCTTTGGCCCCAAATTCGGAGACTTGTCCGATCATAGCGTCCTCGGCGGGGCGAACAAAAAACTTGCCATGAGGAGCTTCCGGAACGCCGTCTTTAAGGCCGACCAGATTATCCTCTCCGAGCTGGATGATGCAGAACTGGCCCAGAGCATCGCCCAGGATATGAACACTCTCCAACAAAGGGTGTTTCACAGTCTTCGTCGGCTGGAGGTCAGCCGGCGCGTTGTGACAAGGCCGAGCGGGAGGCTCGAGGAAGCAACCTCCAGGCGGACCTAGATGAAGAGCGGCAGAAAAATCAAATCGCTCAATGGGAGATTGAAGAGGAACGGAGGAAGACTCGGGCCCTGGAGGAGCGGCTCGAGAAGCTCGAGCTGGACTTCAAGACCAGGGAGTCCACGCTGGATCAAGAAGTTACCCTCCTTAGGAAGAAGGCTAAGGATGCCTTCGTGCACGGAGAAGAGAGGGGCCGCCACTCAATGAGGACCGAGTTGATGGCCTCGGTCCCCGGCTTGGAGAAAAAAGCCGTAAAATGATTCGTCCGAGGACCTATGTTTGAGTATGCTACCATCCTCCGCGGGGCGAACGACGCCTCCCTCGGATTTGAAAAAGCCTTCAACCAGCTGAAGGCACGCGGCGTTATCCCGCAAGATTTTCCCATGGAGGGGTATGGCATCCATCTGAATGATGCCGGGGAGGAGGACAACGACGACGGCGAGGCGTTGCCGGCGTATGAGGGCATAGAATTCGCCCAAGTCATTTCCATCGTGGAGAGGCAGGTCCGCAATGAGGACCATAAACGCTTGGAGGAGCCTCTCTCACCGGATGTGGAGCCCGATGATACCATCGTCGTGGACGAAGGAGGATCACACGAGGGCGTGGCCAGAGCTGGGGCCGAGCAGGTCATGGAGGCGGCCGTCGAGGAGGTGGCCAAGGAGATAGATGGTGCTTAGGCCATAGGATTTTATGCCGGGCCAAATGCCCGAGAACATGTATTTCTTTTTTTTTTTTTTTCGAGTCGGTTGTAAATTTATTATTACCAATGAATCAAAACATGATTTTCATTTTTATCAATGCAAGTTCCTCATCGAAACATGACACGTTAACATAGAAACTTCAATTCGATAAGAGAAACAAACATAAGTTTGAGCAATACTTAAAATTGAACTTTGGAAAATAATTTGGTAAACGGAAATCAAACTTGATGGGTAAAGTATTCGATGACAAACATTGCGATTATTCAAAGAGAAAGAAATGACAACTTCCGAGGAGACTGAGTGTTTCGAGGACAAATCACTCGTGACCATTTGTGCTCGACCTAAAGTAATCATACATAGAACCGTTTGAGGTTCGTGGCATTCCAAGGACGGGGCAGTTCCCTCCCCGACATGTCCTCGAGGCGGTAGGCATTATTCTTGCAAATCTTTATGACCTTAAACGGCCCATCCCATTTAGGATCCAGCTTGCCCACTGGGCGGGAGACTTCCACTCTTTTGGACACCAGGTCCCCAATTTGAAATGCCCGAGGATGGACATGGCGATTGTACACGCGCGCAGTAGATGCTCTGAAGTTATCCATCTTCTGCTTAGCAGGGCGTCTTCTTTCGTCGGCGAAATCGAGCTCGAATAGGCGAGCGTTGATGTTGGCGATCTCATCGAAATGTGCTACCCGTGCAGAGGGATGCAACACTTCGGTAGGGATGACGGCGTTAGACCCGTATACTAAGGCGTACAGTGTGTCACCCGTCGTAGTTCGAAGAGTAGTCCAGTTGCCCCGAGCGTACAGTGGTAGGCCCAGAGGACGCCCAGGAGCTCATCGGCCCAGTTGCCCCGAGCGTCGGTCAGCGCTGTCTTGAGGCCGTGGAGAATCGTCCGATTAGTAACTTCAACTTGCCCATTCGCTTGAGGGTTACCTACGGAGGTGAACCGCTGCTCGATCCTCAAGCTCGAGCACCATTCCCTCACTCGATGGCTCTAAAACTGGGTCCCGTTGTCAGATATAACGACCCTGGGAAGTCCGAAGCGGCAGATAATATTCTTCCAAATGAAAGCTTTGACCGTTGAATCTGTGATCTTGGCAACGGCCTCTGCTTCGGCCCACTTTGTGAAATACTCAACGGCTACAATAGCAAATTTCCTCTGCCCGGGGGCCTGGGGAAATGGTCCCAAGATGTCTATCCCCCACTGGTCGAACGGTCACAAGATTTCCACGTTGACCATAGGCGTGGCGGGTTGATGAATGAGATTGGCGTGTATTTGGCAAGTCCGACATCTTCGGACGAAATCGAAACAGTCCTGCACGAGGGTAGGCCAAAAGAACCCTGCTCTGGATACCCTCTGGGCCAAGGCCCTCGGTCCAGTATGGTTTCCGCAGCACCCCATATGTATCTCCTTGATTACTTCGTTCGCCTGTTGTTTGCTCAAACATCGTCGAGGAGGCCCATCAAAGCTTTTCCTGAACAGGCGCCCTTGTCCATCCAAGGCGTAACGCGGGGCCTGTCGCCGGAGCCTCTTAGCTTCGACGGGGTCCTTGCGGAGAATCCCGTCCTTCAGATAGGCGACCAGCTCTGCCATCCAGCCCTCCGAGTATTCGATGGCGAGCACTCCACGCTCTACGCCGGTCCTGATTAAAGGGGATGGCGAGCTCAATACCGTTATACACCTTTCCCTCGTGCCTTTCGTCGAGCTTGGCTAATTTCGATAGTTGGTCCGCCCTGTCGTTTTCTGCCCGGGGGATTTGTTCCAGCGTGAACTTGACGAACTGCCCCTTCAACTTTTTTATCTCTTCGAGATACTTGGTCATTGATGCTTCCCTGGTGTCGTAATTCCCGTTGACTTGTTCGGCTACCAACTGCGAGTCGGTTAAGGCCATGAGTTCGCTTACACCCTTATCTAGGGCTATCTTCATTCCTACTGCCAGAGCTTCATACTCTGCCTCATTGTTGGAGACCGGGAACTCCAAGCGGATAGCGAAATCAAGCTCATTGCCGAGCTCATCCCGTAGGTAAACTCCCGCTCCGCCCCCGGAATTCATGGAAGATCCGTCGACCATAAGGGTCCACGGGGTCGTTTGTTCGACCTCTGGCCGCGAAGCCAGCTCCACAACAAAATCCGCCAGTACTTGGGCATGAATGGTTGTGCGCGGTTGGAACTGAATGTCGAATTCCCCCAGCTCGACGGCCCACTTCACCAGCCGACCTGAAACGTCGGGCTTAGTCAAGACCTGTTTCAATGGCTCGTTGGTCAAGACTATGATAGTGTGGGCCTAGAAATACTGCCGCAACTTCCGGGCTGAGTGGATCAGTGCGAGAGCCAGCTTCTCGATCTCAAGGTAATTCCGTTCAGAGCCCTGGAGCAGCTTGCTTAGATAATACACCGGGCGGTGGACGCGGCCATCCACATTTACCAGGATTGAACTGATGGCGTTCGAAGATACCGCTAAGTAGATGTGGAGGGGTTTCCCCGTAACTGGTTTTGACAAAAGGGGAGGCTCGGTCAGGTACCCTTTCAACTCGAGGAGCGCGCGTTGGCACTCCTTGGTCCATTTCCAATCAGGGACCACCCGAAGCGCTTTGAAAAAGGGGAGGTTCCGGTCGGCCGAGCGGGATATGAACTTGTTGAGGTGACTATGTGCCCCACCAGCCTTTGGACCTCCTTCACCGAGCAGGGCGGCCCGATGTCGAGAATGGCCCGAATCTTGGAAGGGTTGGCCTCGATTCCCCAATGACTGACGATGTATCCGAGGAACTTACCTCCACGCACCCCGAACGTGCACTTGTTGGGATTGAGTTTTAGACCATACTCCCGGAGAACGCCAAATGCCCGAGCAAGGTGCTCCAAATGATCGGATTCCCTCTTGCTGCGCACTATCATGTCGTCGACATAGACCTCGACGGTCTTGCCGATCTCTTCCTTAAACATAAGGTTCACCAGCCTCTGGTACGTAGCGCTCGCGTTCTTTAGTCCAAAGGGCATCACGAGGAAGCAGTACGTCCCGGTCGAGACGACAAATGATGTCCTTCCTCGATCCTTCTCGGCCATGTAGATTTGATAATAACCTTGGAAGGCGTCCATCATGCTCATCAATTCACATCCCGTTGTTGAGTTGACGAGCTGGTCGATTCGTGGAAGGGGGTAATGGTCTTTCGGGCAAGCTTTGTTGAGGTCGGTGAAATCGTTGCACATCCTCCATTGTCCATCCCCTTTAGGAACCACGACCACATTGCATAGCCACTCGGTGTAATAGATTTCGATGATGTACCCAGCGTCGAGCAGCTTATTGACTTCCTCGTCTATGATCCGGTTACGCTCTTCACAGAATATCCTCTTCTTCTGTCTCACGGGCCTGACCGTGGGGTCCACATTGAGGCGATGGACGATTACTTCAGGGTCGATCCCCGGGAAATCCGAAGCCTTCCAGGCAAAGACATCGACGTTAGAACGGAGAAAGTTGATCAGCATTACTTCCTGGTGCGAACCGAGACTCGTCCCGACCCTGGTAGTCTTAGTCGAATCTCCTTCCACGAGCTCGACGGTCTTGTAGTCTTCAGCCGGCGTTATCTTTTCTTCCTCAAGTCTCCTCTTCTTCGCCGGGTCGATTTCAGAGGATTCGGGAATGTTGATGTGTGGGGCGTCCGCGTTCCCGAGTCGGGGTGCCGGGATCTTCCTCCCTTCGACGGATGCCGTATAGCATTTTCAAGCATTCAGAATCCGACACGTCACTTGCACGATCCCAACGGGGGTTGGAAACTTCATCTTCAAATGATATGTGGACACCACCGTCCGAAATGCATTAAGAGCGGGTCGCCCAAGGATGATGTTGTAGGCGAACGGGGCATCAACTATCAGATACTGGACCATCATTGTCTTCCTTCTCGGGGCCTCCCCCAGCGAGGTGGGGAGTTGGATCATTCCGAGAGGGACCACCTCGGACCCCCCAAACCCGACGAGAGGGGTCTGCACGGGAGAGAGCGTGTATCCTCCCAGATCCATTTTGGCGAAGGTGCTGGTGAAAATGATGTTGGCAGAGCTCCCGTTGTCGATCAGGGTCTTCGCCACGGAATAGTTGGCCACATCCAGATTAATGACCATTGGGTAATCCGGCGTATCTTCGTGGCCTTCTGTCTTCGGGATGTGCATAAGATCACGGTCGGAGAATTCGAGTGACTCGGACGTCGGCGACCCTGCCTCTGATATGGTGTTGACATGCAGCCTCTCGTGGTAGTAGCGCTCCTCGATACGGTATCGGGCTTGGTCGAGGCGCCTCTCCACTTGTCTTCTCCTGCTTTTAGTGTCTCCTCCACTCGGCCCTCCCGCAATGGTGTGGATCACCCCCCTGATCGGGAGATTGTCCTGTGTGGTAGGTTGCTTGTCGGCCCGAACCGAAGGTGTGTAATCTCTTCGAGGAGATCGAGATCTATCCCTTTTCGGCGATCCGTATTCGTCGTCCATTGAGGACGGGGAGTTGTGTCGGCGGCTACCCTCGCCCTTGTGACCTAGTCCTTTCTTTTTCACGTATTTTTTGATCTCAGGGTGGCCCATGTCGATGAGGTGTTGTATTTCCTTTTTGAGGGCGTAGCAGCCCTCGGTGTCATGATTGCCTACTTGTTTATGAAACGCGCAATATTTGTTTCCCCTCGGTGGTGCTCCGTCTTTGTCCTGGACTTTCCTCGGCCTCCGGAATATCGTCTGGTCACTGGCATTGATGGTGGCAAAAATCTCTTTTCTCGACATTACCAATGAGGTGAGGTCATTGTCCCGTCGGCGGTCCTTCCTTTCCTCGACCTTTGGCCTCCTTTTAAACCTCATGTCCTCGACATTCATGTATTGTTAGGCGATGGACATGACTTTCTCCATGGTGGCGGGGTGCTTCCTGGCCAAGTGGTCCGAGCACGCTTGGTTTCGGATGGCCCCCATGATCACGTCGAGGAGGAAGTCCATCTGGACGCTCTCGACCTTGAACAGCTCGGTGTTGAATCGGTTAAAGAAGTCCCTCAGAGATTCGCCATCCCTTTGCCGAATCTTATGCAAAAAGGATGGGGGCAACTTTGCTAGAATTTTTCGTCTGGAAATGATTGACGAACTTCATCGCCAAATCGGCGAAAATTCTGACCGAACCTGGGGCTTGGCGGACGTACCATTGCGAGGCTACTCCCTGAAAAGTCGTAACCAGCAACTTCGCCGCGAAGTCATCCTCGATCATGTGCACACGCATGGCGTGTTTGAATTGTATTAGTTGCTCTTTGGGATCAGCTTCTCCATTGTATCGGGGCAGGTCGGTCGGGATTCGGACCCCTCTGGGTGCTCGGGCTCGTTGAAGATCGGTGCAGAGAGGGTCCGTTTCGTCAGGCACAAAGTATCGCTGTGCCGATCCATATCCAGAGCGGTGAGATACCTCCTCGAGTTTCCGGTTGAGGTCTTCCATCCGATGTGAAAGCTCCCCAACATCATCACGGGATCTCTCGCCGCAGCGAACCTCATCAATCCTTCGCTGGATCTCTGTGGCCTGGTGGGAGATTTCCTCCAGTTGTTCTCTGTGACTCCATGCAGGATGGCCTGAGGATGCCCCCACAGAGGATTCGTCGACTTCCTCAGCAAGTCGAGGAGGTGGAGGCCACCTTTCCCTTCGGGCCTCCCTTGTGGCGGGGATCCGTTCACGCACCAGCGCGTCATCCCGCTTGGCATCGGTTGCCCGAACACGAAATTCCTCCCTCATCGGGTGAGGGTCTTCAGCAGCGGTAGCCGGGGCGGGGTCTGGGTCCCCCCGCCTGATCTCGCTTAAGAGTTTATTAAATTGATCCGCCGTCAGAACGACGAGGTTCTGCCCGGCGGGGGGTGTAGGTGCTGGCCCGGTGACCTGCGGAACAGGGTGAGGTGGGACGTTGTGAGTCTCGGGAATATGATTGGTGGTGGTTTGCGGGGCCCTCGACTCTGTTCCAGTCCTTCGTGTGTTCACCATTTTCTCACTTGCTCGAATAGAGCCCTCCTTCTAGCGCCAAAATGATGTGGTCGGATTTGGTCTGCAGTACACGTCACTTTGATCTGAATGTGAGAATCCGAATCCGGTCAGATAAATCCGAGTAAGAGTGTATGAAAGCTGGTCGGATTCTATTCTGCAATGATGGAGCACACGTGAGACTAGCCGGAAGTGTCTCCGGCAAAGACCCTCCGACGCTCAAGTCAGTATTCGGGCAGGTAGATGGTAAGTAGTAACAAGCTTTTTAATGGATTAAAAGTGTCTTACCTCATGAATAGTGTCGCCGCACTATTTATAATAATAATAAAAAAAATATAGGTAGGCCGGACTAGGGTTAGGCTGGCCCAGCCCCGTCGCTGGTTATAGGAGTGTCCCTTGACACGCGCCGGGGGCGCGTTGGGTACAACCGCAGCTGTGGGCGGATGTCAGGGTGATGACCCCGAGGATGGAATATCGATGATGATGTCCTTATACCGAGGACACCATACAAGCCGAGGAGACCATACAAGCCGAGGAGACGTAATGTATTATGACCGAAATATGCCGACTAGAAAGACCATGGAGCCTGATCAAGTTAGGTCTGACATGCGGCAACAGGAGAACGGCGGCCTGCGCTGAGTTGGATCCGACGTGTGAGCTGAGTTGGAGCCCACATGGCCAAAGCGGATTCAGCCATATCAGCTTCTATATTGTTACTATTGAATTTGTAAAAAATCATTATCGTGACAAAGTAAAATTTTCATCGATGCATATACAATGTCACATAATAAAGCGAGTGTGTGTGTGTGTGTGTGAATGTGTGAGCGAGTGCGCACGCGAGAAAGCGTAAAAAAAAAATATTAAGTGCGAAGCGCCTTAATGCATCTAGTTAAAAATTATTTTAATTATAAAACTATATTATACATATTTAATGCATAACACATTTACGGAGGCAGCATAAGCAAAATAATTTAATTAAATGCTATACTTGAATTATAACATTGATAATTTAAGTAATTGACTAAATTTATCAATTCTTCTAGCAACTTGAAATTCTTTTCATACAAATGTATAATTTTTATATAAAAGCTAGTCGCGTGAGTACCCTTAAAAAATTAATTTATTGTCCTCATTTATATTTAATTACTATCAAGCAACGAAAATTATTAGATAGTAATTACATTAGTAAAGTTTATTTATACAATAGTTAATTACGATATGCATTAATTTTTCTCAAGAGGCTAAATTAAAAAACTAGTTGGAAGAGTTTATTTATCGAGTGAATATTAAACCGTTAGTATTTTCTTGATATTATGTTTCAAATATAAGTGCACGACTAATAAAACTTAATGCGAGAATTGAAAAATCTTAAGTCGTCTTAAAATGAGAATCGAACACTCAATTTATCAATGTGAACACTAAGCGAGAAAGCGATGGGGTGATATGAGAGTTATGTGACCTAGTTCATATATATAATTAATTGCAATTTAGTAATTAATGCATGCTACTTAATATGTTTACTCGCTAATTTTCCTTTTTCTTCTATCAATAGATTATACCCTTTGCTATTTACTGATTCTTTAATTTATGAAGCCATTTAAATTTTTAAAAACTTAATATAAACAGATTTCTCTAATAAAATAACTTATTGGTTTATTAGGTGGCTCTCAGTCTTACGACCTCTAGTTTTTATACTACTCCATCCATTTCCTTTTATTTGTCATTTAAAATTTTTGTACAAGAATTAAGAAAAATAATTAATATTTATAATTGTAGAGTAATATGATTAAAATGTCATTTTAGTTAATCAATGCATAGTTGATACTTATTGAAGTGAAAGTTATTTTGGAAAAAAATTAATAAATGTATTATTAAAAATTGAGAATGACAATTATTTTGAAATATTTTTTTAAATTGACAAATAGAAGAAAATAGAGGGAGTAGAAGTATACTCTTTGATATTAATAAATTGGAAAATATCAAGAGTAATTTACCAGATTAATCACTTTGATACTCGTTGCATTTAACTTGATCGAAGACGAGGTGTAAATTATTTAATCATTTAGGTACTCTAGGTGAAAGTGAAATTTTAATTAATTATTTGTCATGGCAGGGTTCGCACCTTGATTTCGTTTCACAGTGGTAACTTTATGTGGATTCATAAAATATTTAATAATTGGCCACCGAATTTGGTGGTTCGGTAAACATAGGGCTGTAAACGGATATTAAACGGAGCGGATATACTGTATTCGAATCCGTATCCGATTAAATTTTACCGTATCCGTATCCGAATCCGAATCCGTCGGATATTGGCAACCTATATCCGAATTCGCATCCGGCGGATATTTTGCGAATTCGGATATATCCGTATCCGTTTAGTATTTTTTAAAATATAATATAATTATGAATTTTTGGATATCCGAATATCCGAATCCGCTAACAATTATCCGAATATCTGTTTAGATATCCGAATCCGTTTATCCGAATATTTGATTGGATATCCGAATTCGTTTATCCGAATATCCGAATCTGTTTATATTTTATCATTAATACAATTAATATAATTCATATTATTCATTCCTATTTTTCTATTTATTCTTATAATGTATATAAATTAATAAATAATCTAATTAAATCATATAAAGAGTAAGAAGAGATAAGGATATAATAATAATAATAATAATTTAATATAATTTATCGAATACGGATAACGGATATAAGTAAACGGATATATCCAACGGATATACAATCGGAGCGGATATTAAACGGAGCGGATATCTAATTACCATATCCATATTCGTTTATTACTCGGATACCTATAATCGGATACGGATATATCCGTTTTAAACGGATGCGGATAATATACCTCGTAAACGGATGCGGATGCGGACGGTAATCGAATTTTCGGTTTTCTGTTTACAGCCCTAGGTAAACATTATGGTAGGATTTAAAAAACACACATAACTAGACAAATAGAAAAAGATAAATTAGTATGCTCACAGGCTGGCGATTAAGAATTTAAGATTAATTACTCCAATTTCTAGTTGTTATTGCTCGAAGAATGATAAATATATTTTATATACATTTATGACGTCAAACTGGTTAAACCAATAATCGAGTCGGTTGAACCGGTCGAACCGGTAACTAGTAAGGCCACTAATTCTATGTCCGGTCCGGTTTTAAAAATATTGCCCACAAAACACAATGGTTATCAAATTAGATCCCAATGCACCATTTTCATTAAATATTGGACGGCAAAGTCATGTGCCATCTGCCGTGCCGATAAGTGAGAGGAAAAAATGATGGGTTAATTATATTTTAACCCCCTTATTACTTGAATTTTTTTTAAGAAAAAAAGCTATACAAAAAAATAAACAAAAAAAAACCTTACATAAATAGATACACTCATACATATATACAGAGAGAGAGAGAGAGCAAGAAAGAGAGACAAATATGTATACATATATACAAACACATCGATATATATATATATATACCCATATACACACCCCCATGCACTTATAGATTGAGGGAGAGAGAGAGAGATACAGAGAGAGGCAGAAGAGAGATCTAGAGGGTTGTTGCGACTTGCGCAAGTGCACGCAGTCGTATAATTAATATAAAGTGAGTAGAGTGTCGAATCCACAGGGAGTATGATTTGGCCAGTGAAAATGACTTGTGTTTGTTTAGCTAAATCGATCAAATTGAGTAGTGATTTTGTATTACTAAAAGAAACCTATGTTCGTAATTAAAAACAAATTACGAATAATAATACTAACAAATAATCAAGGCGAGAAATGCAAGTGTAAGGTGGTTTCATTCACCAAATTCGCTATTCTAATCCAATCCCTAAGGTGAGTGTTTTCGTGGTTGTGTGAAGCCTAGGAACACATATATCCACAATCTCTCTCGAGCATTGCGGAATTAATTCATACAATTTCTCTAAGCATAAGATTAACCAATTCTCATTCAATTAATCCCAACTTTAGAATTATTTGTATGAATTTTTAAACACAACCTTAATACTCAATCAAAGTTAAATTCATTCTCATGCAACCTTAACCCAATTGATCTCATCTAATTAGAGCTATTATCGTGAATCGTCTCTCGACCTCATCACGACTCTCAAATTCGCTAATTATGGTGATCAAACCCTAACCACGTATTAAACCATTAAACAAGAATCACACAACAAAGAAAACATACGAAAACGAATTCAAACTCACGGGATTTTCATAGAATTGCAAAAACGATCAACTACACCATCCTTACACTTAATTAAAATTAGTTCATAATGAAACTAAACATAAGAACGAAATATGGGAAAGAATTCATGAAAAGAGAAGAATTAAACTTATTCGCTTGAAATTTCAAACGAAAATTCCCCTTGTTCAGTTGTTCTTCCCTTAGCTCTTGATTTCTCCCTTCTTCCGTTCTTCACAAAATCCCCCGTCAAGATCCAAATCAAACCCAAGAAGAAAAGAAAAAAAATGAAAAACAAAAATTGATGAATGTCACAAGCATCCAAGAGTTCTAATCTATCTAGATCTGAAAAAAAACGTCTCCCCTTGAATTCCGCTTGAATCTGGACTCAAAGGTGGTAGATAAACGCCTAGCAAATCTTTGCCAATCAGCACCTCAGTCAAATACGGAAAGTTGTTAATTGTTGTCGCAGACGTTGGGTCTGTACGCAAAATATTCTGCGTACATACGCAAATTCACAGATTTGTTTTTCTTCAAACTCGCTGGTCCTGGGTAAGTACTCAAAATTTCTTGCCTACATACGTATTTTTACAGCCATTTTTCCTCTGAATTATTTGTATTTGGTTGTTACTCAAAATAGTTTGCGTAAATAAGCAGCTTCTGATTCCACTTTTCATGCCTTTTATGGTCTTTTTTCCTTCTAACCTACAAAACAACGATTTAGCTCAAACTTACGCATAATAAGGCCCGAAAAGAGAAAAAAAGTAATAAGTCCTACAAAATAAATATAAAAATCAATTATAATTGCGGACTTATCAACTCCCCCAAACTTAAATGTTGCTCGCCCTCGAGCAACTCAAGATTTACAACACAAGGAACTAGGCACAATCATAGCTCATTCTTGGAACACCATGCAACAAAGCAAAACTCCATTTTATTTTCATCATAAACTATTAAGCACTATGTTATTGGTTCAATGTCCAAACAATTACAATTTCATGTACACTCTAAAAACAACTATCATTATCAAGCATCCCCCGTGTTATCGTGTGTGATATGACCAAGAGTAATAATCACTAACAATCCAAATCAATTTATATTCATGCGATAGGCGCAAAAAGTGGACTCCATAAGTCGGTTTTTCATTCTTATCTCCACTAATGTAGACAACGATAAACCAAGGATCGATAGGACTTAATTAAGCTTGTAATGTAGGGCTTGGATGTAGGGTAGGAAAATATTGAATAGTAATTGGCTCATGCACCCAAGTTAGTTAAATTGGACAAGTTGGAGTTTTTTTTTTCCTTCCTTCGGAGCATTATTCATGCTTTCCACTCCCCCAAACTTATTCAAAACCATCACTCTCCATGTAATTTTTTTTCATTATGTCTTTGAGAGTGCTAGCTCGCTCTTTCTTTTATTTCCTCTCTTTTTTTCTTCTCCTTTTCTTCCTTTTTTTTTCACATTTTTTCACATTTATTTTTTGCACAATTTTTTCTCTCTAAAGCGACCAAGTATATCCCGAATTCAAGTATATGTACAACCCTCCACTTAATCCCCTCATAATTCCACATATCCACTACATAACTCCACAATTATCACAATTCAAGTATAGTGTATATAAAGGACTAAGATACGTAGACATTGTGCTTTTGGGCTTGTAATGTGGCTATCAAGAGAACTAAGCACATTATAGGCTCAAGGGAGACTCAAGGGCTATGTTTAACAAACAAATAGGCAATTAGGGCTCAAAAATTTTCAAAAATGGCATAAGTCATCTCCTCAATTGAACATAGTTTAGGATTTCGCCTCGACAAGAATTCAAATCGATTCTAGTGTCCTAATGCATTAAAGCACATGCGAAAACCTCTCACAAAAATATAAATTTTCTCCAAATCATTTAGCAATCATTGCTCCAACTATGTGTTCAAAGTGATTAGGGGATGGCAAAAGAACAACAATCATTTTTCAAGTGCACACAAAATGCTTCATACATGCTCATTGTTCCAAACATAGCGTTTCATAGCATAAAATCATCGTAGAATAAGGAATTTCAACAAAGCACGTGCATTCAAAGATGAGATAAACATAACAACCTAAGACAAATTTCTAAAACCATCAATAAGCCATTATCAATAGAATTGAACTTGAATAGTATGTGGCGTTGTTATACCAAGACACGAATCATCAAAGATGACTCTTTTCATCTGGCCATCCGGGTTTCCAGCCGATATACTGTTCTTGTTCAAATTCCACAAACATAGCTAACAACAATTAACCTCAAAAGTCTTATCCTAGGCAACTAAAATACCCCACCCCACACTTATAGAGTACTTTGTCCCCAAAGTACAGAAAATAAGTTCAGACAAGAACCACAACTGAAACTTAAAGAACTACGAAAACAAAAAATAAAACATAAATGGAAAGTAAAGAAAAGGATATAAATCACCTGAGGTCAGATGGCGTCATAGAACCCCATCTCATCCTCCTACATATCAAAATTCAAACAAAAATCGCATCAAAACCTCAAGTGGTCTACCCCACACACATAAAAATAAACTTAAAGAAATTCAAAAACATAAAAACATAAAATTTTGGATTGCCTCCCAAAAAGCGCTTGTTTAAAGTCTTTAGCTCGAATCCTTTCAACGCTTCTAACGAACGAGGTCAATATGTGATGTCGAACCTGCTTGGTCCACATCTCCGTCCATGTAAGCCTTCTAACACTGCTCATTCACCATAAAACGTTCCCTTTGTTTTCCCTCACAGGACTTCTTTTTCATGATATGGGCATCGTACCACTTCTTTGTTTCCCTCCTAGGCTTTGCATCGTCTTCCACTAAGATTTCATGTATGCCTATGGAAGGCCTAATCCTCTTGATTTCAGGAGTTTGGTATCTCATTGCTTTAATTCTACCCTTGATTAGCCTCACAAGTCTCCTCTTTTGCTCTTTAGTCAATGGAGGACCTAAAATGATTTGTAAGGCTTCATTCTCCTCCGAAAAGGCATATTCCGGCTTTTGAGGTAAAGGCTTAACTTCTACCTTAGGGGGCTGAATACTTGAGGGTGGTATAGGACTCAAGGTTTCTAGTAACTATTTGCACACTGGGCCCTTTTTCCCCTTATCCTCCTCATCCTCTTTTCCCCTCTTCCTTTCTCTTACACAGTTGTCGGTTGCCTCCAGTCTCATGTAATGATCATCCCCATTATGGCATTTGATAGATTTGATAGCATCAAAATCTATACTCTCGTCCCCAAGTCTAAGAGGCAACTTTCCCGCATTGACATGAACCAGTGCTCTTCCCGTATTCATGAAAGGCCTCCCTAAAATCAGTGGCACATCTTTGTCAGTCTCGAAATCGAGCACAATGAAATCCACTGGAAAAATAGACTTCTTGACTTTGACTAGAACATCCTCCACTACCCCTACGGGCCTCTTCAGAGATCGATCAGCGAGTTACAGGAAAACAGTAGTAGGGGACAAGTCTCCAACACCTAATTTCCTGAAAATAGAAAGAGGCATCAAATTAACACCAGAACCTAAATCACATAAACAATTAGAAAACTCAAATTTGCCAATCACATAAGGGAGAGTAAAACTCCCTGGATCTTTTAATTTCAATAGCAGCTTTTGAGAGATGATGCTGCTAAACTCCTCCATCAATGCCACGGTCTGGTATTCCTCCAACTTCTTCTTATTCAAAATGATCTCATTCAAGAATTTGATGTAATGTGGCATGTTCACCAATGCCTCAGCAAACGGGATATTGATGTGTAGTTTCTTGAAAATATCCAAGAGCTGCTTCTTTTGGTGTTCCTGCTGTGCTTGCCTCAACCGTTGGGGAAAAGGCACCTTAGTCTCATAGGGATTTGTTTTTCACACCAATGGAACTTGATCAATCTTCTTTCCCCCTTTTTCTTTTTCACTGCCCTTTGTTTCATCATATTCTTTATCATCTTCCTCATTTTTGCTTTCAACTTTTGACCCTCTTGGTGGCTCCAATTCTTTCCCACTCCTTAGCGTGAGGGGTTCGTTTCTTTGTTGCTTGGAAAGTTCCCCTGGACTCTATTGGTTAAAACATTAGCCAATTGGCCCATTTGAACCTCCAAATTGTGAATGGATACAGAGTGGTTCTTGGCGATTTGATAGAACTTCCCTTCGATCCTTTTTAAGCTCTCCTCCTGTTAAGCCATCTTTATACCCAGGGCATCGATGAACTTGTCAATCTTTGTCTCCAACGGGCTCCCCTTCTCTTGCTGAGGGGGATTGTTCTGCTGGAATCCTGGTGGAAACTGTGGCTTGTTCACATTCTGACCACCCCAAGAGAAATTAGGGTGATTCCTCCACCCTGGGTTGTATGTGTTGGAGTAGGGGTTATGGGCTTGTCTCCCCTGCATATTTCCGTGTATGTTCGCTCCTACAAAATTTACTTGTTCACTCGAAACAACAGGAAATGGACTCCCAAACGAGCAATCAGTGGAAACATGATTAAAATTACCACATAATTCATAAGAAAGCTTAGGGCTAATGTTCAAATTATTACCATTCAAAGAATCCAACTTGTGAGTTAGAGCGCTTACCTGAGTTTGGAGCGATGCAATGGCATTGAGCTCTATCTTACCCCCTTGGTTCTTTTGAGTGGTGGATTTCGCTGACCATTGGTAATTATTAATCGCCATCTCTTTAATCAGGTTGTAGGCATCATCCATGGTCTTGGTCACCAAGGAACCTCCCGCTGCTGCATCAATTGTGCACTTAGTGTTAGCCCCCAACCTATAGTAAAATGTTTGCACCACCATCCATCTAGGTAGTCCATGGTGGGGACACCTCTTTAATAGCTTCTTATGCCTCTCCCATGCCTTGTACAATGATTCCCACCCATTTTGGAAAAAGGTGGAAATATCATTACATAGCTTGGCTGTCTTGGGCGGTGGAAAATGCTTCGTTAGGAATGCATGTGACAGTTGTTCCCAATTGGTTATGGACCCGCTTGGCACCGAATTGAGCCAAATTTTGGCTTTATCCCTCAAAGAAAAAGGAAAAATCCTTAGTCTTATTGCATCGTCCGATGCCCCGTTGATCTTGATGGTGTCACACAACTCTAGAAAGTTGTCTAGATGCTGGTGGGGGTCTTCATTTGGCAGGCTATAGAACTGCACATTATTAGTCACCATGTTTAATAAGGCCGGTTTGATCTCAAAATTGTTCGCCTCAAGGCGCGGCCTTTGTATCCCCGTTCTCGCTCCTTCGGCCTGGGGTGCAATGTAATCCTGTAATGTTCTTGCATTTTGATCACCCGATTGGGCATTTTGATTATTGCCACCATTAACCCCAATGTTCTAGTTGTCCGCCATAATACGTTCCTCAGCTATTCTAGCTCTTCTCGCTACGTTCCTCCTTCTGTTTGCTCTTTCAATTTCAAGATCCAAAGGCACTAGTTCAGCTCGTAAACTTCCACGCCTCGTGATCATACACCAAAAAGCACCTACACACGAAGGAACACGAACTCAGCGACAAAAATAACAAAAGTAAATAAACACTAGAAAGAAAGAAATTTAGTCTAAACACACAAACTAGTATCACAGTCAAATACACCAATCTCCGGCAACGATGCCAAAAACTTGTTGCGACTTGCGCAAGTGCACGCAGTCATACAACTAATATAAAGTGAGTAGAGTGTCGAATCCACAGGGATTGTGATTTGGACAATGAAAATGACTTGTGTTTGTTTAGCTAAATTGATCAAATTGAGTAGTGATTTTGTATTAATAAAAGAAACCTATGTTTGTAATTAAAAACAACCTACGAATAATAATACTAATAAATAATCAAGGCAGGAAATGCAAGTGTAAGGTGGTTTCATTCACCAAATTCGCTATTCTAACACAATCCTTAAGTTGAGTGGTTTCTTGGTTGTGTGAAGCCTAGGAACACATATATCCACAATCTCTCTCGAGCATTGCGGAATTAATTCATACAATTTCTCTAAGCATAAGATTAACCAATTCTCATTTAATTAATTCCAACTTTAGAATTATTTGTATAAATTTTTAAATACTGCCTTAAGACTCAATCAAAGTTAAAATTCATTCTCATGCAACTTTAACCCAATTGATCTCATCTAATTAGAGCTATTATCGTGAATCGTCTCTCGACCTCATCACGATTCTCAAATTCGCTAATTAGGGGTGATCAAACCCTAACCACGTATTAAACCATTAAACAAGAATCACACAACAAAGAAAACATACGAAAATGAATTCAAACTCACGGGATTTTCATAGAATAGCAAAAACGATGAACTACACCATCCTTACACTTAATTAAAATTAGTTCATAATAAAACTAAATATAAGAACGAAATATGGGAAAGAATTCATGACAAGAGAAGAATTAAACTTATTCGCTTGAAATTTCGAACAAAAATTCCCCTTGTTCAGTTGTTCTTCCCTTGGCTCTTGATTTCTCCCTTCTTCCGTTCTTCACAAAATCCCCCGTCAAGATCCAAATCAAACCCAAGAAGAAAAGAAAAAAAATGAAAAGCAAAAATTGATGAATGTCACAAGCATCCAAGAGTTCTAATCTATCTAGATCTGAAAAAAATGTCTCCCCTTGAATTCCGCTTGAATCTGGACTCAAAAGTGGTAAGGAAATGCCTAGCAAATCTTTCCAAATCAGCACCTCAGTCAAAGACGGAAAGTTGTTAATTGTTGTCGCAGACGTTGCGTATGTATGCAAAATATTCTGCGTACATACGCAAATTGACAAATGTATTTTTCTTCAAACTCGCTTGTCCTGGGTAAGTACTCAAGATTTCTTGCGTACATACGTATTTTTATAGCTATTTTTCCTCTGAATTACTTGCATTGGGTTGTTACTTCAAATAGTTTGCGTAAATAAGCAGCTTCTAATTCCACTTTTCATACCCTTTATGGTCTTTTCCCTTCTTACGTACAAAACAATGATTTAGCTCAAACTTACGCATAATAAGGCCCGAAATGAGAAAAAACGTGATAAGTCCAGTTTTTATGGTATTGTTTGGGGCCAATATATTTTTTGAAATCAGATTCGAAGTGGGTTGATGTTGGTTCCTTTTCGCAATGCCGAAATGAATTGATTGAGCCCAGGTCACTTCGACTCACGTGGAACAACCCACATTAGAGGCCCAGATCGGAATAAAATAGGAAGTCCATGGCCCAATCAGCCAAAAATATAAAATAGAATAAATATAATAATAGATTTAAATTCAAATCCCTCACGATTAGGGAATGTTAAGAGAAGAATAACAGAATGACTAAAAATAGGCATTGTTACATCTTTACATGCCTAAAATAAAGGCCATGTGATGCTGAAATTTGAAATTTAAATAAGATGGCATAAACTGCCACATCAGGAAATAAGGAGGTTCATCCATTTCAAATAATCAAGTCTTTTGAAGTCACCCAACTTCAAGAATAAAGGATGGCGGTTGCGGCCTGAAGTCTATAAAAGGGGTTCGGATTCGTTATTTAAACACACACAACGTCAAACAATCAACACAACAATTCTCTCAATCAAGAAGTCATCACTTCTCTAATTTTTTAGTCTAAATGAACAAAGAATAACTTTAGTTCAAATAGGTAGAAAATCGCTACGGATGTTTGTAGCCATACCTCATTCGGCTCGAAGTGAGGATATCAATGCACTCATTCCATAACGTTACGAGGTCGTAGTCATCACTCACTCAGATTGGGCCCGGTTCGAGGTGAGATATCAATGAGACGAAGTGGTACCCAGCATCTATATCGAGTGCATGCATAAAGAGAAGTACAGACGGAGTCAATCAATGCTCATCAGAGTGAACAGCCTCTGAATACACCCACAGGTAGATATGGCCGGAGTCATCAATGTGGCCGATTTGTAGCTAGAGTTCTTAGGGACTGCTCAATGCATCTATGTCATAGATATGGCCCGAGTCATTGATGCGTGTGTTTGCAATCGAGTCTTGTAAAGTCCGTGTGGCGAGTAGCCATAGTCTTCGAATATATTTTCTCTTCGATTTAAAGCTTTTCGACCCTTTTCGATTTTGAGAGTGTTGAATTATTAAGTCCTACATTGAGTTGTAGGTAAGTAGAACCTCAGGGGTAGTGTTTGCCTAATCCGATTCAGTCGTTTTTCAGATAGAAGACTTAGGCGCATTACATTTTGTTTTCACTTCGAATTGCATCACTTTTTCACTTCAAAACATAAGACTTCCATTTGTGTGCTCCTGCACACTGGCACGCCGGCACCCAAACACGAGAAAGCTCATTTCGAATTAGCTGTTTTCCAATCAAACTCAGCCGACTCGAAACCTGAGCGGCCACTTCAGCGCGGTCGGAGAAAATTAATGCAAACAGGTATATATATATATTACTATATTTACATGTACATCAATATAACTGTAAGCCCCGTTTCTCTCTCAGTATCCCTATCTTTATGTATATTACCATATTTACTTGTATATATCAATACGTGTGTGTGTATATATTATTACTATATTTACTTGTATATGTAACTATATATATACACATATCATTAAGTTTAAATTTCCATTACTATTTTGCAACTTTAAAAATTCAAAGTGTGGAGCAAATATAGTGCAATAAAGTCTAGATTTTCTTCTTAATTTTTAGTTTATTTTAGTAATAATATCTTATAGCCTCTTAATGAACCTAAAAGTTAATTTCATAAATAACCACTCAAAGTAATTGCAAACTCCAGCATATATGACAAGAAACTAAATAAAATTTCTTATAAAAGTTAAAGTGATTTTGTTGAGACTAATTGTTTGAATTTAATTTTTTATATTTTTTTTATTATTGTAATATATACACATATAAATAAATATATTTTATATACATTTATGATGTCACACTGGTTAAACCATTGGTCGAACCGGTAACCAGTAAGGCCACCGGTTCTATGTCCGGTCTGATTTTAAAAATATTGCCCACAAAACACAATGGTTATCAAATTAGATCCCAATGCGTCATTTTCATTAAATCTTGGACGGCAAAGTCATGTGTCATCCACGTGGCCGATAAGTGAGAGGAAAAATGATGGGTTAATTATATTTTAACCCCCTTATTACTTGAATTTTTTTTAAGAAAAAAACCTATACAAAATATAAACAAAAAAACCCTTATGTAAATAGATACACTCATACATATATACACACACACATAGAGAGAGAGAGAGAGAGAGAGCAAGAAATAGAGACAAATATATATACATATATACACACATCGATATATATATATATATATATACACACGTATACACACCCGCATGTACTTATAAATTGAGAGAGAGAGAGAGAGAGAGAGATACAGAGAGAGGGAGAAGAGAGATCTAGAGGGTGAGAGGGTTTTTTATTTTTTATTTTTAAAAATGTAAGTATGTATATATATTATACATATATGTACTTCCCTATATATAATATAAATTGAAGGAGAAAGAAAGAAATAGATAGAGAGGAGAGATTGATAGAGGGACAAACGGCCGATGTTGGGGGGGGGGTGGGAATGTGTGTTAGGTGGAGAATTGGGGCTGAGGATTTTTTCTGTTTATTTAATTTTCAAATATGTAAGTATGTATGTATGTATGTATATACACTCATATATACACATAGATTTAAGAGGGGACACAGAGAGAGAAGAGGTGATGGGTTTTTTTTCAATTCGTTTCTTGTGTATAGGATTTTTTTTTTAAAAAAAATCAAGTAAAAAGGGAGTTAAAATATGATTAAGCCATTAATTTGTGACCCCTTCTAATAGTCACACGGATGTTGCATGCCATTTCCGTCATTTATTTAACACAAAATACCTTGTGGGACGTAATTTGAAAATTTTTATATAATATGGGATGTAATTTGAGAACACAGACTACATGGGACTCAATTGAAAAAATAACAATTTTACGGGACAGATTGGATGTTTTTCCATCACTTTGATCAAAGACAAAGTAATTGTTAGAAATAGGCTTGTTGAGATGATATTTTCAAGGGATTAATCTAGGATTAAACCATTTCTAATGAAACTTCATAGATAAAGCCCAAGAAAAATATTGTCTATGTCTAAAAAGTCAAGTGTAAATATCCCACATCAGATATTTAGCCTTGACAAACCTAGCATTTATTTGGTTAAGTGATGTTGTAGTGTAAACTAAACAACTAAGTACCGCATATGGGTAGCCCCACACGCGCGCTGCCCGTCCCGACCTCGGTCTCGGGCTTGCTTTTCACTGAATTAACCCTGGGCAACAGTTCAATTTAAAATTTGAATTTTAAATTAATCGTTACAGGATTTATTAAAGTGCTTTGAATCCGCTGGGTTGGCTTCAAACACATTGGCCTGGTTGTCAACACGTTTTCAAGTGTTGTCTATTTTGCGTCTAGATTCATGGTATGTGTCCGTTGGCAACAAGAGCGGTTTCCAGGTGTTAATGCGTCAGCATTAATACTAGTTGTCTCCTCCCCCTATAAAAGGCTATCCCCTAATTCCCTGCAAACACACAAGACATCAGAAAATACGAGTGATCAAATTGTTCTCTTAAAGTGATCGGTGTAAGGAAAAATAGTTTTCTCTTTGTGCACCTCTGATCGAGTGAGTTTAGAATATCATTCTGTTCTTTGAATATTGTATGTTTTACGTGCATACGAAACACTTAGGTTGATTAGCTTTCGAAGTGAGGTTCGAAGTTAGGTAGAATATTGTATGTTCCCAGCCCAAATGTGAAGTGTGGGTATTGGAACATTACTTTTCTATCAATACAGTAATTAAATGTTGATCTACATCAAAAAAATCCACATATATTGTAAAATAATTTAAACAAAGTAAAGTTCGCAAAAATAATAACTAGAGAATTGAGGGAAAATAGAGAGTAACATTATTTCTTGATTTTTCTTTTGTGCGTTCACAATGCATACTAAAATCTCTATTTATATGTTGTAATGATCAACTTGCTACAATTATTTAACAATCCACGGATGACTTTCACCAATAATTCAATCATCCATAAATTATTTAAACAACCAAATATGACTTTTACTTTCAACACTCCCCTTAGATGTATGTTAATAATAATGTGTCTCGTTAAAACCTTACTAAGAAAATCATGGGTCATAAAAACTTAATAAATGAAAAAGAGTGCCCTCATTTTGTAAACGCATAATAGGTTGTCTCGTTAAAAACCTACTAGAAAACTCCAATGGGATAAAACCTTGGTTAAAGTAAAAAAGAATACAGCGCGTATTTACTCCCCCTCATGACAACATCACTTGATATCTTTTTAACAATGCATTCCAATTTTATATCTCAACTTTTCAAATGTTAAAGCAAGCAATGCCTTAATAAACACATATGTCAAATTATCACTTGAATGAATTTGTTGAATACCTATATCACTATTCTTCATGAATGGCAATTATATATGCATGATTTGAAGAAGTGGCAGCTAACGTTTGTTTTGTTGAATGTCGTGTTATAGTTGTATCCCACTTGTGAATAGACACCGTATTTGTGATCAAGCTTTATGAGAGTCAAATAAATATCATGCATATGCATACCAAACTAATTGATGCTTAGACCTAAATGAGTAAAATAAACTCATATCGATAGTTCCTCGAAGATAGCAAAATATATGTTTAATCTCGTTCCAATGTCTTTGAGTGGAAGATAAACTAAATATTGCTAATAAAATTAGAGCAAATGTTATATTAGGTCATGTACAATTAGCAAGTTACATCAATGCCCCAATTGCACTAAATATGGTACTTCAAAACCAAGAAGCTTTTCATCATTTTCATTAGGTCAGAATGGACCTTTATATATATCAAGCGATCTCACAAACATTGGTGCACTCAATGGATGTGTTTTATCCATGTAAAATCACTTTAAAATCTTTTCGGCATAGATTGATTGAAGAACAAATACCCCACCTTACAAATGTTCAATCTGCAATCCTATATAAAATTTTGTCTTTCCAAAATCTTTCATTTCAAATTCTTTTTTCGAAAGATCTACTACTTTTGGAAACTCTTGAGGAGTTCCAATGATATTTAGATCACCAACATATATATATATATATATATATATATATATATATATAGTGATTATAACAAAATTTGATCCAAACAATTTTATAGAGATACATGGGCAAATTAGGTCATTTTTATACTCATTTTTCAATAAATATTCACTAAGACGAATACATCACATATGCTCGGATTGCTTTAGCCCATATATATAATGATTTTTGTCGTCATACCGAATACATTTCTCGAGAATTTTGACATGTTTCAGGCATTTTGAATCCTTCAAGAATTTTCATATTTCACTATCTAATGAGCCATATAGATAGGTTTGATAGGTTCTAACACCACCCATTAGATGCATTTCAAGTTTTTCATGACGTATAAGGCATCTGAAAGTGGTTGCATCCATAATGGGAGAATATGTCTCCTCAAAATTAATGCATTTCATTTTTCTCATTTTCTTTCCGCACAAATATCTATTCATACCCCACTAGCTTTAGACTTTCAAGTGTTTGGACTACAAGTCCAAAAACTTCACGTTTTGCAATTGAATTTACTCTACTTTGACATAACTTATCGTGATTTCTTCATTATCAATGTTTGTTTATAGGTACATAAGCTTCTTTTGGAGCTTCATTATAGTTATGCCATGTTCTTTATTTGGGAAACTTGCATCAACTTCACGACCATCTTTATCATTTTCTATTTTTCTTTTTTGTGATTTTTTATCGTTGGAACCAACTGGTCTTCCATGCTTCAGGCATGTCGTAATTTCATTCGCAAAAATTGATTGTCCTACTGGGACATCAATTCGTATTGGATCATTAACAACTAGTATATGGGATAAAGTAATTATGCGCAAATCAGTAAATGCATTTGGATGTTAATTTGCAGTAGTTTGCAGACAAACTATCCTTTGAACTTGAACTTCGCATTGTTTTGTGCAAGGATCCAAATGAGATAAAGATAATGCAATCCAAGTAATTTCTTTTTCCAACTACTTATTTTCTCCCCTAATGTTGGGACATTCATTCATCAAAATGGGAATCAATAAAACCTTGCTATAAATAAATTCCTAATTGTTGGTTCAAGATATTTAATTATAGAAGGAGAGTCATAACCAACACATATTCCCAATCTTCTTTGAGGACTCATCTTTGTGCATTGTGGTGGAACAATTAAGACATATACCGCACATTCAAAAATTTGGAAATGAGAAATATTAGGTTCCCAAGAACTTAGTCACTTAGACATAAAAGCATACGATCGTATTGAATGGACCTAGTCACTTAGCTCATCACAATTCCCAAGAACTTGGGCTCTTGTGATAACTGTAGCTGGAGCCACTTCCGGTTGCATCCATACGTCAGGAGGTATTAGACAAGGAGATCCACTGTCCCCCTTTCTTTTCACAATCTATGTTGATCTCCTTTTTCTAGACTTTTGTGTAGAGAGAAAAATGATGGAAATTTCAAAAGAGTCAAGATAGCCCGCACAGCCAATGTGATATCTCATCTTCTCTATTCCGATATTAATGTAGAGCTTCATTGCAAGATATTAATGTCATTTGTTCGGTTCTTAACAATTTCTTTTTGTGGTCAGGTAAAGGGATGAATAAAGACATGGCATTCATCCACTATAGCAAGAATGTCAGATTTTTTCATCAAGGATCAAGCTGAGAACCTCACTGGAATCAAAAAGTATCACCATGATACTAGGCATAGTTTCATCCAAAAACAACAATCCAAACAACAAAAAAAAATTCCAAAAGTTTTAACCCAAACTACCTACACACATATCAATTCTCACTTTTGTTTGCCCCAGAAAATGGATTCTGATCATTTGCGATGTAGATCCACCAAGGGGTTCCCCCTGCAAAGCAGGGACTCAGCTTCACTACGGCTCATATACTATCAAACGTAACATCATTGGCAAAAATGCAATCCCATTAATACATTCAATAGGACACACAATAAAGCACGCGCCCACACACATAAATATACGTTGTGTGTGTGTCTGAGGTATTTGTTACCAATGATTTCATTGTATGTAGCAGCCCCAAATAGGTTCAACTGATAACCAGTAACTTAGGATTAGCCACATCATTAACCAAAATATGTTCAAAATTAGAAAGCCATGTTATAAAAAATAAATTAAATAGGTTAAGAGGCTCGCAAATATTCAACAGCTTTTCAATCAAGAATTTTCTGAGGCAGAACTGGCACAATTAGCTGTAAAACAATCATCACAGCCACAAAAACCACACAGTTAAATAAAAAAAAATGTAGCCTTCATTTTGACACAGATTAGCCATGTAAAGAAGAAAGTTGCAGAGACAAATCTGCAACACTCGACAGCATTGTTATAGCACGAGCATTGGGGCTTCAATCTTCACCGAAATTTCAGAGTAGCCCGGGAGGCTACGTGCAGATCGAACACAACGTAAATGAAAATGGTGCCGAAATCCAGATCTAAACTGGCGAATTAAGGCTGAAGGGTTCAATTTGATTCATGGAAGACTAATTCAATAGCTAAAATGGAGTGAAATTTTGGGGAATTCTATCAATTAGGGCTTGAGGTAGAAGAACTGAAGATAGAGGACATTGTCTAGTGGAGTGGGTGAATGAGGATTGGGGTTTCAACTCAAGCTTAATAGAATTTGACAAAGTGCTCAAACATACGGTTGGTAAGTAATCTATAACATTTCATACCATACCGTTTTAGGCCCTCTTATTCTTTCCTGCACTACACCCGTTCAGGTGGCTTATGACAAACTTTAGTTAAAATTACCGGTTAATGGTGATCATACATCTCTTTTGAATTATTCCACAATTCAAGTGAGCTTTTAACAGAAGAAAAACTATTTTCAAACCTTGATCGAAATGATGGTAAAGGAAAATCAAAACATCAGATGACATTGCTTATATTCACCTTGATGAATTTCGGCATTTAAGCACTCCTAATAAATAATGATATTGCTTATATTCACAATACATCAAGAAAAAACGAAAATGTCCACATTATCAATGGCGCAGTGATAGGTTGGGCAACATAAATTTTGTTAAGAAAAAATAGATCTTGAACAGAGTGATACCTACATATGAAGTGTAGGCCGATCCTTGACCATTTCCAGAAGGTAAGACCGTAAGAGTTACATAGATTTCAAATTTATTGAATTGAAATACTTGGAAATTTTCTAACGCTACCATTCTTCAATACCTCTTTGCGTCTTCGCCATAGTACTCTCTTCATACACGCTTGTATGATACCTTATATGTTCCTTAAATAAATGGATAAGATAAAACTCCATCAATTTCTACAACAAAAGAAAATTAAGCAATACTTTTTTGTGCTTGTTAGAAACTAAATAACCAAATTTAATTGGGTTTAATTGTGATTCAAGCAAATGCGCATTCCTCCTTTAGGTTTAGGGGTTACAATTTATTTTCCAAAATATTGGGTCCAACAGGTAATACCTAATTTGAAAAGGTTGAGAAATGCATTTAACCTCATTTTATACATTTGTTTTTTAATTACACAATTATGCCCAACAGGTAATACCTAATTCCAAAATGAAATAATATGGAAACAAGTTACTACTTCTAATGTAGTGCTGTTATTTAACTCCAATCTCGTAGAATTTTCAAGAGAAGAAGCTGATGACAACACAACAATTTATGAGTTTTTCAGACCCTAAACCCAATGATGTCATAGGTAAAGAGTATAGTTAAACTCAATCATTATAATGTTAATCCAAAAACCGCAATCCAAACTACCCAAAAAAACAAAAGTTTTTACACAAAACACACATATACCAATTCTTACTACTATTTTGCCTCAGAAAATGGATTTTGATCATTTGCAATGTAGATCCACCAAGGGGTTCCCCCTGCAAAGCAGGGACTCAGCTTCACTACGGCTCACATACTATCCAACGTAACATCATTGGCATTAATGCAATCCCAAAAATACTTTCAATAGGCACAAACAATAAAACGCGCGCGCGCACACACACACAAATATATGTTTGTGTGTGTCTGAGGTAATTTCATTGTATGTAGCACCCCCAAATAGGTTCAACTGATAACCAGGCACTTAGGATCAGCCACATCATTTACCAAAATATATTCAAAATTATAGGCATGTTATAAAAAAACAAATTAAATAGGTTAAGAGGCTCAGAGATATTCAACAGCTTTTCAATCAAGAATTTTCTGAAGCAGAACTGGCATAATTAGCTGTAAAACAATCATCACAGCCACAAAAACTCACCCAATCTGATGATACGAATAAGATAATAAATCAAAAATCTCAAATTAACAAATTTGACGGCTCATATCAAGAAATTCAACCATTGCTTAAGTTATGCTTCATGGACTTCAAATCTCAGAAGCGCGGATAATCTAATCATAGCCATATCAAAATCAAAACAAAAACCAATCTCGAGCTCAGATTTTTCATATATAGCGGATATTTTTAGAGGTAAAACAATGGAAAAAGATAAAACCCCCACGTGAAAACCGCATTAAATTTCTGCCTCCATGACTAGCTCTTTTTTCACTAATTCATAAAATTATCAGAAAAAAAAGCTAAAGGTGTGGAGAGGCAATCAAAATTCAAAATCACGAAAACCACACAGTTAAATGAAAAAAAAATGTAGCCATCATTTTGACACAGATTAGCCAAGTAAAAAAAGGTACAGAGACAAATCTGCAACACTCGAAGGCGTTGTTATAGCACGAGCATTGGGGCTTCAATCTTCAGCCAAATTTCAGAGTAGCCCGGGAGGCTACGTGCAGATCGAACACAAAGTAAATGAAAATGGTGCCAAAGTCCAGATCCAAACTGGCGAATTAAGGCTGAAGGGTTAAATTTGATTCATTGAAGACTAATTCAGTAGCTAAAAATGGAGTGAAAATTTAGGGAATTTTATCAATTAGGGTTTGAGGTAGAAGAACTTGAGAGACGATTTTGTCGAGTGCAGTGGACAAATGACGTTTGGGGTTTTATAGAGGTTTTGTAGAGAAAACCCTAAAACCGACTGTGCATGGGGGTCCGTGGGCCGGGGCCGGGGCGAAGCCCAAAGAATAGCTAAACGGGTTACGGCTTCGCCCGTTAACCCAGTCAGCACAAGACTGGTTAAAGTAGGGAAGTATATATATATATATTTGGAGGATATTATATCTACAATTCTTGATACATAGCGGAATTATAAACTAATTTATTTTATTCATACTATCTATACTATTATATTAAGTGAGAGGGTCTTTGATTTTTCTTTTGGTGTATTTAATTGTGGAATTTCAAAAATATCCTTAATAAAATAACTACTCTCATTTATGCTTTCTCTCATCCCTCCTCCCCCCGTGTATTATTTTTTTTCTTCTATTCTCCTCTCAATTCCTTCTCACTTTCCTCTTTTCAAAATTCTTCTACTTTATATTTTTATTTCTTTTTCAAACAAAAAATTATTTCATTTTAAATTTATTTTATTATTATAAATTTAATAAATTTAAAAAAATTTAATAATATAGTATAAATAATAAAAGTAGTTAAATGGATATATATATATATATATATTTACGTGTATAGATATTTTAATTTTTAACATCAAAATTTAACTTTTTAATTAAATTTTATTTCATTTTTATTTTGCACGCGCATCGTGTATGTGCGTGCAATATGCTAGCATTAAAAATTATGGATAATTACATTGAACTATCTTGAAATTTTTTTAAATTACAAATTAGCTCCTTGATTTCTGAAAATTACATAGATAATCTTGAGGCTGCAAACATGTTACACATGTTAACATTCCATCTAATACCATTAATTTTTTACATGTTCTTGCTATTTTACCATTTTGGTCTAAGTTTGACAAAATTATATTAATTTTGTGGAATCAAAAATACATTATAGTGCATGCAGCCCCAATAGGCACAACTTGTAGGGGTGATCGCGGTTTGGTTTCAATTTTTTTTGAACATATTTAAACCCAAATTGCTACATGTGATTTTTTCTAAAATATATTTTAAATTGTGATTTATTAAACCAAAATTGAAAGTGTGGTTTAAAGCGGTTTGGTTTGGTGCGGATTGGAGGTTATAAATAAGAAAAAGAAATAATTAGACAAAAGTAAGAAAAATATCATCTTCTAATATCAATAAAATATTCAAATCAATACTCAAAATTTGACACAAGAAAATAAAATTTTTATAAATGAAAAGTGTAAAGACTAAATGTATAGAGTCCATAAAACTAATAGATATAATGTGACTTTACATAATTAAATCAAGCTCAAATAATAATATTTATTTTACTATGCAACTTCTTAAGATTTTGGCTCATATAACATACTAAAGTTTTAGTACATGATAATTTAATAATGAATGGTTAGATGCATTTGAAATGTTGAATGATTAAAGCAATACCTACTAAAATTTAAAATAATTTAAAATGTAGTTAGTGAATTTATCTTATACATTGAAGAGTTTTAAGTTAAAAAAATGTATAAAATTGGAACCGAACCAAGTTTGCGGCGCGATTTTGAACTTAACTGTTGAACCATGGTTTTGCGGCACGATTTTGAACTTAAACAAAAACGGTACGGTCGGGCAGTTTTTTAAAATTTATGCTCACCCCTAACAAATGGACATTTTAGTGCTACAAAATTAGTCAAATTTGGTTAAAATGTGATCAAAAGGGTAAAATATGAAAGACATGTAAAAATTTTAAAGTTTACGATAAAAACCCAAACGATAGTAAACGAAAGGTTAACATGTATAAAATATTTGCATACCTTAGGGTTATCAAGAAAATTTTTAAAAATCAAGGGTTTAATTTGTAATTTGTGCATACCTTAGATAGTTCAATGTAAAATATTGTCCCTAAAAATTATAAATATTTGCTCAAGATTTAATACATTCTTGTAAATATTAATGAGACACCCAAAAGATAATTTTCTAGCCGCGATAATAGTCAACCAACCATCAAGAGATACACGTCGTCGAGCCTATAAAAGTCCCGTAAACAATTTGTTATCCCACTAACTTTCGCAAAATAATTTCATTTTATATGACTACAACCACTATCGGGAATCACCATCTATAATTTGATACCATTATTATTATTATTTTGAATTAATTTCATATATAACTTCTAAATCTTGAACTTGTAAAGATCATGTGAATCTCATCTCAAACCTCATCGAAAAGTCCAGAAACATGACTCCCAACTACATTCTTCTTTGATAAAAAATTAAATTTTGTTAAACAAACACACAACTCAGGGGTATTTATAATATTTAAAACTATAGATACTAATTTTTACTAATGCTATACCTTAAGAAGTGTAGACGTAATTTGCTCTTTTTAAGTAATTGGTAAGTATTTTGTGAAAATATGGTTAGACTTTCAGTAACAGATTGGGGATGTATAGAGAACTAAACTATATTTAATTCTATTTTGGAAGAATTAAGTTTATTGTATATAATGTTTTATTTAATTTTTTTGTTTGATTAGTTGTATCACATCAAATTGTATAGGCCAAATTTCAAAAAATCCCCCTATGATTTGGTGAAGTTGTCGAAAAGTCCCCGTGGTTAAAAAATAGGCAAAAAATCCCATATGGTTTGGAAAATACTACGTATTTTCCTATGTTAATGGAGAGTGATAGGCCCCCATTTGGGGTGCAAGTATGCGTGTGATTTAGCTTCATTTGACTTTTAAAAGTGATTAAAATGACCTAAGCACCCCTAAATGCAAAAATATTGACTACTATACCCATTTTCTTATAAATTTAAATTAACTTACCTAATATTGTAAATAAGTCCCTTCTAATTGTTAAAATTTTAAAATAACCTAAATTCTAATATTATTTTTATTTTAATTTAAATGAGTCCCTTTTATTTCATTTTATTTTTCTACCATCTTCTTCAAACATTTCTCTTCCACCACGTTGACACTACAAAAAAATTGATTTATTGTGATGAAAATATTTATCACAAAAAATCCAAATTTCATCACAAAAACGTTTTTGTGATGAAAAGAATTCGTCACAGTTTCCTCACAAAATGGCCATCGCATAAGGTTATTGTGAGGAATTTTTTGTTTCGTCACAAAAAACATATGTGACGAAATGCTTTTTTCCTCACAAAAAAATGTATTTTAGTGGAAATATTATATTTTTTGCTCCAAACTCGTTTCGAACCCCCGACCTCCGCTAATCGCGCAACAGTGCCGTGCAAGACTGCTCTTTAGCGGCTCCAAGGGGAGTCGAACCCTTGACCTTGGATATAGTTGAATGAAGTGCAACCATTATGCCAATTGCAATTTTCTTGATGGTTTTGTAATTTTATTGTTTTTATTTATTTGTTACCTTAATTTATTAATTTTAATTTTATTTATTTATTATTATGTATTGATTAATTAAATTCAAACAATAATAAGTTATGTTTGTTAAAACACATACTATACCCATATAGTACCCGCTCCTATGAATACTTAAAAAAATACTTTTATTTTTCATACAAATTCTAAACTCAACGAATAATATATATATTTTTAATATAACATGTTTAATACTTGATGAAGTAATACGTCATTTTATGAAATTTATTATATTCATTTTTAAATTTATAATATATGAACAACATTTATTGGTGTAATATATCAAAATTTATTATAATTATTAATTGAATATTATATACAAGACAATTTAGTAATACTTCATAAAAATATTAATTATTATATAAATAATTATATATAATTTATATGATGATTATAAATTAAATAATTTAATTATTATTTTTTAAATAATCTTTTTTTATATAAATTACGTAAAACATAATTTATGTGAACATAATATTAAATAAGTCGTATTTTTACTCTAGAATATTTTAATAAATCGTATAATAGTTGTTTGCAAATTATTGAGCCAATTTCTTACATTAAATGTTGAAAAATATTTATAATAGGTACACGTACATGTTGAACGTCAAATATTAGTTGACTGGTATTTAACTAACTAAGATTATAGGTGATAGATGATCATTATAATGAGCGTTATATATATACATATATATATATATATATTAAATTATGAGAACAAATTTTATTAACTTTTTATTTTTTAAATTTATTTATTTTACTAAATTTTGATTTTTTTAATCACTATAAAAATACCTGAAAATGTCAAAATTACAAACAAAATTATATTTCGGTGTTTCTTTTGATTCATCTAATTTTTTTGGGATGTCATTCAAAATATTCATTTGATATTTTTTTAAATAGTCTTTTATAATATTTCTCCATTTAATTGCTTTAGGAAACTAGGAAAAATACTAATTAGATATTTTTTGAGGAATTGTTTTTATAACCTCATGTTGTTAACTTGTTGTGAGGAAAAAAAAATCTTTTTCATGATGAAAATTCGATTTCCTCACATTAGTCATAGTTATTGTGAGAAAAATTCTATTTCCTCACATTAGTCATAGTTATTGTGAGGAAAATTCAATTTGTTTTAAAAAACACAATTTAATGTGACGAAATTATGATTCGTCACATTATGGTATGTTTATGTGACAAAATCAAATATCCTTACAAATTTTTTGTCACAAAAAATACATTTTTTTGTAGTGCACCACCATTCCAGAGCTGCCGCCGTAGTAATGGCCTTAAACACCTCATGTGGATAAAGGACCAAGAAATTTTGTGATTTTTTTCTCAATCTCAAAATTTAGTAAAATTTTACACATACATTTGTACACATGAATTGAGGTCACACGCAAAAAACCACAGGAAATGGACATCTACAAAAGGTATTACAAACCACCTAAGATATGGCTAGTAACTCATGTAGTCACCAAAAGGCCACAACTTGGACCAACGACCTAGGACATTTGAATGTCCTAACATTGCTGCAAATTTACTCATTGTACATAGACTCAGAAAAAGTGCAACGAATCTGCAAAAATACAGTAAAAAACTCGTGTGGATGAAGGACCATGAAATTTTGTGATTTTTTTCTATCTCGGAATTCAATAAAATTTCGTACATTCGCTCGTACACATGAAGTGAGGTTGTACACAAAAAAAATGCTGAAAACAGACATCTACAGGAGGTGCTTGTAACAACCAGATAATATTTTATTATTTGAATTATGTGATAAGTGTGTCATGATTATTTTCAATATGTGCATTTTAGGCACTCATTAGGGTAATGTGTATCATATGCATGCAATTAAAAGCATGATTATTTCTTCATTATTAGTCACATTTTTAAACTTATAAATTTCTTATTAATTTTCGAAAAATCATTATTTCTTTATTTTTCCCCACAAATTTAATATATTGTTCTTATTTTATTATTGTTTCCATATCATGAAATTTAATTTTCTTTTGCTTTTCATTTTCAAAAATTATAGAAATATTTGTTTTCAAATTAGAATCTACTAGATTTATTTATTTATTTCACATTTCTAAAATAATTTTATGTAAATATAAATATAAATATAAAACCAAAAATAATTTACATATATATATATATATATATAGAAAATCAAAAATATGTATAATTTATACATTTAATGAGTTAAATATTTCTTCCATTATATTAATTATTTTATGTCACTTTCATGAAAATTAGTGGTAAGAAAGATGAATACTTGGAACCTTTACTCTCTTAGTATTATTATTAGGGAGATGTGTATTAATCTTTGCCACCAAAATATAGTTTTATATTTAATCATCTCTTCTACAACTATATAATATAAATATATAATTTTCCTAACATTATCAAGTTTTTCAATTATTTTCTTTTATTGTAAGAATTTAGAATATTACTTTACTCTACAAAATTATATTTTTCAAAGATGTATTTTTATTCTTATTTCAAAAATTGAATAATTAAATATTCTAGACTATTATTTCCTGAATATATATTTATTTTTCGAAACTAGCATTTAAATCTTCATAATTTTTGAATGTTCTCAAATAAATCATAAATTCCAAATTCAATTATAAATTTCAAATTTTATAAATACAATAATGTATTTATCTCATTTTTCTGAATTTATATGTATATTTTTGGATTTTAATTAAGTATAAATATAAATTCTAGATTTTCATCATATTTTATAATATTTTTGCAAGAATATCTCCTCTAATACACACATCCATAAATATACTAGTGGTGAATTATATATCCACATATACACACACACACACATCCATATATAAACAAGTGGTGATTATATAACTATATATACACACACATCCATATATATATATATATATATATATATATATACTAGTGGTGATTTATATATCTACCTATACACACACACATCCATAAACATATATATATATACAAGGTGGCAATTAAAATGATGTGTACATATAAATATCCATATTAAATGTATGGTATATAAATTTATATTGTTATAATATTAGATATTTCTTCTCCTTCTCCTCTATAAATAGATCACATTCTCAAACTATTTTCTCACACACAAAACTGGCCACACTACACTACACACACACACACCCTCAAGTTTCTTCCCAAAACACTACTTTCTTACCCTTTTCCCTACACCCCACTTATGAAAGACAAGGTAGAAACCTCTCTTAATCCCATAAGTAGGGATGCTAATTTTACCTTGAGTAAAAGTCCTTATTTAGGCATGCTTCAATGCTCTTGAGTAAAAGTTCTTACTAAAAGCATGCTTCAAGGCTCTTGAGTAAAAGTTCTTGCCAAACATGCTTCACTACTCTTGGTTTAATAGCTAGTTTATTTTGAAATGATTTCCTAAAGTGTTATTTCACAGTTAATTTAGATTTAGTTATTATGATACATGCTCATTTCAAAAATACTTGCTAGTAGCAGCTAAATCATACTTTTCATGCTAATATTGCGTTTATAATGAATTAAAGGTCAAGCATATTATGCTTATTATGTGCTCATTTTCTCTTATGTGATCAATATGCCCACTTAGGAGCTTACTATGCAATTCCTTGCTTGGTATATGTTTCATAAGCATGAGTTAAGATTCTTGAAAATGTGTGAGTGGTTTAGGGTAAAATGGTTTCATGAAAATATATTTAGTCTTGTAAAGGAAAGTCTATAAACATATATTTATTTGGTTATTTGTAGCTTTGAAACGTAAGAATTTCATGAAACTAGATGAGTTTTATTAATTTTGTGGAAATGTATTGGTTCTATAAAACTATAAGTCTTTGAAAACTATATATATTAATTTTATGAAAATAAAGTCTTTGATAAAACTTTTGTGTTTTATGGAAAGATATTAGTTTTGTGAAATCATATTATTTTTCATAAAAATATTTACTCTATAAAAATTTAGTTTAAAATAAGGTAAAAACCCTCTTTGACCAAGATATGTCATATACTTATAGATATCTATATTATATGTGTATATGTACATATATATTTATGTTTGAATGTAATTTTTAATCTAAACATAATATTTTATACATAAACCAATATATATAAGTATATTGTTATATTTAAGATCTTTGATTATTTTGCATTCAATGAAATTTTACAATATGTTGAAATATGGAAGCAAGACTTCCAAAGATTATGTTCTTAAGAGAACAAATTGCAATTATGTGAAATGGACCCAAATATGTCTGAGTGGTTTCGGTGAGTTCCGCTGGGACATACTAATATGGTAGCCGACTGTAAGAGTTCTCACTCCCTCCATCTCCTAATCCCCCCTTACGTAGACGGAGTGTTCTACTCGAGAGAGAGAGAGAGAGGTCGTAAAGTATTAGGTGTATGCCCGAGATACGACCACCGGAGGATAAGGCAGAGGGAGAAATGTGCTGCTTGTATATGTCAGTCTGGGTAGTCATAAGGGTCACTGATGGGTGACGAGAAAGATAGCAAAATGTGAAAATTATGTGTTTATGTGCAAATCACACACACAAGTACCTTATGTGATTAAGTGATGTTTCTACTTAACCATGTGTTGATTGTGGGTTATACAATTATTTTAGATGGAAACGACGTCACAACAAATGAGTTAGAAGTAGAAGAACCCTTTGAGGCATTTTACTAGAAGAGCTATTGTTAATATTCCATTGTGTATTTTGTATTCCCTCATGATATACTTCGATGATGTTTTGCGTAAATTCTTTCATGTAGTATAAACACAATAAAATCTTGTAACCCTTGTATTTTGTACAAATATTATGTGGAAAATATTATTTTTAATAAAATATAAAGGAATTACCGGGGTCATCATAGTGCTACTGACCACTCAAGACATGAATAGGACCTCGTGTGGTCACCAAAAGCCTACGGCTTGGACCAATGACCTAGGGCATCCGAATCCCCTAAAAAATTGAAAATAGAACTTAGCCACCCATGGCTTAGAACATTATTAAAAGAAAATATAAGTGATGGAATTAGATTTAAAATAAAATCCGGATACAAACTTTGGTACCTTTTACAATCATCTAAAAACCAATTTATAGGATTCTACGAATATTCTAACTTTCTTCAATTTCTAAAAATACAAATCTTGACAAGTTGGGACATAATGTTGATAAAGGTTTAGTTGTATGGGATATACCTCCTCGCGAGGTGGTAGAGCTTCTTGTTATGATCTTGCTTAGTTTCTTGTAGCTAGTTGTCTTTGACCAAAAAAAAAAAATGAACATTTTTTGAAGATACACAAATTGACGGCTACTTTTTAAAGCCGCAGATCTTGAAATTCTTGACAATTTTTTGGAGACAAATTTTGGTAATTTTTACAAATTCTGACAACTTTTGGCAACGCAAGTCTTGATCACCTTTTTGGAAGATATAATCGTTGATCACCTTTTTGCAAGATTTGTCTTGCAAACATTGACAACTTGTAGAGCATACAAATTTTACCAATTTAATTGAGCATGTGAACTTTGACAAAATTGTGAATTGTCATAATTACCTTGAAAGCCTTCCAAATAATCTCAAAAGGAGAAATAGATATTGATAAGATCGATATACTCTTGATTGCTCGTAATTGTTTCACGATAAATTGGTGAATTTTTTGGGAAAAGTTAATTTAATTCTCAAGTCTTTTACTTTTTGAAGCCATTTTTGTTTTAGAAGCGACCATGTCCTATAGAGGAATCATTTATTTTCATTGCAATTTGACTTTTTTCACAAATTAAGCTCCAAAATCATTCTTTTTTACCATTTTCAATATATCCTAGACAACATATAAAAATCGCAAAAATCCCCATTTAAAATTAAAATTCATCCAAAATCAGATATTTAAATTTCACAAAATATATATAAATAAATTAGGAGACATGGCAACAAGTGAGATGGATGCCTGATATTAGGTTGTACAATCCCACTTATTTTAGAAGTCCATGTAATACTTTAAGTTCTTTTTTGATTGTATTTCCTTTTTTTTTATTTGATTAGAAATATAATAAAATAAAATCATTATTTATACTATTATAAAAAGAAAATTATTTTTATCTCACAAATAGTGGTTATTTATATAATTTTACAAAATTTACCCTTCAATTTTATGTGGAATAAATAGAGATATGAAAAATTGTGGCTAAAATTGAAAATTCACATGAAATCGATTCAATTCGGATACCAAAATTTAATTTGCTAATTTTACCCTTTTAATTAGTAAACGCATGCAATAAATAAGCAAATAAAAAGGTTAAGATTATAATATTACATCCAATTTAAAAAAACCTATGTTCCCAACCCACAAACCACTTTCTCAAATTACAATTGCTTAATTTTTTTCGTTTTGTGTTTATTCTTTGTCATGTAATTTTATTTCATATAATTATTTTATTTTTAAATTATTATGATTTAATAAATTATCTCAAATAATTTTAAAAAATATTATTATAAAAGAAATTTAATATTATATTTATATTTTCATCCTAAAAAAGAATTTAAGTATTTAATTGAAATATATATTTTTTATATTTTGCACACACATAGAGTGTGCGGTGTTGCTAGTATGAAAAAAATGCCAAAATGTTTGGAGGGTGAAAATTAAAATCTCCCACAATATAATTATATGGGATTAATTAGTTAGGAAAAGCAATTTTACAGAGTAAATAACTAAATATTTCATGGGGGTGTTTAAAAAACTTTAAAAACAAACACTTTGCTGTTTTTAGCTTAAAAAAACTATTTTAAGTGTTTGGTTTTTTTAACTTCTACTTAAATTAAATTGGAAAAAACCAGAAACTGAGAAGTTAGGAGGAAACTGCTTCTATCAGTTTAAAGTGAATTTTGATATTTTCGTAACTAAATTGAACTTTTTAAACTGTTAATTACTAACTTTTAATTGCTTTTCACTTTTATTTTCAAACACTCCACATTCTTACTATTAACTTTTAACTTATTCTCACTTTTATTTTCAAATATTACCAACTTTCACTAAATTTTTTCAATAACTCCAACTTTTTTAAAAGTAGAAGCAATCCCAAACGCCCTCTATAAATTTTGTTGGGAAGTTGATTAGGAGCATTGTGTTTGGGTTTAAGTAATTATTTAGTTACTTGATTTGGGGTTTATTGTGAAATTAGACTTTTTTGAAGGGGTAAATAGCAATTCGCTCTTGGAAAAAAGGGATTTTAAAATTCAAAAACGGCAAAATGCCATAATTTGGCATCTGTATTGCTCTGAAACAATCATCCAGTCGTACTCTCTCTAAAATTCAACCCTCTTTCTGTGTCCAATAAAGGAACAGTGAAATTCATATGAGCTTTCGATCGACCAAGAAAAAATCGAAACCCTCGAATTTGGGAATTAGCTGAAAAGAATTATTGATGCTGCAGAGGATCATAAATTCAGGTTATTATCATTATTATTTGAATTGGTTGAGGAGCGAGTATTCGACACCCATATGGGCTGTTCTGATCGCCGGCTTTTTCGTCGTCCTCACTCTCACTCTATCGGTTTACCTTCTCTTCGAGCATTTATCCACCTACAAGAACCCCGAGGTGATTTTTGGACCTTTGATGATACCCCTCTTTGTGTAAATTTTTTGTGGGTTTTTTTTTTGTGGTGTTAAGTTCTGGTTTTGATGATGGCAGGAGCAAAAGTTTCTGATTGGAGTGATACTGATGGTGCCCTGTTATGCTGTTGAATCAGTAAGTATTGTTAGTTTTTTGTTTATTTATTTATTTATTTGCTTAAACTAGATAGGGATGAGACTTATGATTGATCATTAGATGGAGGGAGGATTTTAGTTGTTGGGAGTTATGGATTGTGTTGTAGGAGTAGGTATTCTGTCCTGGAAAGTTCTTGGTCTTTTCATTGAGTTTGCGTTTTGAAGTGTTTGTTGACGGAGGGCGATGAGCTACAAGAGCTGCTGTAATGAAGAATATGATAATTACAAGATGTTTTCTGATGAAGTATATGGAGAATGGAAGATTTTGAAATTGTTTGAGACTACAAGCGGTATTCTTATGGTTATCCAAAGCTTTGAAATTACTTTCTGATGAACTATATAGAAAACTACATATGCTTCACATGTGAGAGCATTGGGTTGGGCCAACCCATTTTCTAATGGTGGTTATATAAATAGCAGCGCAATTTTACTGGCTTCGTTGCGGCCTGCAATTTAGTGGCTTAGTCGTTCATTTTGTTGTCACCTCTCTAATTCGGAAGTACCATGGGAATAGAGGATCCTTTATTGTTTTGCATCAGTGCATCAATAAAATTGATCTGAACGCTTCTTAAAGTTATCGGAAGAACTAAGAAATCGTAAAATGTAAAACGGTGGGCATACCTTTAGCTATTTAGGGAAAAAAGATAAAAAAAAAATAGATTTGCAGTTTTTAAAATAGTATTGGTATGCATAATTGGAAATGGCTATGGTGGGTGGTAATTTAGCTGCTCAATCTTTGATCATGTGATCAGCTTTGGATCTTACACAGTCAGATAGGATTAGAGGAATCTATGTAATTTTAGACCTGAGAACTGAAACGCTATATGTGGGGTTGTTTGAGCCTTGAAGGAACTGATAGAGTAAACCTTGTGGATCTACTTCTGTTCCTATAATAGAGCAACATGAAGAAAAGTTAAGAGTGCTGATGCCGAGAATCATTATTGCTAGTCTTGCCTCGAGCCCATAGGACCTGGAAGAGGTACTCCGGTGTATTAGGCTCCTAGGAACTGATTCAACTTGTCATTTCTTTGCGAAAAATATTCACACCAATTGGAAACTCATCAAACCACTTAAGAACATGTTCAAACTTTTTCCACAACCAGTTTGGGACGCCATAGATCCAATTGTAAAATGTAACATCATAACTACAGACTTATCTGCTCCACAGTTATCAGTTATGCAAGCATATTGTGAATTTCTAAAGTTGATGTGAAGCATCTTGAATCCATGATTATTTTTGAATCTCTACCTCAGAAAAATGATAATGGAAAGTTTTGTATTAGGGCTCAAATTAAAGAATTATAATTTGTTGTGGCATGACAAATTTCTGTAAGGACCTTCAAATAGATCTTTCTCCACAGAAATTACATCTCAATTATTTGTACTTATGAATGTTTTCTCTAGCATGTTTCGTCACTTTGTTCCTCATCTTTTCCCTTAAATTTCTTATTTAGTTCTTCTGCCTTGTTTTGACCCTACTCATTTGCTTTTTCTGAACTTAGTTTTGCTCACAGTATGATTTCTTATAAAATAGAACCTCAGTTAGAGAATTTTTTATGAGAGTGATGGTATCAGTCAAACTTTTAGGATTGTTTATTCATGGTACATTTCCATGAGGCTTAGGACTACACATGGGATTCAACATTTTCTTTAGTATTCCTCATAATTGTTTTCTCTTAGAAATTTAGTTCAGCCTGTTTTATGTATTTCATCGGTGAAAGTTGCATATGGGAATCCTATACATGTTTCTATTTCCTTCTTAGACATGATTTTTGTGTGCAGTTTGTATCATTGGTAAAGCCATCAATTAGCGTCGATATCGGGATCCTTCGTGATTGCTATGAATCTTTTGCTATGTATTGCTTTGGGAGGTACCTAGTTGCTTGTTTAGGTATGATTATCAAATTTCCTTCTTGAAGTTTGTATATGATGTGTGCCAACTATTTTAAGTATGTATTTGACTTATCACACTTTTTGTATTTTCTCACGGTGAATTAGGTGGAGAAGAGAGGACAATTCAGTTTATGGAGAGGGAAGGACGCGCTAGTGTAAAAACACCTCTATTAGATCATCATGGCTCTGAAAGAGGAATCGTGAAGCATCCCTTTCCAATGAATTATGTTTTGAAGCCTTGGAAACTTGGTGAATGGGTTTATCAGGTCATCAAGTTTGGAATTGTGCAGTATGTAAGTTTTCGTCTAGACAGCAATCATTCATTATGTTGTATTGTCAAGTCTTCCTATCCTTTTATCATGCAATGTATCATGAATTATGTAAATTTTGATGGCAGATGATTATAAAAGCATTTACTGCTATTTCAGCTGTAATTCTTGAAGCTTTTGATGTGTATTGTGAAGGAGACTTCAAATGGAACTGTGGGTAAGTTACATCGTATGAACTCTTTAAGTAGACACTGGAACTCGTTCTGGATTTCAGCTATCATTCGTGAAGCTCTTGATGTATATTGCGAAAGAGACTTCAAATTGAGATGTGCCAATTCATAACTTATTTCCTATAAACAATTGCAACAGACAGTTATAACTTTTTCTGCATATGAAGGTGCATAATAAATACTTAAATCATGGAAAGCGAGACTGAGAAGCATATATTACCGTTGGATCTACCCATTGAATTGAGTTTCATCTTACCCTTCCTTGCTTGTGTTCTGGTGTTAATTTAGAGGTTGTTGTTGAAGGTCCTTTTTTAACCTTATAATTTGTAAGCCCATTTGCATCCCCTTTTCAGTGATAAGAATATAAGCTACATACACATGCATGCTATGTATCCATACATAGATTAACAAACCATCACCCATCTTACCAGTTATCGTTTTAGTGTTCCTTTTGCCTATTTATTCGCTTCAACTAATCTCAACTGCTACCATGAGACTAGCTTAATACATAAAACAGAAGGTTGATATGTTTACCTATGTCTTCTTTCATTTGTAGGTACCCATACATGGCTGTGATTTTAAATTTCAGCCAGTCGTGGGCTTTGTATTGCTTAGTTCACTTTTATGCTATCACAAAAGATGAACTAGCCCACATCAAACCACTCTACAAGTTTTTGACATTCAAGTCAATTGTGTTCCTAACTTGGTGGCAAGGTGTTGCTATAGCTCTCCTCTATGCTATTGGTTTATTCAAAAGTCCAATAGCTCAGTCACTGCAGTTTAAATCAACTGTTCAGGACTTCATTATTTGTATTGAGGTAATTGTTATAACTTGTATTTTATTTTTCTTGGTACTGCTCTTAATGATCATCTTTGCTTCCAACATTTTGTTTTGCTCTGAAGAAGCAGTTTAAGTTCATGATTCAATCTTGAGATTGGGCTATTTGAAAGCCCAAATTATTGGCATTAATCAAGTTCTAGTTCTAAATCTTTGAACACTATAATCAAAGATCAAGTTCCTAAATGATTGTAAGATGGAGGAGAATCAGTTGAGCACTTTATCAACTATAGGTTTGAAAAGCAACTCAGTAACATACAGTAAAATTTGACAAAGGATATTGGACGTGTGTAGATACTTAGCAAAATAGTTGTGGAAAGTTGGCACCTGTATGAAAACATGTGGTCTGATGGGACCACCTTCTTCTTGTTTTTACTAAACTCTAGCAAAGTTTGTCCCCACCCAATGATAACTTGAAGCACAGTACGAATACAGAAAATGGTCTTGTAGTAAGGAAATTGTGCTTCAGTTTGATTTATCTGAGAATAATTTTAATTACCAAATGGTTGATGGTACATTTTTTAAGAGATAAAAGGACTTTGCCATCCGAACTATGTGCTTTTTTACATAGAGCCCCTTAAACTAATTTTTTTAATATTGTACCATCTAAATTACATGTTTTTACATATTGTTAATTTACCTTTTCCGGTGGAATATTCCAGCTAGACACCATGACATGATAAGGCAATGTAAATCATGTGTAGCTTGGATGGTAAGGTGTCATGTGAAATTTATAGTTTATATGTTTAAGTGTCATATGATAGAATTCCGATGATTCATTTGATAGTGTTGGAGATAATTAAATAAATATTTGATGTTCTCTCCTCTCTAACAACTCAACCTCTTACTTGAGGTGGTTATTTAATATGGTATTAGAGCTAAGGCCAAATAAGAGATCTTGTGTTCGAATCCCACCATCACCCATTTATGAAAACAAAAAAGAAGAATTTTACGTGCAAGGCTTGACACGGAAAAAGGCAGTCCACTTGCATGTGTGGGGGTGTGTTGAAGATGATTGAATAAATATTTGGTGTTCTTTCCTCTCTAATAGCTTAAGCTCTTAGATGAGGCGGTCATTTCACCGATAGAGTCCCAAATGAAAGCCAGGAAAGGCAATATATATGGGAACATGTAAAACTACATGTAGTTTGGATCGTAGAATGTCACAAAAATGTACTCTAAGTGGCTAAATGTGAAGACATCCGTAATTTAAATGGGGAAACATTGTTTTCTCCTTCTTTTATGGTACTCTTATAATTTGCTGATGAATGTTATGTAGAGGACTGATGGAAGTAGCTTTTGACCTCAAACGAATCCTGTATAGAACTAAGGAATCTCACAAAACTAATTTAATGATGGAAAGCCATAGATTCTTTTGTACTTTTTGACTCCTCTGCAACAAAGGGTGGTTTTTTGAGGCTTCCAGGTGTTAGTATTAGCATGATAAAGCAAATTAGCATGACAAAGCAAATTGGCACTCAATTGTTGCATTTTTAAGCCACTTGCCTTTTATTTGCAATCATGCAGGAATGTTTCTCTTTCACTTAAGATAGCCTGTTTCTCGTTGACTGAAAAAGCATATGAATCTTATTAAGTAGCTGCCTTATCTTTTTCTCTCTTAGTTCTGCTAAAATGCAAAACATGTTCATTACTTTTATTAAAGAAAGCAGATTAACATCCTCACTCAGAACTGTGGATATTGAATGACTAATACTGTAAGTAGCCTGTGTGGATTGAGTCAAAACAAAACACGTACTTGAAAAGCATCTTATATTGTGCCAATTTTGCTTCAGGAAGCCTACTTAAGTTGTTGAATACCTGTGATGAAATTGATATGGCATGATAATAACTGGAGTATGATTTGTTGGGATTCCCTTGGTGTCTCACAATCTTGTGCTCATAGCATGTTAAAACAGGAAAGTTGCTGTGATTCTTCTCTGCAGTTTTAATTAGAATTGTATGGCGGGAATCTGATGAAAGTATGGTTTTAAATCAAAAAAGATTTGGGTGCCACGACTTATTAAGTAGACATATAGAAACTTATTAATTGTAAAAGAAATGGATTTTTTATTTTATGAAGTTCATGTTATGATTAAGCCTGGATAAGGGAGTTGGATTAGACCTGATGCTTATCAAGCTCAAAAAATTGCTCAAAATCTTGAAAAATTGTTTTACAATGGTACTTGGATAAATATTAGCTTGTGATTTCTATTTGGTGGTGACCTGAAAGATAAACTAATGGTTTAGTAGTTAATTATCTCTTGTATTCTCGTTTATCTATTCTGAGCTTGTCATGTAAAATGTTTTAAGTTTCAAAGGTGTGTGTATTTATCCAGGACAGATGGGCATTGCTTCTGTGGTTCACCTTTATGTTTTCCCTGCAAAGCCTTATGAGTTAATGGGAGATCGTTTTTCTGGAAGCGTTGCAGTGCTTGGAGATTATGCATCTGTTGATTGCCCACCAGATCCAGATGAGGTCAGGGACAGTGAACGTCCCACAAAGTTGCGCCTTCCGCAACCCGACTTTAATGAAAGGAGTGGAATGACCTTCCGGGAAAGTGTGAGGGATGTTTTTATTGGTGGTGGTGAATATGTAAGTTCTTTTCTCCTCCCCTCAAGGACATCTCTCATGCAATTGTTGGCTTGGAAATATTATGAAGAAATTTTCTCAGTCAGTTGGGACAATTTCTATTATTCACATTTCTCAATCCTTTTCAATAAAGTGGATTAATTATGCTACGATAATGGTTGTAAGAAAGGATATGGTGAAGCTTTTCTTTTATTTATTTTTCAACATCTCGTTGAGCAAAATGTTCGAGAATAAAGATGCTACTTTAATGGAACCCAGTTTTGGTGTTCTCTCTCATTTCTCTCATTTTTTTTATTGGGTTAACTGCAGAAAACCCCTGAGACTAGACCCATTTTTACAAAACCCTATGTAATATGAAAAATTACAGATGCCCCCCCCCCCAACACAATGTGTGGTTTTGTCTTACAAATCCCACACGCAGCTAAGGATATCTGTAGCAGGCTTATCTTACCACTCTTAGTTGAAAATCCGTCGGAAGAGGAAGAAAAATGGATGTTGCACAAATGGGCTAGCTCTTTTAGGACTATATATTCCTAACCATAAACTATTTCTCCTTGCAAATGAAAACTGAATCATCATACAACTCATCATTTCTCAGAATGGTTGACATATTTGTTTCCCACTTTGCTGTGCAGATTGTAAACGACGTTAAATTTACCGTCACTCAAGCAGTGGAGCCAGTAGAGAAGGGAATCACTAAGTTCAACCAGAAACTGCACAAAATTTCTCAGAACATAAAGAGACATGAAAAAGGAAGGAGAACCAAGGATGACAGTTTCATAACGCCAACACGTCCGATAATCCGAGGGATAGACGATCCCCTCTTAAATGGGAGCTTTAGCGACAGCGGTAGTTCAAGGAGAAAGAAGCATCGCAGGAAATCAGGGTATACCAGTGCAGAAAGTGGCGGTGAAAGTAGTAGTGATCAGACTTTCGGTGGTTATCAGATTCATGGCCGGAGATGGATTATCAAGGATTAGGGGTAATGTTTTTCCAGATAGCATGTGATGATATTATCACGGGCCTGAATCTATATGTTGAGGGCTACACCGTTGCATTCGATTGTTGGGGTCTGATGAATGCCAGAGGAAAAAGGATCATATTCAGCGGATTGATGTCTGGGATTGATCCTTAAATGATGGAAGTGATGATGACCAGTTAAAAGGGTGTGTGGCCCCAGTGGTGGTTAATGTTGAAGATAAGTTATCTTGAAAATTGTTGTATAGATAAAAACCTCTATTGTTTCTGAAATTCTTGTTATGTTACAATCGGAATGTTTAATAGAAAAACTGCTGCTTTAATTATGTCTAGAGCTGGTTATCATGTGCGTTGTAAAGCTTCCGTTCGTTCTGGAAAGATTATGCGAAAAATCATTTTGTAATTTCTATAGTTTTTGATGAAAATAGTAAAAACATTATTGTGCAAACTTATAGTTGAGTTTGTAGGACATGTTAATTATTCGACAGATCTTTGTGTTTTGCAGATCATATCAACAATCCTGATTTTAGGAACATTTTAGACTTTAGATTCCCTCGAACTGACAAATTGGGGTGTGCATAACTGTACCCTAGCCACAGAACATTTTAAGAAAAAACAAAACTTTATTTGGGTTTGAAAATTATTTATGGTAGTAAACCAAGCTGATTCAGTCGGTATGGTCAAATCCATTTAATCATGATAATTTGCTACAATTAGTATGGTAGAAGAAAGAGATCTGGTGCAGATTGTGGTAGAAATCTAAAGAACCAGCTCAAGCTTGAAGGAGAGCTCCGATGAAGGTTGTGGTGGAAACTTTGATGAATCAACTCGACCTTAATCCGGATCTTCAGTGGAGATAGCAGTAGAAACTATGCTGATTTTGTGAGGAGTTGGAATTGGATAAAAGAAATACTTTGGTTTGGTCCGGATCTGGTTCGAATAGAAACCCCGAGAGCGTAGGGATCTGTTCCAATGAGATGATGAAACTGCGTCCCAACTATCAACAAGAATGCTAAAAGTATCATTGGCCAAGATTTTTTGACGCTCAAAGTCAGGAAGAGCTTGGAGTAGAGTAAGTAGAGTGAACTTAAAAAGAGTAAGGGGGTCATAATTGAAGTTGTGAATTGAGGTCTTATTTATAGGGATTGGCTGGTTGGAGCACTTGAATTTAGGGCAGCTTCCTTTAGGATTGAGGTGTTGACCTTTGGTCTATATGGTGGGCATTTCAAAATATTTGATGACATACTAAATTGGTAGAACATATCTTTTTCGATTATTATGTTTGCTAACAAACTTAAAATGTAGATACTTTTACGTACATGTTTTGTGTCCTTTTTAATGATTCTATTAAGCTGTTAAAATTCTAAAGTTGAAATTTGTGCTTTTTGAAATAAAACCTTTATTCGGCTAATTAAAAGTAATTTTACACCCTTTAAACATAATTTTTCCAATATTTTGATGCACATATATACCCACAAGTATTTTGTGATGTTATGACAGGAAAATCGGAGTCCAAAATGATGAGAAAATCCAGGAGCGCACAACCGTAGCCGTTTCATTTGACACTCTCCATGCAAAACAAAACGGCCAAGGCCGTTTTGACATTCCATGCCATTTTGATGGTCCAGAAAGCTTCCAAATTACAAAACAAAATGGCTTAAGCCATGTTAAATTGATAGTGGCCATTTTGGTTGACCAAATCATTTTCGGTTGCGCTCTGTACAAGGAAATTCGTCTTCTATTAGGATTCTGACTACATTTATCCCCCCCCCCCCCCCCAACTATTTAAGGATGTTTTTTGCATAGTTTCAAAGGACTTTTGGCTGATTTTTGAAGAGGAATTCAAGAATGGAAGCTCAAGAAGGGTGGCAATTCAAGGCCAACTTCTTCAATCCTTCAAGATTATCACCACAAGCCTATTTTGCTTTTTTTTTTTAGTTTTATTATGTTTTTGTAATGTTTTATTTTCATTATGTCTAGCTAAATAAATTATAGGGTTCTAGGCTAGTAATCGATGAAACCTTTACAGTTTTGTTGCACCCCTTTTGATTTTAATTTACATACTTTTATCTATAATTGAAGCTTTCTTTACTTGTGAATTTTTGGTCAATTTTTACAAGATTTGAGATTTTATATTCAACTACGAAAGGATGAGTATAAAATTTGACTATTGTATTCTAGACATAAGGAACGGATATGTTAGAAATAATCATGTCCTTATGCAATCGGTTAGGTTAATTAACAAGGACTTTTTAACTAACACAACTCTTGTACACAATGGGTCAAGGATCCGTATGTGATCACGAAAGTAGACACATAGCATTTCTTGGCACGTTTGTTTTACTTTTGAAAGAAGATTACAAATATTCTCGTGAGTTGGATCGTGGGAAGGAATATTGTTAATATCAAAAAGGGGGATTCAATAGACGATGCCTAGGCCCTAGTTTGTTCTTATTAATTTTCCACTTATACTTTAATTGCTTTATTTATTTTATAAACTTTCTATCCAAATTTCGAAGTTTAAACAATAGAGAACGTATAAGTTTGGTGCTTGATAACTTATTTCTAGTGGGAACAATGCCTAACTTTTCACTTTATTACTTGAACGACTTGTGTACTTGCGGAAAATTTGCAACATTCACATGCTTAATATGTGTTTAGGAAAGATTTCAAATTATGGGCTTGACTCGATTGATTGTTAATTGACTTTTTTTTGCATAGTTAACTTGCATCTTGCAAATATTAGTCAAATATTTTCTATCCTTAATCAAATCTTTCTATCTCATGATAGTTTGACCTGAAGCAGTCTAATAGCAACAATTGAACGCTTGATATTTAACCAATGACTCTTTCTATTTCTATATATAAACTAGCTGTTATTTAAGTGCTATATAAGAGAGAAATTCCAGTTTATTCAACATGAGTTAGAGCCTTATAGTGTAAGTGAGAATATCAAGTTATATATCAAGATTCTTTCTTATCATTAATTTTAGTTTGCTTGTCGTGTCATTTCAGGACTTGCGCGGTAAAGAGTGAACCAAGGCAGAAAAACAAATTCCTTGGAGTGAATTGAACAGTGTAAGATTGTTGGGTTGAAGTAGGGATCGACGCATGTGGTGGTTATGGTAATGCACTGGATTCTTGCTACAACAGTGAGGTCCTAAGGAGGCGCTTGCTTTGAATGATGTTTGATCCTTGGATCGTTACTGTGGTACCCTGACCCTTTTAAGAGACACCTTATTATTATGATCATTTATTATTATTATTATTCTTATTATTATTATTATTATTATTATTATTAAGTTGGATAAGATTGTAGAAGATTTGGATGAAAAATTGGATAAGCATGAAAATTGGATAAGCATTATAATTGGATAAACATGATAATTGGACAAGCATGAAAATTGGATAAGCATTTTAATTGGATAAACATGATAATTGGATAAGCATGAAGTTGGATAAGCATGAAAAATTGGATAAGCATGACAAGTGGATAAGATCATTACATCGGATAAGATCGATGACACACATATGGATAAGAATCTTGAATGGATAAGCTTGAAATGTGGATAAGATCGATGACACACATATAGATAAGATTCTTGAATGGATAAGCTTGAAATGTGGATAAGATCGATGACTCGTGGATAAGGATAAGCATAACAATTAGATAAGGATAAGAATGACAATTGGATAAGATCATTATACACACACATATATATATAGATAGATATACAAGATAAAATAATAATTTCTTTCTTGCCAAACAACTATAAATAAAGGTGGAGCCTTGTCTTCCATTTTCATGATTCCACACACACCCCACCCATTCCACACACACACATATATATATATATATACTTATTTACGAAATAGTAAGATAGCGTATACTCATAGTCTTATATTATGAGATTCCTGCGACCATGCTTAGTGCCCGATTCATGAAGTCTTGAAAATCATAGAAACTCGAGAAGATTAAAGTAAGTGGTTTCTTCCCCCTTTATTGCTTTTATAAAGATATGTTTTATGAAAACTATAGTTTTGTTCAAATAAGTGGTTTCTTTCCTCTATTTCTTTTATAAAGACATGTTTTGTAAAAATTATATGTTTTTCGTAAATTTACGTATTGTTTGGAAAAGTTACTTTCTTATATACAAAAGTGGATTTGAGCATGCTATTTTATGAATTTTCTCTATGTAAAGTTAAAAGTGATTTTATGTTGTGCTATATGTGTATATATGATCATGCTCTGAATACTTGGAATTCTATCGGAAGGAACGAGTTCCTAAATTTCTGACCGTGCTACGGGGTACAGTAGCAATTTTCGAACCCACTTAACGGGGTTATAGTTAAGGCCCTCCTACGGGTAATAATAGTAGTGTCTGAACCCACTTAACGGGGTTATAGTTAAGGCCCTCCTACGGGTAATAATAGTAGTGTCTGAACCCACTTAACGGGGTTGTAGTTAAGGCCCTCCTACGGGTAATAATAGTAGTGTCCGAACCCACCTAACGGGGTTATAGTTAGGGCTTGATCAAGTTGGCCAATAGAGATTCCGAATATTCATGAGCATGGATATATAAATGAATTTGTTTGATTCTGCTCTGTTATCTGTTTTGCTATTTGAAATTGTAAAGCCTTGATTTTGAAACTTGTCTATGTTACAAATATGATTTTTTTCTGTTGTATATGTATGTAACTTGCTCAAATCCAACAAAGGGTCAAGAGATCCCTTACTGGGCGAGTGCGCTCACACCACTAATAATTATTTTGCAGAGGATAGTATCAAGAGAGATGATGGGGATAAATTTTGGGGTTGGTGATTCAATGGAAGTCACCTTTGCCCAGAAATTATAGTCAATGTTATTTAGTTACGTCATCTTCTATTAAGACTTTGATTTTTGGAGAATATTGTAGACTGGTTTTCTATTTATGTTTTGAGCTGGAGTGTAATAGCTAAAATTATTATCGTTTTCGTTGCGATGTTCGACTAAGGTTTTTAATGGATATTTTATAGTTTTGGTATGTTCTGACTTCCGTGGCTTGGTGTCTCTAAGTCCTTTTGGGCTAAGGGGCATCGCCGTGCCGCATCTCGGATTCGGGGCGTGACAGTTACGCCCTTGTTTAGAGTGTTTAATTCTCTTTTCTACTTTCCGTATCCATTTTATATTTATTGTTATATATACTAATACTATCTGTTGAGTGAAGCAGGTTAGAAATACTAGGTTGAAGTGTAGATAACGAACATAGACTTCGGCCAACCACTGTAAATTGATTATGTCATTTTACTACTTCACATTTGCTATACTATTTTGATTGGTATTTGTCTGGCACATTAAATACCAGTCAGCAAAGAAATTGAACTTACAACTGAATACACAGTTAATATTTTGTTGCATTTCACAAATACTAATTATACACAATTTTTTAAAATGGTCTTATATTGTTCTTTTTTCAATATTTATGTGTGTATGTATGTGTGTAATTGAAATAAATTGGGACTTATCCTAGGGGTGTACATAAACCTACACAACCCGCTTAACCCACCTGAGCCGAACCGAACTGAACCGCACAAGACTCATCGGTTTTGAAATATTAATTTTTAGTAACAATTTATTTATTTTGCAACCCATTAGTATTGGGTTGGGTAGCGGGTTTACAAGATAAAACCCGCTCTACACCCAATCCGCCCGTTATGTATGCATATATTATATATTTTATTAATTTTTCATCTCATTTAATACATTTACAGATTTTATTTTTACTTTTTAGCACATACCATTATAATGAAAAGCACTAGAAACTAAAAAATCTTAATTTCCTAAACAATTGACAGCCCAGCCAAGCTAAACCTTTCCAACCCAACCAAGCTAAACGTTTCCACTTCCCAGTGAGAGAGTCAGATAGAACTTGGAAGAGAATGTCTCTTACTGTCTTCCATGGCCATTATTCTTCAAAATTAATACAATGGCTCTAAACTAATCATTCTCTGCGTTTTTATTTGGCAAAATTGTATTTTTCGTCCTGTAACTATGGGTGTTTGTCATTTTTGGTCTTGTCCAAATTGAAATTCATAATGTTGTCCTGTATCTTTAAAAAAGCCAAAAATTTAGTCCTTTTTTGGTCGGAGATTCGCTTAGATGTCGGAATCAGTCACATGTGCAGCACAATTCGCCTGAATTTGATTACCTGGACATTTTAATCCTACTAAATATGTGGATTAGAACTAATCTACTCAATTTACCAAGTCAAGTGTGAAGAACAAATATACCAAAAAAAAAAGTCTAAAAAGTAGATTACTAGTTGTTATAGATTTTTGTAGGATTAAAACGTCTAGGTAATTGATAGTATGTTATTTTTACTTAATTTCAGGCCTCAATTATGCTTATTTTGATTAATTTTGGATTTTAAATGAGTTAAAATTTCACAAAAGTTAATTCTTACTTACCATAGGTGAAAATTGATGAAAATGAGCTAAAAATGGGCCAAAAGATGGTAAAAAGTGCAGAGGGATGTCGTACAAGGAAGCTGGAAGGCTAAATTTGAAAATAATCATATTTATCGCGCAAGGCGTGCTCATGCCTTATTGGCTGAAAATCCTACGCGGGATTGGAAAAGGAGGATATTGATATGGCAAGAGTTCGACTTGGAAGCAAATTCTCTAGTTGCCTACAACTCTTAGGGTTTGCTAAAGAATTATCCTAGCTCTATTAGGATTTTGATTTAGGGTTTGAACCCTATATATACCCGATGGTATCGTATTATTTAGACATCTTAGATTTTAATCTTTGTTCTAGTTCTTAGTTTTTCTCTTGAGAATTTCCAGTTTTTATATTTTTATCTTAGTTGTTATTATGGTCATGTGTGGCTAAACCACTTAATTCAGTTAAAGAGTAATTGGAACCAACGTTTTTTTCAAGGATTGTGAGATCTAATCGGTTTTGCTTGTCTTTTAATTTTATGCAGTATTTGTGCATTTTTCTGTGCTTTTTCGAAAAACTCCATGTCTTATTGTTGTTTTGTTAGTTGTGCAATTAGGGCCCATTGTTCAATTAATTTAACTTCATGATTCCAATTGAGGAAATCGAATCCGTAATTGTTTGATTGAATCAACACAAGTGGAAAGTAGTATAATTCGTTATATTATGAAAAATACATAATCTAGTTTCGAGCCACCACGTTTGTAGGTTTGTTGGCTAGGATTTGGGTCTTTCTAGTTTTTAATGCTGTTAACGGGTTAAATCCTATCGTTTGACTAGGGTTATTCGTTAATTAAGGATTATTTATATTGTTCGTATGTCTAGTCTTTATTAAGGAAAGAATAGGTTGGATGAGTTCTCTGAAAGCTATAACCGATCTATTGCATGAATTAAAAGTTATTTTTGAATCAATGATCAATCCATGAAAACGTTGGGCGAGGAATTACCCTTGACTCAGTCTTTATTCTTATAGAATTACTTTTGATTTATTTATTGCTTTTATTAACTTCTCATTCAAAACCCCCATTTCTTTACTTTATTTTGCACTCTTGGTTATCTTGAAAAGTAGTCAATAAGTTATTCCCTGTGGGATCGAACCTTCTCACCCTATCTACAAATTAATATTCTAGCTAGTTAGAGGAGTAGGATTTATTTTTGGTGGATTCGACAGCCATCAGTAATCAACTTCAAGCAAATTGTTCAGCACACGTGATTGATTCAGACCAAAAAATGACTAAATTTTTGAATTTTTTAAAGATACAGGACGACACTGCGAATTTCAATTTGTATGGGACCAAAAATGCCAAACACCCATAGTTACAGGATGAAAAATGCAATTTTGCCTTTTTATTTGGTTCTCATACATTTATTCTCAAACACAATATTCAATTAGAATTTAGAAGAACAACTTGAGTTCTTGGCCTAAGAGGAATTAGATTACTCAAGGAGGAGGGAATTAAAACAGGTCCTATCTAGGATTTTGAAATTGGTAAGTCTAAATTGGAGTTCTACTTGAAAAAGATTTGGATGAGACTATGTGAGGCATAGTGTATTCTGCGTATAGAGAAAGGAATTTCTTCTATATATAAAGTTTTTTATTTAACCCTATATTCGATATAAATATGTTTGTATATACTCTATGTGTATAAACATGAGTTTTACTTGAAATATATATCGTTTATGTGCAAACATTCAATTAATATGTTTTCCTTCATATGTTTAATTTTTGTGAATGAAAATGAGATTTTTTTTATTTTCTAATTTTCTGTATAAGTTTCTCTATTATAGAGAACTAAAGAAGAGGGTTCCTTTTTGTTAAGTTTCAATATTAATTCAATTCTTGTACGAGTTTTTGTGAAGCCTTTGGCTTCTCGTTCAGTTGTTTAATAGTTCCACCCCTCAACTCTAGCGCCTTTTCATTTTTCAATGCTAAATCTTTCAGCTTCTTCATCTCCTCATCTGCAAGTAAGCTGATCTTGTCCTAGGCTTGGTATTGTATCATCTACAAGTTTCAATTGATTAAGTAAAGACTTCTTCTCCTCATCTACTTTTGCAAGTGCCTTATTTTGAATTAATCTATCATTCAATAGCTCAGACTCGATCTTTTTCTCTAGAGAAGTAATAGCAGCTTCTTTCGTCTACAAGAATTGAATTAAGCTTCAATATTAATTCAATTCTTTTATTTTTAGTAGATAGTATATGTTGAACATGCGAAGATTATGGAAGTGAACACTAGAGTCTTGACAATGGACATGAACCCCTCTAAATTATATGGACTTGATTCTTTTGAGTTTTTATGGACTTAATCTGTTTTTTCTTGAAAAGTACTAATTGAACTAACCTATTTGTTTTAAGGATTTAATACATACTTTAATTGTTATTTTTGTTTACAGATGGAAAATCAAGGAAATGATATTCCAAGTAAAAACTCGGACAAGCCGAGTATGTTAGCCTCTAAGCCTACACCAAGACCACCACTACCTACTCCAAAATGGAAGCCAAACACTTTTGAAAAGAAAGAGAACGGTAGCAAAGAACCCAATTCCCTCCAAAGACAAGAGTGTTGAGTGTTCAGCAGTTGGTAAAAAAAGAAATTTATGGGCATGTGATCACTTTACAAGATTTGAGGAAAATGCAAAACCATGGGCAACTTGCAATTATTGTGATCAAGATTATGCAGCTCATTTGAAACTGCATGGTACAGGTAACTTGATTAGCCACTTGGAAAATCAATGCAAGATATACCCTTATAGGTCTACTATTGATAAGAAGCAACAAACTCTTGCTTTAGAGACCAAAAAGAAGGGAGATGGAAGTACTAGTGTTACTTTGAAATTTGTTGGGTTTAATTATGAAGAATTTAGAAAAGCTTTAGTTGAGATGATTATTATTGATGAGTTTCCTTTTCAAATTGTAGAGGGTGAGGGATTTAAAAGACATTCTTTTTGTTTATAACCCTAATTTACACTTCTAAGTCGGGTAACTGTTGCAAGGGATTGCATGAAGATGTTTTTTGATGAGAAAAAGAAACTTAAAAAGCTTATTAATTAAGTCTGAAAGAGTTTGTCTTACTATAAATACAAGGACTTCCATTCAAAATATAAAATACATGTGTTTTACTGTTCATTGGATTGATCAAGATTGGAGGTTACAAAAGAGAATCTTGAATTTTTGTGCCATACCTAATCACAAGGGTAAGGTAGTGGGCAAGATGGTTGAGAATTGTCTTTTAAGTTGGGGAATAAATTGAGTGTTAACAATCACAGTTGATAACGCAAGCTCTAATGATGGTGTTATTCATTATTTGAAAAAGAAAACTAAATGTTGGAAAAGTGGAGTCCTAGATAATGAATTCTTGCATTTGAGATGTTGCGCACATATATTGAATCTCATTGTGAAAGATGGTTTAAAGCAGCAAAATGAATCAATCATTAAGATACGAAATGCTATTAGATATGTGCGTTCATCTCTGGCAAGGCTCCAGACTTTCAAAAAATGTGTAGAGATAGAAAAGATAGATACCAAAAGTCTTGTTTGTCTTGACATTAAAACTATATGGAACTTTACATATTTAATGTTAGAGGCTGCTTCAAAGTTTGAAAAGGCATTTGAGCGCTTAAAGAAGATGACTTAAGTTACGGGATGTATTTTGCTTTGGGTGAAAAAGATAATGATCTGGATGAAGATGTTGAGATCAATGAAAAGGAAAAAGAGAAAGAGAAAAATGGAAGTCTTGGGAAGGGGAAAGGGAAGGATAGTAAATTTGTTGGGCCATTCGATGAAGATGATTGGAATGTTGCAAGATGTTTTATAAAATTTTTGAAGCTTTTATATGGCGTAACTTTGCAGTTTTCGGGCTCCTTTCATGTTACAGATAATATATATTTTCTTGAACTGTAGCTGTCCGAACTAGATTGAAAAGTTTGTCAAAACATAAGGATGCTAACGGATGTCTTATGGCTATGAAAATGCAAAGGAAGGTTTGTGACAAATATTGGGAGAGTTTTAATAAGATCAATTTGTTGTTGTATGCTGCCACAATTTTGGATCCGTGCTACAAATTAAGGTTTGTGAGGTTTTGTATTGATCAAGTATATGAGAATGACAATATGCTATATAGTTCCTTAGAAGAGCATGTGAAAAATACATTAGGTTTGTTTGTATGGCTACTATAAATATTGTGATCCTAGTCAAGATGCTATGCATGTACTTTCAAGCATATATCAAGCTTTGGTTGATGCCATGAATATTGATGAGAATGTAGATACATACAATTAAGTTCTTGTCATCTAAGTTTGAAAAGTATCTAGAGGAGAACGAACACCTTGATACAAAGTCGGAACTTACTAGATATTTGGGAGAGAATTCTGAAAAAAAACATAGACTTTTGATGTCTTGCAGTGGTGGAAGGATAATTCACCAAAGTATCCTATTCTCTCTCAAATAGCAAGATATGTATTAGGTATTCTAGTCTCTACGGTGGCATTTGAATCAACATTTAGTACTAGGGGTTGCATTCTTGACCCAGCCCCAAGTTCACTTAATCCTGAAATGGTTGAGGCTCTTGTATGTTGCCAAGATTAGTAGCGATCGAAGCCAATTACAATCGGCATTCAAGAATTCATAAAAGAAGGATCCATAGAAGAAGTTGAGAAGTATGAGCAAATTATAAAAGGCATTGTTTATATATGGATCAATTTCCATTGCTCTAATTGATTGATTGTCATAATTTTTTTAATTTATTTGCTAATGCCTCTATTATTCTTTTTAATTTTAGAATTCAAAACTAGCACAACAAGTGTTGAAGAAGTGGTTGACCTTTAAAAGCTTTTGAGGTAACTTATAATATAGGCAGTTATTATTTGCTCTATTATTGAAATTGCACTTTTATGTGTTATTTTGTAGTACTTCAAACTTTTGAAAATATTTTTTTTCTTGAACGGGTTTTCAATTGTAGCTTGAAGATCAAAAGCAAGAAGAGGATAAAGTAATTTTGAATCTATTTGAACTTTGAAGAAGTACAGAAAATGAAGAATGTTGAATACGAATGAAGATTTCATGAACTCTTTTGAGAATAGTCTATTTTACTTTTGTCAAATCCTAATTTATTTCTTTCTTTCTTATTTTTCTTTTTCCTTTTTTCCTTTTTCTTTTTTATCAATAGAACTATTGTTTTGGTTTGGTATTATTATATCTTATGCCAAACTCATTTTAATGTTAGTTGACCCTAAATGTAAGAGATATTATGAGATTTGTTAATTTTATTCTATTAGCAATATTAAGCAGTATATCTAATGTGTTTCAACTTACAATTTTGAGGCAATTAAAACGCAATGATTTCATCTCTAATTTGAAGCAATATAACACAAAATTTAGTAACCGTCAACCCATCAATTTGACCTAGCAAATGCTTAAAAACCGATCAAATTGAACCATACGGTTTGGAAAGACAATTCACCCGCAGCAGTTTGAGTTTAGATTGGGTGAAAATTTTATAACTAAACCAACCAAACCTGATTGTGTACACTCCTAATTATCGCAAGACATTTGAGTACATTCATATTTGATATGAATTAACTTTTTCTATAGATGTTCTCGTTATGTATTTTCTTGGAACATCACCATTGGCACTCCAAAAGTTTGAGGTGTGTATAACATTGTATGGATTGTTCTAATAGTAATTCATCAAGGCAAGCAAGGCACGTTCGCAATTTGAACAATAAGTGACTAATAAATAAGTCGAATTCAAGAGTTTGTGGATTAATAAAATTCATTTGATATGTTTATATGCGTTAAATTTCAATAATAATATTACGGCGCACGCAAATAATATATCATCAAAAACTCTTTTTCAACTTGTAAATGTGATAGCAGCACGCCATGTATAATGTGTATTGTAATCAACTCAAAAGGATATACAATTTTTTTACTCTTCCATGCCTTCTACAAAAGTCACTCGGCCCCTTCCTTGAAATACTGGTATATACAAGAGAAAGTAATGATATACCGAATCAATGAATCAATACTAGGTTTGTCAAATACTTTTATCTCATAAGTCAATAGCTCACTTAAGAAACCTCCATAAGCCGATTAAACTCTCCAAGTGAGATAGGTTGGTTAATATGATAGTATTTTCTATCGAAATGGATATACAACATTGATTATATCATATATTCATATTCGTTAAGTGTCTATTACTATATATATATATATATATATATATATTATTATTACTATACTCTCTCTCTTAAGTGCGTCATTTGTGTCTTTTGTCGAATTATACATAGTCTAGCTTTTAAAATATGCATTCATTGTAAAATTATATATATATATTCCCACAAGTTATGTTTCAACACGACGGACTTTCCATCAATATTTATTAAGATAATATCAAGGATTGTAGGGTGGATCGTCCTTCCTCAAATTCATATGAAGTTAGATTTCACATGCATATATTAAAAATATCTTTTATATTTTATGAAAAATTATTCTTGCCTCCAAACATAAAGTTTTCGCCCCCATTCTAACAATAATGTAAAAATATTGAATACACAATCACTTTCGCAAGACTTATAAAATTTGTATCTAAGTCATAATATTACATAGAATTGAAACTAAAGAAATATAATTTTGCGGAAGAAGTTTTCCTCAATTAGATTACAAATGTCATCAACTCATGGGCATAATTGCCAAACTCCAAAGTTTTTAAACTCTAAAAAGTTAATTACTTTGTCAAATGAAATGTTTACTACACTAAAAAGCAAAAATCTAAAAATAACTACTTCCCTCAAATCAAGATTGACTCGTGGCCAATTCGGATTAAACCCAAAACTAAAACCCACTTAATATGCCGGCTAAGCTAAACAAACGTACCCTCATCCCTTCAAAACAAAAATAAATAAATAAAATAAAAAATATATATATATATATAAATACGAAAAAAGATTGCATTGTTATCACCATCACTATCCACTAACTCAAAACCAGTCAAAAACCAACCATTTGAAATCCCAAAACTACCCCTCATCCCCCCAACAAAACGGCAAAACCCCAAACCTCCACTTCCACCCAAGGGCATTTAAGTCTTTTTCGATCACAAAACCTTAAACTCGCCGGCTTTGTTATCTATTTTGCCGCCACTTTTCAAGTGACATTTGTTTTACTCCTCACCCATTTCTCCTAACAAACCAACAACAGAGAACTCATCCTACTCCTTCAATCTTTAACACCCCTTCTTTCTATCCCTCTCTCTCTCTCACCGTTACTGTGTGTTCTGTGCGCCTTTTTTTTTTGTTCCTCCGATGCCGAACCTCGGCGCCGCCGCCTCAGTTTCCAAGAAGCCCAAATCACGAGAAGTGAGTTCGAGGTTCCTTTCCCCAATTTCTCCATCTTCAACTGATCACTATGGAAATCACAAGCCCAGATCATCCACCGATTCGAGATCACATAACAAAGCCTTCCGAAATTCAGGCTTTTTACGCGGGCTATGGCCCGCATCATCGAACCCGATATCACCGTCGTCTTCGATTTCCAAGCCCGATAACACTCTCGCCGACCACCTCGGAACTGACAGACTCAAAGACAAATTAGAGAAACCTTATCATCACGAAGATCCTTTCATCGTCAACAGGCAAAGAAGCTGCAAAGAGTTTAGAAGGTCCGTGAATGATAATGACAAAAAAATTCATAATTATACCGACGCAAAAGAAAATCACAAGGCCGTTTTCGGGGGATCCATGAGATACACAGGGAGATTCAAATTCGCTGGAAAATCATCGGACTCTCCGAGTTTAAACGACGATCATAGTCACGACATCATGCCCGGAAGATTTTCGGTTGACGAGAATTCGTTGCGAAGGAAAAGCAGAGGATTGTCGACGGATTCGGATACGCAGGATTCGGAATCGGAATACAGCGACGTGTGCTCCGGAGATGCTCCGGCGGCCGGAAAATATTTTCCGGCGTCGTATATGGCCCCGACTTTCAGTTCACGAAAACAGGGCATCGAAGTTCGGTCGAAATTCATGCAGAGTTTATCGGCAAGAAGATGGAGCCCTGATCATCATTCTGGCGTGACAAAACAGAAGCCCGTTTCATCGGACAATAGCAATAATAATTCTCCGAAGATTTTGAATTCGAAGAAGGGTGGTGGGAGTTGGAGCTCTTCTTCGCCAGGCCGGTCATCATCGGGCTCGCCAAAGGGGTTTATGAAGTCGAATAAGCCTCCCTCGAGTCCTTCTAAGGGGAAAGGGGGAGTTGTTAATATTTTGAGTATTGGGATTGAATTGTTGAAAGGGAAGAGATCAAATTCGTCGAGTAGTAGTGTCTCGTCGCCGCTCGGTCCGAGCTCGGGTTCGGGTTTGGGCTGGGGTGAGAGTGTTCATCAGTTGAGGTTGTTGCATAGTAGGTTGATGCAGTGGAGGTATTGCAATGGGAGAGCTGGGGCTGTCAATAGGAATGCAATCAAGCGGGCTGAGGTACGATAACATATTCTTGTTCAAATTGATGTTTTATTTCTTATTTAATAATATAAATCTATACTGTGTGTGTGTAAAAATATGTTTTTTAATCATATATTTGACTTGATATCATTACACTTGACGTGTATATATATATATTGAAATATGAAATGAAATACGATTTTAAATAGATCTCAAGTGGAGGTATGTAAATCCGTGTTAAATTTGATCATTTGAAAAAGAAGATTATAAATGTGTTGGACTTATTCGTTTAGTGAAGGAAATAATTTTTTATAATAACGATAAAAAAATATTTTTTACATATATCATGCATGTTTAATGTTAAATAGAATATGTGTCATGTAAAGTAAAAACTAAAATATTTATAAGAAAAAAGAGAACTAGAAAATAAAATAAAGAACGGAGCCAGAAGAAAAGTTGATTAGTTTTTATGAAAGGTTGATGTGATGGTTTGCAAGGCGAAACGAGCTTGGCTTGCTAGTTGATTTTATTATATTGTTTTCGAAGTTTTGAAGTAACCTTCTTTTCGCTACAAAAATTGACCAATATTTTGGAATATGGATAACATTATTTGAATTGAAAATAAGTTGTGAAAGTGGTTTTATTTTTTGAAAAATTTTCAAGATGAGGAATTGAAATGGAGAGAAATACACTACAAGAATGAATTATTATCAGTGATGAATCAATACATTATAAATTTAGTTTATGTGACGGATTTCGTCTATAACAATTCCGTTAGTAAATACCTTAATATATTGTTGATTTTTTTTTCTTTAATTCTATTTATATTGAATTCTGTTGCTAATCCATTACAGATACTTTTATTTTTGATAAAAACTCTCCGTCACAATTTTTTCATTAGTAAAAGGAATCCACTCTTATAGTGATCAAAAAGCATTTTATGATTTTCTTCTTTGTTTCTCACTTTAAGGGTGAAAATTTGCATGGAATATAGACAAATGGTTGAATCAAAGACAACTTAATATATATATATATATATATATATATATATATATATATTATGGAATGTGTCGACAAAGAATACCAATACGAATGAGTAGGCCATTAGCCTTTGATTGAAGTGGCACGATCATCGTGGTCTCCCCTTTTACAAGTCAGGTCAGTGATTCTTTTAAAAAATAAAATAAAATAAAATAAATAGACAAGACATTATAATACCCTTTCATAGTGTTAAGTTGAGCCTCATTACCAACATTTATTGTTGATTAAGGTTGAAAATGTCTATAAAATGAAATATGTGACACGCTTATGTATTATTTTTTTAAATTGAACCCATCAAATGCACTAATAATGCATAATACAATGAATTGGGTTGTCTTATTTTATGTCATTTTTTTTTTTTTTTTGCAGAGAAACTTCCTGTATGTATGGAATGGTCTCATTACGCTTCAGCATTCAGTGCTACAGAAGAAATTGCAGCTACAAAAGGAGAAGTTGGAGATGAAATTGAATTATATACTTCACTCTCAAGTTAGTATAACACAGCATACATTATCTTAATTTATGCAATATTCGTTAATTTGTATTGGTTGGGGAAAATTCTTATCCAGACCCGACTTGGCCGCACCCATCCAATCATGAAGCAAGTATTAATACACTTGTCATATAATTGATCACTCTTCCTAAATTGTACACCAATCATATGGCAAGTGTAAAACACTCGCCACGTGATTAGTCCCGGTGTAGCCGAACCTGGTGTGGGTAAGAATTTTCCGTTGGTTGGTAGTGAAACAGTAACTGAAAAGCCGACCGACTATACTTATTGAAAAAAAATTAAATGAGCTCTTAAATCATAATTGTAAAATATTCTTGCAGCTTATAAGAGATATATATATATATATATATATATAGAGAGAGAGAGAGAGAGAGAGAGAGATTGATATAACTAAAGCTGTTAATAGGTTTGGATAAATCCACATCATGTAACTTGTAAGATGTTATATAGAATTTTGTATTTGATACGGTTAAAACTGATGGAAGTTTGCTTAAAATGTAAAAATAAATTAAAAAATTTCTACTTACTCTGAAAATATCTTGTGAGATTCTTACTTGCTAATATGCTCTTAAATATTATATAAAATATTGAGGAACTTAATTGTAGGTTCACTCAATCATTCTCTTAATTATAAATTTGTATAAAAAGGTAAATTTCAATCAATCTAAGTGTTAACTAGCTCGATATTACTTATTCTACAGATTGAGGCGCTCGAAATTTGGGGAAACATGGAAAGACAACACATATCATCGGTTTCTACTACCAAAGATTACATGCATTCTGTTACATGTAGGATACCCCTTGTTGATGGGGCAAAGGTAATACACAACCATGCGTTTATATGTTTCAGTGTAGGGGAATCGCGTTTTTAGTCTTCTTGTTCTTATTGAATACCAATATTTCACAATATTAATTGCATTGCATATTTTTCAAAATTTTCAGTTTTTTCAGTCTTGGTACTAGCATGTACATGTTAGACAATTTAACGGATTATCTATTGATAATTTCATATTTTTCGTAATAATCTCATGCTATACTCTGCTTAATATCTAATAAAAGTTAGTTTAAGGACTAAAATTAGGAAAATTTGAGAGATATGAGATGCAATTGTGTATATATATATGTATATGTATTCGGTTAATGCAACTCAAATTGGAGATTGCTTAATATAAGACCAAAAAATGCACATAATATTTGAAAAATTTGTTGGTACATGTATGGGAATATTCTGTTTGGATCCTCTATTGCATAATCGTGTTACATCTTCTATTACACTTCGTTCATACACGCCACGTGTATTGGTAAGCGATTGAGATAAGGAAAGAGAATCTTTATATTTTTTCCATATCATCAGTTTTTCTCTTTCCTTATTTTGACCGCTCATTAATACACATAACGTGTATTGATAAGTGTAATAGAAGATGTAACACGATTATGCAATAGAAGATCCGATTTGGGTAATATTTCAAATATTTTTTGGTGTATGTATGGTAATTTTCTTTTTCTATTGCCCTTTTCTTTTGATTTGGATAAATGCAAATAAATTTGAAATGGATATATGATGTTGCTGCAGGTCGATCCACAATCCACGTCCTTTGCTCTTAGTCAAGCGTCGGATCTTGCAACATCCATCAACTTGATGCTAACTACTCTCTCACCTGAGGTAATTTATCATAAATCTTTATTAATATTATCTACATACATATAGATATAGTTTGTGTGTGTGCGCGCACGAATTTACTATGGTTATTTACAGTTCTTTTTCTTTGTCTTTTCATTATTATTTTTTTAATGTTTTTTTAATTAAGATTGAAAAGGCAATAAGAGTACTTGCTGAACTAGCAATGGTGGTCACACAAGAGAAGCTGCTATTAGAAGAATGCTTTGAGCTTTTCACAAACATTGCTGCACTCGAGGTTAGGGAAATATATATATATATATATATATACACACACACGGGCACAAGAGCGGGAATGCATCAATTTATTTCCAATTAATTAATAAATTAGAGTACTAACATTGTAATTGTCATATTTCACAAATAGCTGGACTAGTTTGCTCACTACAAAAAAACACACCGTTCATTAACTGAAATTTTCTAATGGATACAATTCCATCACAAATAAACGTATTTGTAAGAAATTCGTGATGAAATTTTAGTGAATGAAAACTTATAGTGAAAATATAATTAGTAAGTGATAAAATAAATACTAACAGATCTGTTATGAATAGAATCCCACAAGTTTATGTTTTGTGGCAAATTTCATTATATTTATGATAATTTTTTCTGTTAGTAAAAGGGATGTACTTTTATAGTAGTAACTCATGCGACATAATTTTTTTCTCCTTGTCCTAGATTCAGGTTACATATTTCGAGTTAATATTTCAGTTTATATATATATATATGTATATGTATATTTAATATTATACATCTATGTTTATAAGATATTAATTTCATCTTGTCATCCACTTGCTCATTCCTATAATTAAATATATTCTCAATCAAGTTCAAAACGTTCTATTTCAATTAGTATTTCTTCTTTTATGATCCATATATATCCGAATATATGAAATATTCTACAATACTGAAGATTACATAAATTTAAAACTTATATACATGTAAATCACCAAAATGTTATATGGGCACCTATAAATTCAATAGTGACAATTTTTTTCCAACAAAATCTTTCATATGGTCACACAGAGAGAGAGAGAGAGAGAGAGAGAGAGAGAGAGAGATTCACACACAAATTCTATACATGCACTTCAAAATCTGACACTTCATTTTCTATTTGCTCTTGGATTGTTATCACTAGGTGCAAGAGAGGAGTTTGCAGAGCAGCATCATGCAGTTGAAGTTATTGCAGCAGCACCACCATTCCCACCAACAATACATCTTGGCGGCGTAACATCGCCTTCTAACTCTAAATCTAATCAAATTTCTATCAAGAAAATCGATGGAGAAGCTGAGAGGGATCATCAATCTGTAATTAGCAAGAACCTTATCCTTTGTGTTTCATGTAAAATATGTATTGATTTTCCGGCATAATTAAGGATCATTTAATAGATAAACAATGACAAGGTTTGATAATTTGCGCTTGGATTTATTAATTTTCTGTGTGGATCACGTGCTTCAAGATCATATGGATTTCTTAATGTTACTGAAGATATTTTTTGTGTGGAGGTATGGCGGACATAATTTTACAGTTCATGCTGTTAACACAAAATTTCAACTCTATAAAATATAAATTACAAGACAGAAAATAATATATGACAAATATTTGAATTTATTGAAAATAAATATAACTTAATCGAAAAATAATCTTTTTTTTCTCTGAAACGTTTCATTCTTTAATAATGTGATTTGTAGACTTTGTAGCTTGATTATGAATCAAATACCGGGAATTTCGATGAACATCGCGAGGAACGCTATGAATACCGTGGATTTGATTTGAATTTAACATGGAAAAAAAACGCCGATATGCTAGTTTGAAACCTTATTGCCGATCGAACGCCTTACATTGATGATTTTTGCAAAGAATGTCTTGAACATCGCCCTAACCACTGTGAATTTGACTTGGAAGAAACGCCAATACGTGGGTTTAATACCTCAATCACCGATCGAATACCTTGATTTGATTCTTTTCGCAAAGAACACTGGGAACTTCACCTAAATCTTTGCAAATCTTCTTGAACTTGATCTGAGAGAATTTTGAGATCTCTTTAACTTTTTTGACTCTCGAGGTCTTCTTGATGTCTTTTGAGCCTAAAATGACCCCTTTATATGGGCCTTTGTATTGGGTCTTTTGGATTGTTATAGACTTCTTTGATATTTTCTCTTTAATATAAATTTATTTTAAAGAAAAAATATTATTTGTGTGTCATTATTTGATTGGTCCATGAGCTCAATATGTCTCTTGTCACCATTTGATTGGTTTTGGACTTTCGAATTACATGACTTAATTTGATTGGCAAGGACAATTCACATTGACACTTTGTAATTTCTTATTTGCTGATGAAATAAATATTAAAAATATTAATAAAAATAAATTATTTAATAGTTGAATTAAATGTATAAAATTCCAAAATATAAATAAAAAATTTAATTAATATTTAATAATTTGATTTATACTTCTCAATTTTTGATTGGATGAAATTTAACCACAAACAATGCCTCATACTTCAAGGACTTGGCGAAGCATGTGACAATATTGTGTGAAAGGGACGGGATTTGAAGTGTTTGACCTTCCTTCTTTTTCTTTTGTAAAAGACGATTAAATATTTTTTTTTTCAAAGAAGTGGCGTCAGACATTTTTTATTTTTTTTTTTAAATATCAAGCCCATTCATTGCTAAAAGATCGGCATTTAAGGCCTGAAGAAGATTGCCCGTAAAACCTTCATTCTTGATCAGCTTTTAAACCTAATTTTTTCCTTGAAAAAAAAAAAATGAATCCATGATTTTCCTAAATTCTATCAAAGAACATGCCATTGGACCCACTACAAGATAATGTCCCGTGAATCTTGATCAAAATACAAAATGGAATTTAAAACTTATTCTAGTTTCTCCTTTCTACTTCACTGGATGAAAAACAAATTTCAATTTGTGGCTTACTTAAAGTTCATCAAAGAAAACGTCATTGGACCACCGCAAACTAATGTCCCGTGAATGGTGGCAATTGTCTGATCAAGGCTCAATGTTGGTGATTGAATTTGAAACCAACTTCTATTTTTTTTTTCTTTGATATACAATGAGAGCCCACCTATTAATGTCTGGTGTGTAGGCCTTTAAAATCAAATTGGTGACTTTGCAACTCACAGCGAGATGAATAAACTTCAGACTTTGAGCAGCTTTTGGATTCTAATTACTACTGAAGAACTTGAAATCCACAATTAAGATAAGTCTTGAGACAAGCTGCACATGGGGAGGCATATCTACTGATTTATCAATTCATATTGCCTATAAAATGAATTGACTCTAGCACTCGGATCATTAGGGTGCTTAGACCGAGAGGGAGAAAAAACAAACCAACTCTTGTTGCTCCTTGCCCTTCGTAATTGTGCATGTATACGTAGATTTTTCTTTTTGGTTCACCAATTTCTTGTTCTACATTTATTTATATATATATATATATGTGTGTGTGTGTGTGTGTACGTATTTACATACACACACATGCATTGACCATGCTCCATGAATTCCATTTTAGCCCCCCCCCCCCCCCATTTCCTTTTTTTTTTTTTTGAATTTGAAGCTGCATGATTTTCTTCACATTTTTGATTTTATTTTTTTAAATTGTTTTTGGTACTTTGGCAAGTGATTCCCAAGCTAGGAGAATAGTACACAATCGGTTCAAACGAAACTGAGCTATTGACTCAAAGTATTTGCTGTGAGGTCTTTGAGAGCTAGAATTTGTATCTGTCGTTCCCCTTTTTTATTGAATTGAATGTTTTTGCACTCCTTTAGTTTTGCCTATCACCTTTACACATTCGTTTGAAATTTGATAGGTTAAATCATGATGTACTTCAAAGATACCACGTCTTGCTCTGGAGTAAAGCATTTGATGATAATTGATGATTAAAACCAATCCATGGAGAAGGGAACTTTTTTCATGGTCCATGCCCCCACTATTGACTAGTATGTGAAGGAATAACAAGGAATGGCCTTGGGAAGTTTCTTTGAGCAAGACATCCAAGATGTGGACTTTGCAAGCAACTTACCACGAGTAATCAGACGAGCCAAACTTCTTACTAGCATTGGGTTGGCGAATCATAGAACGCAAATTCAAGTGGGGAGACACCATTCAACTCCCCAATGAATTTCAGTCCGTCAAAGTCTATTTGGAGTGGATAGAGGATATTTTTAGCCGGTGCGAACACAAGTTGGCAGCGATTGGGATATACAACACGGTGTACAGTTTCTTAGTTACGTACAACTATAACCCAGAGATCGTCAAGGCATTTTGTAAGGCGTAGTGTCCGGCTACTAACACTCTTCTGACTTTTTTTGGAGAGCTGTCAATATCGCTATGGGATTTACGCACCTTGGTGGTCCTTCCAGTGATGAAACTTCTTTTATGACAAGGTGGTTCCTAGTACCGTAGAACTAAATGAAATTGACGAGAATGGGAAAAAAGTTACTACTCGTTGCTGCAAGTATTTGTTTAAGGCCTTCCACCTGCCACAAGGGATTACTAAAAGATATCAATGTTCTCTAGTCACTATTGACGATTGGGTGAACTTTTAGTGCAAGAAGGATGTGAAGTATTGCCAATCACCATCGTAAATGGAGAAGAAGTCAACTCATTTAAAGCTAGCTTACAACTCTTTTGGTGACTTTAATGCTCATGAAAGGTGGTCCACCATGGAGGAAGAATTATTCTCAAAGTTTGGTATCACGAGGAGTTTGAAAGAAGATATAAACAAGGTGGCACACTTGTCTTACTAGCTTTGTACTTTTGTCCTTCCAGTTGATCATGTCAACTCAATACGCCCAAGTAACTTCAAAATTACAAATATCCTGGTGAGCGAATAAAGTGTAGGCCTTGTTGTCCCAGTTTTGGTGAGCATCTACAAAGGCTTAAACATAATTTCGGATGCACCAAGGCTAATGCATCTGTATTCGCCATTTTCTATTCACTTTGTCTATAGGTTGGTTAGCATATTACTTCAAAACTCATTACTAATTTGGTACAACGTATGATGTTCTAAGATGACTTTATTTTCTAGTGAAGGAAGCGTAAATACTATATCCAAATGAGGCTCGCATGAAAATCCACAAAGGGGATCTTGTTTCTTGGACTTGCAACATGATTGTGAAGAAGCATGCCTTGGTGTATGTTGACAATGGGAGTTTTGAGAGGTTTCACTAGGATTGTTTTCTTGTCATCCATTCCAGTTACTTACCTTTGCAGTAAGGTAAATATTTCATTATGGAGCCATACAATCCTCATCGATTTAGTCGACAAGTTGGATATTATCGAGAAGTGCCGAGGGTACTTAAGTGGGGTATATGCAAGCCTTCTCTGGATGAAAGGATTCAACATTGGCGTTTGTGCACTTTGTCTAAGTCTATGTCCAAAGCATGTCTTTCTTCCATTCCTATAGGGAGTGGTGGGTCAAAATACACAGAGACTTCTTTGAGAAGAATATTGCAAAGTTAGTTGTTTTGAAGTTGCTTAAAGCTCCATCCCCGTGCAAGGAACAAGTCGAAGAAGATGAAATGAAGGTTGCTCTTCATATGGTGGAAGAAAGTAACAGCAGTGTAGATCGATATCAGAAGAGGCCTAACAAAAATCCTAAGTCTCCTACCAAGAACTTTGCTAACAACATTACTTCTTAACCCTTTTCTTCTTTCCATTTTTTTATTCCATTGTTCCTTGACTTTAAAACATGAAATGTTTTTAGTTGGAGAATGAGAATTTGCATTTTCTCTTCTTCTAATCCAGGATCCATTTTGATCTGCAACTGCAAAGAATTTATAGGCGGGTTGGGAATAGCATATCAACTGACAGTTTGAAAAGAGAGTAAAGATTGGGTATTTGCTGAGATGCTGAACCAACTTTGTTCATAATGATACAAAAGCAGCTCAATATCAAATGTGGGACTAAGAATAACGCCTGAACCTCTTAAGGTAATTCAAAGCAGCATATTGATAAAGTGAAATCCCTCCACCCCACCCAAAAAAAAAAACCCTCAAATCGCGTTTTGACATTTCCTGACTTCCATTCTAGTGTTCCTACTCCATATGCGGAATAGAAGTCAGAAAAGGATATTAATTTCAAGCATAAACGTCTAATACTACACTATTTCAATTTCAAACTCAGATTTTGAATAGGAAACTAAGGCAATGTTTGGAATAAGGAATTTGATGAGTAAAAGTGAAAAGGAAAATAGAAAGGATAAAAAATAAAAGTAAAAATACTCTTATTTAAAAAAAAAAATTCATCCTAATTTTTTAACTAAAATCCTAGAATCAAACGGAGGGTAAGAGAAAAGGATTGGAAGAATTACCAGTGATTTAGGTAGCTAGGGTTTTCAAGATTGTGCACGTGGGAACAACTGATCAAGGAAGACCCGTCCACAAAGGAATCATCTTCTGAAAGCTCTGATGCAAGCCTAATTGCGGCAGCTGGTGAGGCGCCAGTCCGTCGACCGGCAACGCCGCGATGGTGCTTCTCAGCTTGAGCGGCGTAAAGGGGAAATGGGGCCGAAGCGGACAACGTATAAGTAAGAGGACTCCGACAGCTGCTCGGCGGTGCTGGGACAAGGGTTCGGTGGCGGTTAGTGGCTGAGTCCGCGAGGCCCGTAGGCTGGTGAGGGTGAGGGAATAAAGTATGACGAAGCCTTTTCGTTTCTACTTTTTTTTTTTGCCCTTTTCTTTTTCTATTTTGAGTAAATTCCCCCGTAAAGTTGAGTTTGCACTCACCATGTGTAGGGGTAAAATTTATTTGGGGTAGCAATACTCAACCCCAAACTATAATATTTTTTTATATATTATCATACAAATTTTTACGAATTGTATTTTACTATTTTAATTTTATATTTTCTTAATTAACTCCCTCCAATTATTTTTTGATAATAAAAATAAATAAAAATTGCGAAGGATAAAATATCAAATTAACCCCCATATTAAGTATTTTAGACTTCACTTCCTACTTATGTTAAAAAGTCCTACATATCCTTAAAAGGGATACTTAAATCCCATTTTATCTGTTGATATCATTTTAACTTTTTTTTTTTTGTCATCGCCTTTTATTTCTATCATTAACTTTCTTTTCCTTTCTCTTATTATTCTTTGCAACAATATTAGATTTTAGATTGAATTCTCACAAAAAATTACTTTGATTGGGATTAAAATAAATTGTGAGTCATATATTGATAGAAAGCTATGAATGCCTATTTTTAAACGAAAAAAAAATGAAGTTAAGAAATCATTTTTTACTGGAGAGTTGTACTGAGAAAAAAACAAGCAGTGCAAGTTCAAATTCTCATGAAATACTGCTTGATTAGGAATGAAATAAATTATGAGCCATATACCCTTAGAAATCCACAGATGTCTTTTTCTCAAAAAAAAAATGCATTGTTAAGAAATCATTTTCCAACAAAGAGTTATACTTAAAAACTAAGCAGTGCCAATTTTGAATTCTTTGTTCGAACATGTGACAAGTTTTGGGTTGAACTCTCATAAAAAAAACTACTTTAATTGGGACCGAAATAAGTTATGATCCATGTACCGTTAGCAAGTTACGAATGTTCATTTTCCAACCAAAAAAAATGGCTTGAGAATTCATTTTTCGATGGGAAGTTATATTTGAAAAAACCAATAAGTGCCAGTTTCTAATTCCCTATTTGAACATGTGATAGATTTTGGATTGATCAATTCTAATGAAAAATTGCTTTGATTGGGACTTTGTGACTTGGGATTATAGGAGGCTGGTTCTCTTGGAGTAATAAACACCTTGAAGCGGATCGGAGAGAGGCTCGATTGGATCATGCACTTGCAACCTAAAAACGGCTTAGTTTGCTTCCCAAGGTGAGCATCAGAGACTATCCGATGGCGGTGTTGGATCATATGATTCTCTTACCCCAGACTTAAGATTACCTACTTCGGGGCCTAAGGAACTTCCAGCATGAAAAAATTTGGTCAAAGAAGGTTGATGCTAAATTACTCATAAAATAAGTGTGGGAAAACCAAACAAGCGAGGTGGGGGTATCTTTCAACAACATTAATAAAAAACTATAGAGATGCTCCTCAGCCCTTGAAGAGAGAGATTGTGGGCAGTATACCAAAAAAGATAGAAGAAACTCCTTTATGATCTGGGATGCAAGTATTGCGGAAGCCAAGAGTAAGTTCCGGGAGTTGAGGGATGATGAAGCCTGAATATAGCAACAAGGAGCTCGAATAAATTGGTTATATTTTTGGGATAGAAATACCAATTTTTTTCATCAAACAGCGTTGCGCCGACGCCATTCCAATGTTATTTTCTCTCTCAAGAACGGAGCCGAAGTTAGTACAACAAGGTAGCATGAGATGGAGCAGATTGCAATGGATTATTTCTAAAATTTATTTCATACAGCATCACCCCAACTGCTAGGAAATTTGAATGTTCTAATCAAAGGGCAACATACCAATGATAAAATTGAAGCAATAGTAGAGGCGTTTATTCTCGTTGAGCATGTGAAACCGATAAAGGGTTTGCATTTGACGAAGGCCCCGGGCCCAGATGATTTCCTACTGAATTTTACAAAACATTGGGAGATTATTGGGCATGATGTGGTGGTGGTTTGCAACTAGTTTCTTTATCAAGAATTTAATAGGGCAAAAGGAGACCCTCTCCAAATCGTCAATAAGACAAAACTAGTCCTTATTGCAAAGAAGCCGAGAGTTGAGACTATAATAGATTATAAGCCAATCAACTTGTCCAATGTAACGCACAAGACCATGGCGAAGGTTTTGGCTAACAAGTGCATAGGGTGTTGGGCAGTGTAATATCAAAGAATCAAAGCATGGTTATTCCGCGGCGTTTGATACATGATAATGCAGTTATTGCACACGAGGCCTTTCACACACTTAAGAGGAGGAAAAACAGTAAGTTTGAAGATATTGCAGTAAAACTATATATGTCGAAACCATATGACAGAGTGGAGTGGCAGTTTCTTTCTGGGATCATAGGGGCAATGAATTTTCATTCGAGATGTAATCATTGGACACAACAGGAAAAATGCCGATTTTCGATGGAACTATTCTGGGGGAATATTCCGCCGAAGTACAACTGAAAAAATTCCGGCGGAAAAAGCAAAAAGGGAATCCGGCTGAAAATTCCACCAGAATACAGCCATAAGTGGTATTTCAATTTTTTTTAACTTTTATTCAAACCAGGGGAAATCCGGGAGAAAATTTCCCCTAGTTATTTTTTTTTGAATATTTTTAATTAAAAACTGGGGGAAATTTCTCCCAATTTTTTTTCTTGAATTTTTATTGATAAAAAATCGTGGAAAAATTGGGGAAAAATTCCCTTAGTTTTTTTCCGGATTTGTTTCAAAACGACCAGGGGAAAACCAGGGGAAATTTCCCTTGATTTTTTTTATTTTTTTTTAAAATCATAGGATTTTGAATTTTCTCATAAAAAATCGGGGGAAAACTGGGGGAAATTTCCCCCGATTCTTTTTTGAATTTTTTTTTTCAAAAATCGTGGGAAAACGAGGGGAAGTTTTCCCTGGTTTCCCCCAGTTTTTTTTTTTGATTTGTTAAATAACCGTGGGAAAATTGGGAAAAATATTCCCCGATTTTTTTTTGAATTTTGTTTTATAACTAACCATGGAAAAACCAGGGGAAATTTCCCCTAGTTTTATTTTTGAATTTTTTTACACGTAATCGTGGGAAAATCGGGGTAAATTTTCCCTAATTTATTTTTTTTAACTTTTTTAACAAAACACCGGGGCAAACCAGGGGAAATTTCCCCCACAGGATTTTTTTAATTTTTTTTTATAAAAATATAAACCGTGGAAAACCGAGGACAAAATTCATTCATGCTTATTTTTTTTGCAACACGGCAAAATCAATTCAAAGAGAAATCAGTTAAGGATTGACAGATGTATCCTCAAATTATCAAATGGGCATTTCTAATTTTTCGCCTTGCAAATGACTTGGGAACTGCAACAGTATGCATAATATTGTTGTAGATAAAATCTATCATAGAAACTTATAAATTTTTAATGAATTAGTGCGTCAATGATTTTATTACAGATGCATATATATTGCAGGATGAGTTGAATAGAGGTAACAATCCAAAATCAATCCAATGCTACATGCATGAGGCCAGGTGCAATGAGGAGGAATCTCGTGCATTCATCAAGAATCTAATCAGCTCAGCTTGGAAAAAAATAAATGAGGATGTAGTAATGAATGTTGATTATTCGAGGGAATTCAAAAATGGTTCAATGAATTTTGCTAGAATTGGACAGTGTATGTAATAGAATGATATGGACGGCCATGGTGCTCAAGACGATCAAACCAATCCATGTATACTCGCCTTGGCCCTCCTTGAATCCATTCCTCTTCCATGATCGAAACCTTAATACACACACACACACACACACACATAAAAAAACACGCACAAGTAGTGGTGGTGTGCAGAGAGTGTAATGTTAGAATCCGAATCCTAAGAGTGTATGTATGGTGTTGTGTATGCATGTATTGAATTATGTGTATGTGTGAGCGTGTATATTATCTAAAAAATATATGAAGATTTTGTGTTTATGTTCATGAGGATAATTTATAAGTTAAGGGTGCATATGTATCCTGACTTCGTTGCCGTGCAGTTAATTCTCCAAGTTTGTATTTGAACATTTGTGAAGAGAATAAAAAGGTTTGCGAATTTATCTTTAGTGATTTGAAGATGGCAAAATAATTTCCTAAACAATTTATGATTTCAAATATATATTTATAGGGAAGAATATTTTTCATATAGTAAGTTGGCATGTTTCCCATTTGATATATCAAGTTAATGGGATAACACATTTAATTTATTATCTTTAAAAATAATGAGAATTTGAATATAAATTTCGTCGAAAGTAAATTGGTTTTGACGTGGCACCAAAAATTGGAGATTTTGTAAATGTTGACGCTAGCTAAATTATAAAATGGCAATATCCAAAAAAAAAAAAATAGGAAACACCATTCAATTTGCCATGTTTTAGGGTTCGAGAGTTAAATTATCAATTATCTTCAAGAATTTCTCAATTGTAGGCATTAACAGAAAATAAATAATTTTGACTATATAATTATCTCACATAATATATCAAAAATAATAAAAATATCAAATTTAATATATTTAAATTCTTCTATGCAAGATAATATTTATATTTATAATTAATATATAAATAAATTATGTCAAAAATATAAATATGTTAACAAACCAGTTTTTTTTTTTTTTTTTAAATCGGGAAAAATTTCCCCCGTCTTTTTTTTGGTTTATTTTAAAAAACAAACCATGGGAAAAACTGGGAGAATATTTCCCTCAGATAAACCGTGGGAAAGGTGGACTATTTTTTCCCTTTTTTTTTGGATTTTTTTTAAAAATCATGGGAAAACCGAGGGAATATTTCCCCCAATTTTATTTTGAATTTTTTTTAAAAAAAATCGTGGAAAAATCGGGGGAAATTTACCCCATTTTTTTCGAATTTTGTTTTACAAAAATCGTGGGAAAACTGGGGGAAATTTCTCCCGATTTGTTTTTGAATTTTTTTTACAAAATTGGGAAAAAACCGGGGGAATCCCCCCATTTTTTAGCCTAAAATCTTCTCCTCTTTTCTCTTTCATTTTCTTCTTTCCTCTCTCCCCATTTGGAAACCCTCTCCACCCCCACCCCCCCCCACCCTACGCCATCGCCGCTGCCCCCTAACGATTCCTACCAGTTTGGTTTTTTGGTTATTTTACACATTAATTATTTTGGTATTTTGATATATAAATTCACATGTTTTATGTGTTAGATATTGTATAAATTTATGTGTTTTAATATAATTGTTGATTGTTGATAATATACATATGTTACATGGGTTAGATGATATATGTGATAATATATTATATATTTTGTAATGTATATACGTTATATGTGTAAATTAATGTGTTTCATATATTATATTTTGTAATTCGTTAATATAAATATTTTGTAATTTATGTTAATATAAATTGTTGATATAAATTATTGAAATATTATTGTAATGTATTTTCATATTTGTCCTGAAATTGTAGGTATTTCGTTTGTTGTACTTTATTTGTTGAAAATTCTATCTTTGGTATAACATTGAAAAGGTACGTATAGCTAACATTTGCTAATATAAGGCATTGCTTGGCTATGCATAGTTGTTATAATTAGGTGTATCTATATCTATATATATATATATATTGTTAGTTTGTTTGTAGTTATTAAGTTAGCATGAGATGTGGAGATGGTGAATGGGATTTGAGGGAAGGACCTTCCCATGGTTTGTTGTGGTTTATACTTGCTTGCATGTTCTGGGAAAATAAGGGGGTGGTATGTATTTTATGACAATATATAATTACTAAATAATATATAATCATGTATATTTTGATTAAGGTGAAATGTTTGTATACATTTTGTAATATGTTGCTTGTGTTTGAATTTCTGTAAAATGTAGAATTTGTAATAATGAAAAGTTAGTAATTAATCATAAACAGCGGTATAATAATTAATAAATATATAATATTATGTATAAATTATAAATCATAACATTTTGATGGCTTATAATTAATAATTAATAATATAATATAGGAAAAATTATGAAAAAGAGAATATGGAATTTTTTTTCAATTGTTAAACACAAAAAAACTTTAGATATTTAAAGATGAGAGATAGTTAAATTTTTTAAATAAGTAAAAGTCAATTTGAATGAAAAATTAAAATTATGTTAGTTATCATCTCATTCTTACTTCCAAAAACGTATATCTTCTTCCTTTAATTGTTTCTTTGCATAAGTTGAAGTTTTATAATGATTTATTTTAATATTTAATGAAACTTTTTTATCAAATATTTTTATAGTATATTATAAATAAAATTTAAAAAGTCATTTATTTATAATGTAAATTCCAAATATGTATTTTGTATGTAGCTAATCATCACTATGAGAATGTATATCTTTTGGTAACGAATCAATTATAAATTTAGTTTTCTATATTAGATTTCATTTATAACAAATTCTAGTAAATATTTTGTTACTAATTATTTATTTATATATATTTACATTGAATTTTATCATTAATCATCACATGATGTGATGATACTCTAAAACTGTAACAAAATATAAAAATCTCTCTGTCACAAAATTTTCGATAGACTTAGTGAATGAGTGCTTTTTTATAGTGCATACAAAATAAATGTATATATAGTATCGTTAGCCAAATGAAAAATTAGGGGGGCAAAAATCAACTTTTAACTAGTAAATTATAACTGCTTAAATTTTTTTCATTAGAAAAGTTGAAGTTTTTATTTAAAATAGGTCAACCCGGGTTGGCACGAACACAACCACGTTGGGTTAGGGTTGAGGTCTTATGGGTTTGACAGATTATGGGTTGGGTTAGGGTTGTGAGATTTTATGTTATACCCCTACCTCAACCCAACCCGAACCTACCCGACCTACCTAAATTGCCACCCCTACTCATTCTCATATGAACGATTATTTCCATAGATACGGGTTTAGTAATTCTTTTAATCTTCCATAAATTTAGCAATTTCCAAATAAACTATATTTTTATAATTAATATTAGTAGTAGTACTTACTGAACCCATCTTATATTATAAAGTTTATACTCACACTAATTAGATATTAATAATACATTAACTATGTATCAAATTATATATATTATACATATTATACCTGATATATGTACATAAATAACCACATATATAATTGAATATACATCGAATACTTTATTTTATTTTTAATATTTTTATTAATTTGTATGATTCATTGATACATGCTAGCGTATATCCATATGTACATATGTATGATAAAATGCAATTATTATTATGTAATTAACTGAATTACTCGTTATTAAAAATAAAAATATATTTTAAATTTGTTTTAGTAGATATATATTGCATAAGGTATAGTGATGTCCATATAAGATAATTCTTATTGATTAGAAAGTTGTAGATCTTGTCATTTGAACGTCAAGTGACAACAAAAGCTTTTTGCTTATTTGATTATTATTTTTTTATATAATTACATACATATATATATACGTGGATATATAGATATTATAAGTTGTTTTATTTGATAATTAGAGCGAATTACGTGTATACCCGTGCGGTATCGTTCAATTACAAATTAGTTTTTGTAATTTCAAAAATTAGAAATGCCCCTTTAAAATATGTATTGACTTAACAAAATTTACCCTTCATCAAAACGAGATATAATTGTAAGTTATATTTATGTTGTTTTCAGTAGGATTTTAAGATGAAATTTGTATAGTCTTAACAAGTCCAAAATATAGAAGTGATATATAAGTCAACTTTTTAAAAAAAAAAAGGTAATGGCGTTTTCGGATTATAAATGGTGATATCAATGGTGGTGGTGTTGTGATGGCATAAAATATAATTACTTTGTGAAGGTCAGTGAAATGACAAAATTGACTGAGCGTTTTTGTAGGGCTCAACAAAACGTATCTTTTGATGGTCAAGTTAGCTACAATAGCTACATGAAAGTTAGCTTTGGTACATCTCTATTAATGTTTACAAGAAGGTCCTCAATCTTGAGATATTTTTAATTTTTAAAATAAAAAAACTAATTTTTAATCATCACATATCTCAAGGGTGTTGGCGCTAAAAAGAGTTACAGCAAATTGCATAAATAGATAAAACCAAACTGGTATAAAATAAATGAACTAAAAACTAAGTAATTGAAAACAACTTCTACTGTAGAACTGAAATCCTTTGATTCATAATTTATGAACTCTGATTCTTAGGATTTGGTTGTTGCAAGCTTAAATTCTTAAGAGTCGACTAGTGCAGTTTTATGACCCTTTTTCAGATTTTGGGTCCGGGGATGAGACAATAAAATGCACTATGACATAAAATTGCCACATACATAAACTTTGAAAGTAAACAACCGAGGTTCGGTGAAAGTTGAGTTGACCTGTAAACATAAATACGGCCTTTGGCCTAACTGACATGCACCTCGCCTATAGAGGTAGGGAATCCAGGCACTGTGCCAGGGTTCTGGTATGTGCGTATATTTCTCAAAAAATAAATAAATAAAATAAAAAGAGCAATTTAGAGTCAGACCATCTCCCACAAAAACATTGATAACCAAAACTAGTAAAGCAAACGTGGCCCAAGAGCCGTTATACAGGATAGGTATTCAATACAATCCGAAAAATCTGCATTTCATGGCTGTGAAATTCTTCAGACTCAAAACCATACACAGCTTATCCATGCCAACATATCAACATTGAACAGGAATAGTGTTCTTGCGCCACTCCCAATAATTTGCCCTCATTGGATCAACCAATTGCAAGATGGAACACACTCTCTCAGCCAAGTTCGTATCTGAGGAGTGTGGATTTGAATCTGGAGAGACAGCATCGATGGCATTTTTCAACTCGTTGCTCGGTTGATAGTGGTGGCAGAGGAGATCCAAGACCATGTTCAGAGCATGAATGCAATTGCTTTTGCCCATCAAAACGTCAACGCAAACTGATGCCACTCTAGGGTCATCGACCTGAGATTTTACATCATTTTTGTAAAGCCCACGAAGATATCTCCAGGGGCTTTCGTTCTCAGGTTTGGCTAAAATGGCCTTAATTGCATAAGCAACTTCAGAGTCCCTCATGACCTCTAACCCTCCTAGGCTAGGAGATCTAGTTACAACAAAGTATCTCTGCAAATGGAAGACAATTGCATTATCAGGGGGGGTCGAAAATTAAAAATGGCAGCTTCTGATCTCAGCTAAAACATAAGAATATTTGATTTTTCAGGGGGGGGTGGAGAAAAAGAAATGATACAGTAACTACGACTTAGGTTGATCAGAATCCCAAGGGCATTGCAAGACACTGAGATAGGTTCTTTCGATCTTCACGTCCTAATATATCAAGGCTACTCAGATACCATGATGCTGACAGTTCATTGAAAGACATGAGAAGATTTCCATGGGTTCGGATTAGCACATTGGCTTATTTATATGATTACAAGGGAACCCCCTCCCTCTCTCTCTCGCTCTCTCTCTCTATTTTTCTGTTAAGGTATAAATATTAGGGCTAATTATGAAAAATCCCATGAGGTTAGGCCCGTTTTTACTAAACCCCATGAAGTAAAAAATTACAAATACACTGCTAATGTTTGCTTCCATATTAAAACTAACTGCAACTGGGATTTGTAATACAAAACCAAACGTTATAGGGGTATTTGTAATCTATCATACAACAGGAGGTAATTAATCCCCAATAATAACTATCCACTTGAGCTCAACATCCCTTCTTAGTAGTCACTTCAGCCCCTAAAGCTGAAAAACCAGCTACCAATTCTCTTTACAAGATCCTCACATCCAACACATTGGCAACAAACTCTGTTGCCCAAAAATATCCAGAACGTACAGATTTAACTGATGATCAAACTTATCCATATATAGATTAGTAAAAACATATTAAAAGACTTATTTATGTGCTGCTCAGTGTGTCACATTGACAAAGTTTCGGTAAGATAAAATCTTTGACATTACCTGATTCCAAGCGGAATTGTTAAAAATATCATCTTCCAGCAGTTCGTCACAGAATGCTAGTTCATCTTCCCATCCACCAAGGGCCTGAAGAACCCACTGTATAAAAAAAAGGGTTCCATTATAAACAGAGAGAATTGGGTTCTAAGAGTGAAAACTTGCTTCTTTGTTTAACTTGTTTCTCATCCCTAAAAACAAGCAGAGGAGTATTCCAGCACACCTGCCTATGGGACCACGCATGATAGTTCTTTGCATCCTGAGAGAAGATTTCCTTCGTGAATTCAAGCTCCTTACTGGCTACAGCAGTCCCCAATTTCTCAGCAACCCACCGCCTGTGATGCCTAAAAATTCAATAGTAACAGTGTCAAGCAATGTGGGAAAAATCTCGCAAACAACCCCTATTCTATTTTACATAGGACATTAACCGTTTTCCAAGGTATCATAACTCAGGTGAAACAATATTGCATGATGACAGAAAGGCACCAAGAAAAGAATAACAAATGAAAACCAAAGAGAATATGATAGGAATGTTCACGACATTTTTCCCCAGAAAACCCCCCTGAAAAAGTAAAAAGTGTGAAGTCCAGGACTGCATAACTCTTTAACTATTATTTAATATGTCAAACTGCAGAAATCTTTAACTATTATTTAATATGAAATCGGAAGCAATCTTTAACTCTTTCTTATTAAAGAGTAATCTAGGAAATGGCACATAAAACTCCTAACTCCACACATCTTTCCATATAAACAAACATATCTATTATAATAAATACCAAAAGGGCGACATAAGACACCTGAAAATTTATGCTTTTACTGGTCTGCCAAGATCTTCATAACATATTAAAGATCACAGAAAGAGAATATATCACAAGTCTATCTATGACATTCCCAATGCACTATATCACAACTCTGTCTATGATATTCCCAATGCACTTTCACTAGAGTTCTTACAGAGTGTGATTGAGTTAAAGGATAGGAAGCTAAGGTTGCTTCGATAGCTTGAGTTATTATAGATTTCAAATACATGTGCAAAAGTTTTGAATTATTGTTTAAGCATTAGGATCAATTAGAGATGCACATACTTTTTGAGTCATTTGAAATCCCAAACTTCAATTTCTTTTTCTCAAAATCATATCCTTTGATCCAAATACAAAGTTAATCACTAGACTGCGAAGGACACAGTTGTATTTTCTTCTTTTACCACAAATGAATGGTTATGCCACCAGTCTAGTTCAAGCATACGTCTGATGGAAAAACAACAATTTCTGTAACTCCTTTCTGACTTGTGCACCCAAGGCTTTCATGTTCCCCATTTCCACAATAACTTCATCCTTTAATAAATTGCTTTTAATTTTTTCAGAGAAGAGGGTATCCTACGTTGTGCATGTCCAACATGCCCCGACATCACTCAATAAACCACAACACATGCGGAAAAGAAAAGAAGAGTGTCGCTGAATGCACACACAAACACAAGCAGATAGAGAGAGATAGAGAAGGGAACCATTCAGAGAAAGAAAAGAAAAAATAAGAAATAACCCAATAAACAATAATTAAAATAATATTTCTTTTGGAAGAACGTTTTGAAATTGAACCCAGAACAAGAACTAAATACTACTGCCTATAGGCATTACAAGGACCACAAATAAATAAATAAATAAACCAAATCATAGTTTCATCTCGACGTATTCACACAACATTGTTTTCCTTCTTACTTTGTCCATAACTCCTCACTTCCATGGCAAAGTGTTCTATAAATTATCCTTGTAGAAACAATACAACAACTTAGCTCATGAATGGTGTGCTGAAGTGATAATAATCCAACATTTACACACAAGATAAAGCTTTTCCAGCCTAAAAGAGTATTTCTATGAAAATCATAATCCCTTTAAAAATATATGCAAGCAAAGCTTGATTACATTCATCTATTCCTCAGGAAAAAAATGCAAATTAAATAGAAGTTCTTCTCTAATCAGATTTTCTATTCCAACTATCACTCACTCAAGCATCCACCACAAAATAAACCAATTACACATGGGACAACAGATGAACCAACAACATAATCTTGCTTACCATATCTGATAGTTTTTGGAATTGTCTCTTGTAATCTGCTCCACAAATTTCAGCTCTTCATGCAAATCAACATTCAGTTGCTCTAGGATTATACGCCTGAATTGCCAAACCTAACAGAAAGGTGCAAGCTCAGAAGACTTTGTACATAGGGGCCACCAAGGAAAACATCCTAGTCAAAACTAGCCAATCCTCTGTATAGAGGAAAAAAACTTATCTATCAGTAAATAAACTTTTTGGTGTCTTTGTTCTTCCATGTATACAAAAGAGAAGCAATGATGTGCTTGGTAAATTATAGATCCCCCAATGCATATTTTCTAATGCAAACGAAAGCAAAATAAATAAAAATACAAAGGCAAATATTTATTCACCTATCTGCATGTACATCTACAGATGAACACACAACCTTTACATTAACAGGTAGCACCCTTTTCACTTAATGCATTAGGGAATATTTCTCTAGCAATCTTAGCATCAATAGAAACAATGACTCGTGTATGCTATATGGCTATTCCCCTTCAAGTGAAAGTTAACAAAGATCTATTTGTCAAGGTCAATAAATATTTGACTCTCAGGCAGATTTAAGCATCAAACTACTAGCAATTCAAGTGAAAAATGTGATGGATAACAATGAAATTAAATCTCATCATCTGGTGTATTCCACCATCCCCATCAAAAAATATATATATAAAAAAAACAAAGAGAGGGAAGCTACAGCTGTGAAAGGCGACCGCCTCAGTCGCCTTGGATTCCGGAGGCAGTCAGGCGACCCTCTGTCGCCTTAGTAGAGTTAGGCCAGGCGTTTTCAGTGAGGTGCGCCTAAGGCGCAAGCCTTGCTCGCCTGGCTCAAGTGCGAGAGGCATGCCTGGGCGTGGAACGGCAATTTTAGAGCCAAAAACCTTAAAAGTTGACTAAAACTACGTCAACTTTAAAATATAAGTATGGGCCCATGAAAAGACCCTAAAAAATTGATTGGAAAAGCAGCCTAAAAGTCACATATGTGTATTATATACACAACATTACAAAACTTAAGGATCACACCACACATTCTCCAAACCCCCCCCCCCCCCCAAAGGCCCACCTACCCAACACTATTCTGGAGCGGCGAGCACTATTCCAGCGCTATCCGATTAGTTATATATTACTAGTTTGAAGCTTAGAATTGAGTTTTTCTTGTGTTAGTTATTATTGTTATCCATGTCTTAAACTTTAAAATGTGGATTTAATGTTTAAGTTTGCATCATCTTGCCATTTATGACATGTTTGTGAAATTTGTTGCACCATATATATTTTTATTTTTTTAATTATGTTGCCTCGATTGCCTTTTTGTCGCCCGCCTTCCGCCTCTCGCCTTGAAAAAAGGATCTCTTGCCCGCCTCTCGCCTCTCACCTTTAACAAATATGGAGGAAAGAGAGAAAGTAAGAAGAAACAAGCCGAGAAGACTCAATGATTTCGAGGCACCAAAAAGAAAAGATATGAAAACAACAACGTACGACTGTATTAAAAAGGATTGCATCTTCAACATATCTACCTAATACCAGACTACAACAAACCCAGTACACGTATGTTTCCATAATCAGGCTCCACACAAGTGCAACTTTAAACAATTTAAACAATTACACATCATAAACCCTCTTCCGTTGCTGTGAAGAAGGGATAAAATAATCAAATAAAAAGAAGAAGAATATTACTGTGTAATTCCCTGAATTGAGAAAAATGGCTTCTTTAGTGAGTTGAAGTGTGCGTGGGGATCGTTCATCTGCTAAGTATACAGCTCTAAAATAATCCATGGTTTCACGGAACTCATCGGTGTATGAAATCGGCACCACCGGATTTGGCCCATCATCCTGCGGTACAGGCCTAACATCTGCCCATTCGGGCCTCTTGCTAATGGGTATTTGCATTTTCTCTTCTTCTAATCCAGGATCCATTTTGATCTGCAACTGCAAAGAATTTATAGGCGGGTTGGGAATAGCATATCAACTGACAGTTTGAAAAGAGAGTAAAGATTGGGTATTTGCTGAGATGCTGAACCAACTTTGTTCATAATGATACAAAAGCAGCTCAATATCAAATGTGGGAGGCCTGTCAATGGGTGGGTATACACCCACCCAGGCCCAAACCCAATTAATACCCCAAAAAACGTACTAAACCCGGGCCCGGTCCAGACCCGATGGGCCTGTGGAATTGGGTAAAATTTAGACCCGGTTTTTTCGGGTCGGGTCTGGGCCTGACCTTTTTTTTTTTTTTTAAAACCAACTAAAATTATAGCTAACATGCTAATCTTCACATGTTGTTTGTTGTTGGCATGAATGTAGTTGAATAGATTGCAATGGAGAACAAAAAATAAAATATATAAACTTAAAAAAAAAAACAACTCTAATGACAATTTTATCCCAAGGAATTTTGTAACATGTAGCAATACATATCACAAAGTTGTGTGAACAGAAACACGTTTCTTTCTTTTTCAATCTAATAATGCATTCACCACCACCACCACTCATATTTTCGATTGGCTGTAGAGAAAAAAACTAGAACTTACAGGTAGGCAGCAGTTGTATGCAGGCTGGATTATACTTACAGATTGGTACAAATTATATCAATACAATAGATATTATATCACCGGCGGCGGCAGAGGCGGAGCCGGAGCGCCGAGGCGGAGGATTATTTATACATGATGGCCGCCTTCTCCACCAACACCAATATCCTCTCGCCACCGCGGCAGCGCCAGCTCCCCATCTTGCCCCTCCGGCTGGGAGGTGAAGGTCTTCGACTGGCAAACACAGTGCCCAACACTAGCTGAATTCAATAACAACTGCCCCTCTCTCGTGTACAAGAGAAAAAGTTGCCATAACAACAAAACATTAATAAAAAGGAAAGGAAAACATCAGATGAACTTTTTTATGGTATTTCAAATAGAACAAGAATAATTCAACTCGAGCATCGAAATTTGAAAATGAAATCAAACATAATCCCCTCATTTCCTCCCTAATTCTCTCTAGTACTAATAATTTTTCTTTCTAACTCAACCGGGATTGATTTTACAACAGTAGCGACACATCATAAATTGGTTTCATACAGGAAGTCAAGGGGTCATCGATCACTAGCATCAGAAACTAAGTTCAAACTTCAATAAGAAAAATACACAAATTCGGACAAAATATTCAGAAAACTAGAAAAAATGAACAAAACCCACCAAAAATACAGAAAATAACATCAATTCAAACAAAATCCACCAAAAATGCAACTCAATTTTACTGTATTAAGCTTCAAAAAATACACCATTTTCAAGAATATAACATAAAAAAAAAACTGACGGCGCGGCGGGGTTGGGCAGGGTGGCGCAGCGGGTCTGGGCGGCGGCGCGGTGGGGTTGCACGGCGGGTGGCGTGGTGGAGGCGGTGGCCGGGAGAGAGAGCGAGAGAGAGAGAGAAGGCGGCGGCACAGCGGGGTTGGGCGGCGGGGTGGCCCGACGAAGGCGTGGTGGCGACAGAGAGAGAGAGAGAGAGGCGGCGCGGCGGCTTTGGGCAGCGTGGCGGAGGCGGTGGTACGGGGAGATAGGGAGAGAGAAAGAGAGAGGTGTGACGATTTGTTGTCCAGAGAGAGAGAGAGAGAGAAACAGAGTTTGAGTCGGGTAGGGGTTGGGTTACGGGTTACTGGGTAGTAATCGGGTAAATATCCGGGTCGAAGCCCAATTATATTTTTTTGTTGGGTTTGGGTCGGATTTGGGCCTGGGTAAAATTAAATGGGTTTAGGCCTGGGTAATATATTTTTTTTTGGGCCTGGGTGGGTAAATACCCACCCATTGACAGGCCTCTTAGTCAAGCGTCGGATCTTGCAACATACATCAACTTGATGCTAACTACTCTCTCACCTGAGGTAATTTATCATAAATCTTTATTAATATTATCTACATACATATAGATATAGTTTGTGTGTGCGCGCGCACGAATTTACTATGGTTATTTACAATTCTTTTTCTTTTTCTTTTCATTATTATGTTTTTAATGTTTTTTTAATTAAGATTGAAAAGGCAATAAGAGTACTTGCTGAACTAGCAATGGTGGTCACACAAGAGAAGCTGCTATTAGAAGAATGCTTTGAGCTTTTCACAAACATTGCTGCACTCGAGGTTAGGGAAATATATATATATATATATATACACACACGGGCACAAGAGCGGGAATGCATCAATTTATTTCCAATTAATTAATAAATTAGATTACTAACATTGTAATTGTCATATTTCACAAATAGCTGGACTAGTTTGCTCACTGCAAAAAAACACCCCGTTCATTAACTGAAATTTTCTAATGGATACAATTCCACCACAAATAAAGGTATTTGTAAGAAATTTGTCATGAAAGTTTAGTGAATGAAAACTTATAGTGAAAATATAATTAGTAAGTGATAAAATAAATACTAACAGATCTGTTATGAATAGAATCCCACAAGTTTATGTTTTGTGGCAAATTTCATTAAATTTATGATAATTTTTTCTGTTAGTAAAAGGGATGTACTTTTATAGTAGTAACTCATGCGACATAATTTTTTTCTCCTTGTCCTAGATTCAGGTTACATATTTCGAGTTAATATTTCAGTTTACATATATATATATATATATATATATGTATATGTATATTTAATATTATACATCTATGTTTATAAGATATTAATTTCATCTTTTCATCCACTTGCTCATTCCTATAATTAAATATATTCATAATCAAGTTCAAAACGTTCTATTTCAATTAGTATTTCATCTTTTATGATCCGTATATATCCGAATATATGAAATATTCTACAATACTGAAGATTACATAAATTTAAAACTTATATACGTGTAAATCACCAAAATGTTATATGGGCACCTATAAATTCAATAGTGACAATTTTTTCCAACAAAATCTTTCATATGGTCACAGAGAGAGAGAGAGAAAGAGAGTGACGACCCGATAAATCCTTTATTTAATTATTTCATATTATACAAGTTTTATAGAATTATTTTTGTGAATTATTTTCTAGAGATTATTCTTCCAAATATGATTTTTATTTGCGAACAAGTGAGCATTTTGCTACATAAAATTTTATAAAATATTATAAATTCCAAATATTCTTAAATTTTATACATTTAATCTTTATAAATTCCCAAATTTTATTTAATATATTATTTTCAACTTCTATCTAGTTTTTCAGGAATTTTTAGTAATTTTCGAAAAAAATTGTCTTTAAGTTATTAATTTGAAATCTAATTTATTTAAAATGTTTAATTATTATCAAAATGAAAATAATAATATAAATAAATATTTAGATTATATTTGATTTATAAAAATTAATTTTCGGATTTTTAGAATTTTATTTCTATTTTTGGGCAATTTTCGAAAAAATGGCAAAACAAGGGGTATTTTGGTCTTTTCACTTCTCCAACCCCAAATTTCGGTTTTTGCTGAGAAATAAACAATAAAAATACTTAATAAATAAGATTTTTCAGATTTTATAAGTTTTTGTTTGACTTTAGTTGATTTTATTCTATATTTTATCAAAATATCTCTACTAATATACTCTTGCAACTTAGTCTCATACACATATATAATTATATATTAGTGGTGATATACATAGCTACATATAAACACACACATACCCACATAAATATACATGGTGGTTAGTGAAGTGAGGTGTATATATATACAACCATGTAATTTGTATGGAAGAGGTATTTAGATGAATATAGTATGCAGATATTTGTCTCTAATACTTGGAAGATCAATACACAAGACCTTATACACTCACAATCCTCATTTTCAGCCATTTTCCAGCCCCAAACCGTCCACTTTCTCTCTTCTCTTACACTCTCTTTCATTTTTTCCTCTAAACACTACACTTTCTCCAAAACTACTACACTTTTTGAAGAAACTAAGGTAGGAACACTTCTTTGTGCCTTAAGTAGAGGTTTTCTTCTTCTTTCTAGTGAAGAATAGGCAAGCTTCCATACTCTTGTGCCCAAGCAATGTAAAAGATCAAGCTTGAATGGCCTAGAGTGAGAGCTTTTGCCAAACATGCCTCCAAGTTGAGGGTTTTAGTTATTTTGCCATTTTCATCTTACTTTAAAGCTTTATAGTTAATTTTCCATGTTTTAACTCTTGTTGGGAGGAAGTTGAAAGATGGATAGACTTGTGAGCATGATCTTGAAGATATTATGTGATTAATATGCTTATTTGGAGTACTATGTGCTTACTATGCTTTCTTGAAAATATTATGTGATTATTGTGCCTTGTTGCAATAATATGGAATTCTTATGCTTTATTTGAACCACTATATGTGAGTTTTATGCTTTATATGAAGTAGTATGAGATCATGATGTTTTATTTGAACTATTAGGTGAATATCCTATGTTGTTCTTGAAAGTCTTAGTAAAGAAAGCACCACATATCTATTATGTGATAAATAGAACTTTTATCTTACTTTATACTATAGATTTATGCCTACTTTAGTACTTTACATATATATATAAACATATACATCTATGTATATATATATATTTAAAGTGTTATCATATATTCATTTAACTAAGTTCATTATATGTTAATTATATATATATTTATGTATGTATAGATATATGTTATGATAGACATATATATATATGTTACGTTCATGTATATATACTTATTATAGCCTACTTTTATATATAGATATATATATATATATATGTTACGTATATGTAAATATATATTTATATTCATTTTATTAGTTTTATATGTATATGTAGATAATTCTTATCATATCTATATATATAGTTATCTATATTTTATATAGATATATATATGTAGTATCACTACTAGAAAAATTGTTTTTTGTGACCGATTTTGGCTTAAATCGGTCACAAAAACAGTTTTGTGACTGAATCTGTGACAGAATAAATCGGTCACGAAAACCTTGGTCACAGTTTTTTTGTGACTGAAGCTGTGACCGACTATTTTGTGACCGAAATTCGATCACAAAATGAAATAAATAGTGACCGAAATTTCAGTCACAAAATTTTAATCAATCAATTTAAATTTATTTGATTTTGTGACCGAAATTTCGGTCACAAAATGAAATAAATTTAAATTGATTGATTAAAATTTTGTGACCGAAATTTCGGATAATGTTAATTTTTTATATTTTCTATATGTATATATTTAAAATACTTGTTAAATTTTCAGATTATTATTTAATTAATTATGTTAATTATTCAATTTTCTTAATTCAATTTGACTAATTATTTAGTTATCTCTCTTTGTTAGTTGGATCAATTACTCAAATTCTTCAATTCAATTGGATTAATTATTTAGTTTCAACAAAATACAATTGAACTAATTATTCAGTTCTCCCTACTCAATTAGATTAATTACTCAATTCCCTTTATTCAAATATATTAATTACTCAATCTTCTCAATTTAATTGAACAAATTATTATTCAATATCTCCACTTCAATTGTGCCAATAATGAAATTTTCTCCAAATTCATTGGATTGATTAGTCATTGCTCCTAACTCAGTTGGTCCAATTACTCAAATTCCACAATTTAATTATCTTAATTACTTAATTCCAATCATTCAAACAAATTCGGCCACAAATTTCCTCAAAGAGGATAGGATTTTGTGACCGATTTGTCGGTCACAAATTCGCTCAAAGAGCTAGTATTTTGTGACCGAAAATTCGGTCACAATTTCTCCCCCAAGAGGCTAGTATTTTGTGACCGATTTTTCGGTCACTATTTTCGCTCAAAGAGCTAGTATTTTGTGACCGAAATTTCGGTCACAATTTCCCCTCAAGAGGCTAGTATTTTGTGACCGATTTTTCGGTCACTATTTTCGCTCAAAGAGCTAGTATTTTGTGACCGAAAATTCGGTCACAATTTCGCTCAATGTGCCTACCATTTTGTGACCGATTTTTCGTTCACAATTTTCGCTCAAAGAGCTAGCATTTTGTGACCGAAAATTCGGTCACAATTTCCCCCCAAGAGGCTAGTATTTTGTGACCGATTTTTCGGTCACAATTTTCCTCAAAGATATAGTATTTTGTGACCGAAAATTCGGTCACAATTTTGCCCCAAGAGGCTAGTATTTTGTGATCGAAAATTCGGTCACAATTTCCCCCTAAGAGGCTAGTATTTTGTGACCGATTTTTCGATCACAATTTTCGCATATAGTATTTTGTGACCGAAAATTCGGTCACAATTTTGCTCCAAGAGGCTAGTATTTTGTGACCGATTTTTCGGTCACAAAAACCTATCATATTTGGGGCGAATTTGTGACCGAAAAATCGGTCACAAAATCCTATCTTCTTATGCGAAATTGTGACCGAAAAATCGGTCACAAAACCTATCATATTTGAGGCGAATTTGTGACCGAAATTTGCATTTTTGTGACCGATTTGGCTGTCACAAAAATATTTTCATTCTTTTCTAAAATCGGTCACAAAAGCGGTCACAACTCTCCATTTTTTGTGACGGAATGAGTTCGGTCACAAAATTCGGTCACTAAAAACAGTTTTTTTTAGTAGTGTATTCATATATTTATATATCTTATATTTTAATCTATATATTTATATATATTTATACTAGTTATATTTGATCTTTATATTCATATATTCATACTAGTTATATTTATATATTTATATTTATATTTTATCTATTTGCATATTTTTGCTTCTAGCTATTTACATACTTAACATTTCTAAGTAAATATGCTTAATAAGCAAATATAAATCTTTCATTTATAAGTGTGGAGCTTACTTTACTAAACTATAATATAAACTTCTAAAAATTATGTGCATGTGTGAACAAATTGCAATTCTGTGAATGGACCCATATGTGCTGGAATGGTCTGGGGGTGTTCCACCGGGACATACTATTGAGTAGCCGAGAGAGTTCACACCCCTTCCATCTCCTAATCCCCCCTGGGTAGACGGAGGGATCTACTCAAGAGAGAGGGTCGTAGGACAATACTAGGCGTATGCCCGGGATACGACCATTGGAGGATAAGGCTGGCGGGAGAGAAATGTGATGGTTATTATTTCGGCCCGGGTAGTTATAAGGGTCACTGTATGTGTGCTATGTGTAACTAACATGCACTTGACACCCGATTCACCTTATGTGTATAAAGAAATGTTTCTACTCAACGTATGTTGATTTCGTGTTAGGTAATGTTTTAGATACTTCCGAAACTAGCCTTTATGATGATGAAGAGGAGAAACTTTTGAAGCGTTTTACTAGGAAGAAAGATGTAGGATTTCCGCTGTGTACCTGTATTTTGTGGTTTTTGTTGCTTTTTGCTTTGTAGAGATAATAGAACTAGCAGGTCGATACTCTCTTTTATTGGATGTACCCTTATATTTGTAAAGAACTTTATACGTTTTGTAATTAATAATGTATGCATGTATGCAACCACTAATGCTAATAATAATAATAATAATAATAAAGGGATTTCGGGGTCGTTATAGAGAGAGAGAGAGAGAGAGAGAGAGAGAGATTTACGCATAAGTTCTATACATGCACTTCAAAATCTGACACTCTATTTTTTATTTGCTCTTGGATTGTTATCACTAGGTGCAAGAGAGGAGTTTGCAGAGCAGCATCATGCAGTTGAAGTTATTGCAGCAGCACCACCATTCCCAGCAACAATACATCTTGGCGGCGTAACATCGCCTTCTAACTCTAAATCTACTCAAATTTCTATCAAGAAAATCGATAGGAGAAGCTGAGAGGGATCATCAATCTGTAATTAACAAGAACCTTATCCTTTGTGTTTCATGTAAAATATGTATTGATTTTCTGGCGTAATTAAGGATCATTTAATAGACAAACAATGACAAGGTTTGATAATTTGCGCTTGGGTTTATTAATTTTCTGTGTGGATCACGTGCTTCAAGATCATATGGATTTCTTAATGTTACTAAAGATATTTTTTGTGTGGAGGTATGGCGGTATGCTAGTTTGACACCTTAATTGCTGATTGAACGTCTTACATTGATGATTTTTGCAAAGAATGTCTTGAACGTTGCCCTAACCACTGTGAATTTGACTTGGAAGAAATGCCAATGCGCGGGTTTAATGCCTCAATCACCGATCGAATGCCTTGATTTGATTCTTTTCGCAAAGAACACTGGGAACTTCACCTAAATCTTTGCAAATTTTCTTGAGTTTGGTCTGAGAGAATTTTGAGATCTCCTTAACTTCTCTGACTCTCGAGGACTTCTTGATGTCTTTTGAGCCTAAATTGACCCCCTTATATAGGCCTTTGTATTGGGTCTTTTGGATTGTTATAAACTTTTTCGATATTTTTCTTTTTAATATAAATTTATTTTAAAGAAAAAATATCATTTTTGTGTCATTATTTGATTGGTCCATGAGTTCAATGTGTCTCTTGTCACCATTTGATTGGTTTTGGACTTTCAAATTACATGACTTAATTTGATTGGCAAGGACAAATCACATTGACACTTTGCAATTTCTTATTTGTTGGTGAAATAAATATTAAAAATATTAATAAAAATGAACTATTTAATATTTGAATTAAATGTAGAAAATTTCAAAATATAAATAGAAAATTTAATTAATATTTAATATTTTAATTTATACTTCTCAATTTTTGATTGGATGAAATTTAACCACCACCAATGCCTCATACTTCAAGGCTCGGCGAAGCATGTGACAATACTGTGTGAAAGGGACGGGATTTGAAGTATTTGATCTTTCTTCTTTTTCTTTTATGAAAGACGGTTAAATATTTTTTTTTTCAAAGAAATGGAGTCAGGTTTTTTTTTTTTTAAAATATCAAGCCCATTCATTACTAAAAGATCGGCATTTAAGGCCGGAAGAAGATTGCCCGTAAAACCTTCATTCTTGATCAACTTTTAAAACTAATTTTTTCCTTGAAAAAAAAAAATGAATCCATGATTTTCCTAAATTCTATCAAAGAATATGCCATTGGACCCACCTATAAGATAATGTCCCGTGAATCTTGATCAAAATACAAAATGGAATTCAAAACTTATTCTAGTTTCTCCTTTCTACTTCACTGGATGAAAAACAAATTTCAATTTGCGGCTTACTTAAAGTTCATCAAAGAAAACGTCATTAGACCACCGCAAACTAATGTCCCGTGAATGTTGGCAATTGTCTGATCAAGGCTCAATGTTGGTGATTGAATTTGAAACCAACTTCTATTTTTTTTTTCTTTTATATACGATGAGAGCCCACTTATTAATGTCTGGTGTGTAGGCCTTTAAAATCAAATTGGTGACTTTGCAACTCACAGCGAGATGAACAAACTTCAGACTTTGAGCAGCTTTTGGATTCTAATTACTACTGAAGAACTTGAAATCCACAATTAAGATAAGTCTTGAGACAAGCTGCACATGGGGAGGCATATCTACTGATTTATCAATTCATATTGCCTATAAAATGAATTGACTCTAGCACTCGGATCATTAGGGTGCTTAGACCGAGAGGGAGAAAAAACAAACCAACTCTTGTTGCTCCTTGCCCTTCTTAATTGTGCATGTATACGTAGATTTTTCTTTTTGGTTCACCAATTTCTTGTCCTACATATATTTATATATATATATATATATGTGTGTGTGTGTGTGTACGTATTTACATACATACACATGCATTGACCATGCTCCATGAATTCCATTTTAGGCCCCCCCCCTCCATTTCCTTTTTTTTTTTTTTTGAATTTGAAGCTGCATGATTTTCTTCACATTTTTTATTTTATTTTTTTCAATTGTTTTTGGTACTTTGGCAAGTGATTCCCAAGCTAGGAGAATAGTACACAATTGGTTGAAATGAAACTGAGCTATTGACTCAAAGTATTTGTTGTGAGGTCTTTGAGAGCTAGAATTTGTATCTGTCGTTTCCTTTTTTATTGAATTGAATGTGTTTGCACTCCTTTAGTTTTGCCTATCACCTTTACACATTCGTTTGAAATTTGATAGGTTAAATCATGGTGTACTTCAAAGATACCACGTCTTGCTCTGGAGTAAAGCATTTGATGATAATTGATGATTAAAACCAATCCATGGAGAAGGGAACTTTTTTCATGGTCCATGCCCCCACTATTGACTAGTATGTGAAGGAATAACAAAAGTTAACAAATTCATTGTACACGGAGGAATGGCCTTGGGAAGTTTCTTTGAGCAAGACATCCAAGATGTGGACTTTGCAAGCAACTTACCACGAGTAATCAGACGAGCCAAACTTCTTACTAGCATTGGGTTGGCGAATCATAGAATGCAAATTCAAGTGGGGAGACGTCATTCAACTCCCCAATGAATTTCAGTCCGTCAAAGTCTATTTGGAGTGGATAGAGGATATTTTTAGCCGGTGCGAACACAAGTTGGCAGCGATTGGGATAGAAGACACGGTGTACGCTTTCTTAGTTACGTACAACTATAACCCAGAGATCATCAAGGCATTTTGTAAGGCGTAGTGTCCGGCTACTAACACTCTTCTGACTTTTTTTGGAGAGCTGTCAATATCGCTATGGGATTTACGCACCTTGGTGGTCCTTCCAGTGATGAAACTTCTTTTATGACAAGGTGGTTCCTAGTATCGTAGAACTAAATGAAATTGACGAGAATGGGAAAAAATTTACTACTCGCTGCTGCAAGTATTTGTTTAAGGCCTTCCACTTGCCACAAGGGATTACCAAAAGATATCAATGTTCTCTAGTCACTATTGATGATTGGGTGAACTTTTAGTGCAAGAAGGATGTGAAGTATTGCCAATCACCATCGTAAAGGGAGAAGAAGTCAACTCATTTAAAGCTAGCTTACAACTCTTTTGGTGTCTTTAATGCTCATGAAAGGTGGTCCACCAAGGAGGAAGAATTATTCTCAAAGTTTGGTATCACGAGGAGTTTGAAAGAAGATATAAACAAGGTGGCACACTTGTCTTACTAGCTTTGTACTTTTGTCCTTCCAGTTGATCATGTCAACTCAATACACCCAAGTAACTTCAAAATTACAAATATCCTGGTGAGCGAATAAAGTGTAGACCTTGTTGTCCCAGTTTTGGTGAGCATCTACAAAGGCTTAAACATAATTTCGGATGCACCAAGGCTAATGCACCTGTATTCGCCATTTTCTATTCACTTTGTCTATGGTTGGTTAGCATATTACTTCAAAACTCATTACTAATTCGGCACAATGTATGATGTTCTAAGATGACTTTATTTTCTAGTGAAGGAAGCGTAAATACTATATCCAAATGAGGCTCGCATGAAAATCCACAAAGGGGATCTTGTTTCTTGGACTTGCAACATGATCGTGAAGAAGCATGCCTTCGTGTATGTTGACAATGGGAGTTTTGAGAGGTTTCACTAGGATTATTTTCTTGTCATCCGTTCCAGTTGCTTACCTTTGCAGTAAGGTAAAATGTTTCATTATGGAGCCATACAATCCTCATCGATTTAGCCGACAAGTTGGATATTATCGAGAAGTGCCGAGGGTACTTAAGTGGGGTATATGCAAGGCTTCTCTGGATGAAAGGATTCAACATTGGCATTTGTGCACTTTGTCTAAGTCTATGTCCAAAGCATGTCTTCCTTCCATTCTTATAGGGAGTGGTGGGTCAAAATACACAGAGACTTCTTTGAGAAGAATATTGCAAAGTTAGTTGTTTTGTAGTTGCTCAAAGCTCCATCCCCGTGCAAGGAACAAGTGGAAGAAGATGAAATGAAGGTTGCTCTTCATATGGTGGAAGAAAGTAACAACAGTGTAGATCGATATCAAAAGAGGCCTAACCAAAATCCTAAGTCTCCTACCAAGAACTTTGCTAACAACATTACTTCTTAACCCTTTTCTTCTTTCCATTTTTTTATTCCATTGTTCCTTGACTTTAAAACATGAAATGTTTTTAGTTGGAGAATGAGATGCTAGACCTTGATGATGATCTAAAGATAGCCAAAGGTCAACTACAGCACCTGACTCGTCGGTCGCAAATCCTCCACTTGCTAAGAAGGTGCTAAAGGAAACATCCAAGTTGAGCCAAGCGAAGCTAGTAGTTCCTTACCCTAGGGTCTCAGTGTTTTAAGGCGAGAAGTTCATTCACAATCATCAAATGGAGTTCTTCAAGAAATTGTGGAGCAACCTTTTGGCTAAGATATCAGCTACTCCAATTGAGTCCATTTCCTCCATTGAAGACCACGTCAATTTGGTGGTTAACTCCATGAAGAACTTCAATGGTTTTAATATCTCATATGTAGAGGGATTGCTCAAGTTCCTATTCGCCAAGGCAACTGCTTATGATGAGGCAAGGTCTGTATCTTCTGAGAAGGCATCTAAAGAACATGCTGCCCACCAACTAAGTGAAGCCAATGATCGTCTTTGTAGTGCCCAAACTAAAGAGTGCAAAAAGGCCAATCCTGTTTAGTCCACTAAGGATGAGTTGGAGCAAATCAAGAAGGAGCTTAACAAATTGAAGGGGAGAAAAAAGTATTTGTCTAAATCATTAAAGTGACAACAAGAGCCTTTTTAGAGTGCTCCAACTGAGGTTCGTCAAATCAAAGAGGAAATTATTGCCATCCAAAATACTTCTTCATTGAGTGACAAGACAATTGCAGATATAAAGATTTCAGCAGGATGACTAGAAGCCACCAAGGAAGAGCTGTAACGCTTACGTTTGTTTGCTTGAAATTAGTTTAGGACTTTATACATATATACATATATATATATAGATATATTGTTTTATGTATTACTATTTCAGACTTTTGCGTATGCGATGAACTTTCTGTTTCTTTTCACTACAATGATTTACAAACATAACTCATTAGCTCTTTTGCAATCAATTAATATTAACATGAAATACAACTTACTACAAGATCAAGACCTCGTATAATGAATTGCTATTTTTTTCATGAGAATAAAATCTATCACAAAGCAAAACTTTATAGGTCTTCAAACTTGGTGAAGTAATAGTTGCGTGGATAAGAGATTTTATCCATAGATTATGACTGAACTTAGAAGTTATCTAAGTTGCCATCGTACCCAATAAAGGGATCAAGTTATAACGTAGTTCAAAAACAAAGATGATTTTGAGGGAGAAGTCGCACACAGTTTATACTTATGTGGGCCTAGAGTATCCATTACTTAGTCACCCTGAACTAGGTGGAGTATTTTTATGTTTAGCCACATGCAAACCTTCAGTAAAGTATATTAGTAGTTTAACTACATGCATTATCATTAGTGGGTACTGTATATAATTTATACTCATGCCGATTAGGAGTAAGATACAATTTAGGCTTGTGCGTTAGGAGCAAGATGATGTTTGTATACTTATATCATTTTAAAAATTTGCCATTGATCGAGCTAATACATAATCTATATTTGTCAACTACCTTGTAGGCACCATTTGTGTACACATCTTTGACAACCTGAGGACTATCTCACTTTAACATTAATTTATTTCCCATTCGTTAGGTGATGGTGATGGGTCTTCCTATTACCAAGATCAAGTCACCTACTTGAAATGTCCTTGGATGGACCTTTTTGTTGAAAGCCCTTGCCATGCAAGCTTGGTAGCATTCTATGTGTTATTGTGCCTCAAGTCTTGTCTCATCCAGTACTTCCAAACTCCTCGAGTCCTAGACAAATATTATCCTCAACAGTGAGCCCTTCCTGAATGGCTATGTAAGGTGAGTGTATCTGACTTTCAAAAGGGAGCACAACCTCAACGCCATACACTAGTGAATAAAGAGTGGCCTAGGTGGTAGTTTGATATGTTGTCCGGTATGCCCCCAAAGCTTCCCTAACTTTCTCGTGCCGATCTTTCTTTGATTTTGACATGACTTTCTTTGAGAGGTTGCTTAATATCTTGTTTAATATTTTAGCTAGACAATTTGCAATAGCAATATACATGGATGAGTTATGTTGTTTGAACCCAGACTGAAGGCAGAGCTTATCCATCAACTTGTTGTAGAAAAGCTTCCTGTTATCGGTGATGATGTATTGAGAGACTCTATATCTGAAAATCAGGTTTTAATGGACAAATTCAACTACGATTTCTTTATTTACTTCTTTTAGATGGATTGCCTTAGCCCATTTAGAGAAGTAATCAATAGCCACTAATATGTAAGTGTGACTGTGTGATGACTTAGGCGTGATTGGCCCCACTACATCAAGACCCCATGCATCAAATCACTATGAAACCGCTATAGGGTGTAGAGGTTCTAGAGGCTAATGTATGAGGTTAGCGTGCATTTGATAAGTCTCGCATCGTATTGCGAAGTGTAGAGGTTCTAGAACCTAGTGTATGAGGTTAGCATGCATTTGATAAGTCTCGCATCTTATTGTGAAGTTCAAGCAATCTTTGACCATTATTGGCCAATAATAACCTATCCTTCTGATTTGAAAATGGAGCTTTGGACCTGATTGGTGAGCTCCGCACACTCTAGAATGTGCTTCATTCATAGCTTTAACTGCTTTTTTGTCACCTAACCAGCGTTGGTAGTTGCCTTCAAAAGATCGTTGGTACAATGTATCTTTGTATATGATGAAGCGAGATGATCTTCGTCACACCTCTGTTTTGTAACACGGGTATTGAGGCAACTTTTCATGCTTCAAGTAGTCAATCAATTGTATTATCCAGTCATTGTCTTCACTTACCGTGATTGATGTGGCCATTGAACATTCATGGTTTAGCTCATCTACTGAAGGCAGCATCCATTGATTACATACTGACACATTTGTTGTTTCCCTTTTTAATAATGCTAGAGTAGTAGCTAGATTAGCTAGTGCATCTGCCATCCTATTTTCTTTTCTTGGAATGTGACTTAGGGCGATATTCTCAATTTTCTTTACCAAGTGTGAGGCTTGCCGGAAATTAGGAATAAGATCCTATTTTTTAACTTTATATTTATTCAAAAGCTGATTGAGAATTAATTTTGAATCTCCATAGACATCGAGATCAATAATTTTCATTTCTATAGCCATCTGGAGCTCGATAATCAAAGCTTGGTATTCAGCCCCATTACTGGATCATATGTCAATACGATTGAATATGTTAATACTAGATTTTCTAGGGAGACACAAAAAAACTCCCGCCTTACTAGTATGATTTCAAAAAAGAGGGCATCCTCATTTGGAAGATTGTTACATAGTTCCCACTTTGCTGGAACAGTATGATCATCAAGGAAATTAGCGAGCGCCTGCTCTTTGACGACCTTTTGCGGCATGTACATGATATCATACTGGTTAAATACGACAGACCACCTAGTTAGTCTTCCAGAAAGCACTGGCTTTGACGACACTGATTTGATAAGATCCATACGAGAGATGAGTCGAATGGGATATGCATCAAATTAGAGTTTCAAATTCTTAACCGCATAAGCGAAACATATCTTCTCAATCGGGGAATATTTCAGTGCATTTTCTGTCAAACAGTAGTTCAGATAGTACAAGGCCCTTTCTTTTCCTTCTTCATTTTCTTGAGCCATTAGAGCACCAATTGAGTTTTATTGAGCGACACTATACAATTTGAGTGGCTTTTCCAAAGTTGGAGCTCCCAAAATTGGTGGATTTACTAGGTTCTTTTTTATACTTTCAAAGGCATTTGAGCGGGTTCATATTTAAGTTGTATTTTCACAGTTGATTAAACACCGTACGGAGATCCACTAGGTGATCACTTTCTTGTTTTTGTTTTTTTTTTTTTGATGATAAGGTCATCCACATAACACCACTTTGTTATGAAGCATTTGTCAAAAATATTTGGCATGGCAGGTTGGTAGTTAACACCTGCGTTCTTTAATCTTAAAGTGAAAACTTTATAACAATAAATACCTTTCGGACTACAAAATTTCATGCATTCCTCATCTTCTGGTGTCATTCTAATTTGATTGTATCCCGATAATTCATCCATGAAATACAAAGTTTCATGTCCCGTGGCTGCATCAACCCTGAGCTCGATGATGGAAAGCAAGAAAACATCGTTTGAGTATGCTCTATTCAGGTTTCAAAAGTCAACACATATGTTTATTTGACCATTCTTCTTCTTAACTGGCTCTATGCTAGAGATCCAAGTTTGATACTCTGATGAACCCAACATCAATAAGTTTGTTAACTTTAGCCTCTATAAGTGTGACTAATTCTGAGTGGAGTATCCGTTGTGATTGCTTCCCCAGTCTTGCTCCATGCTTTATACCAAGGTGATGAACTGTAACCTTTGGGTCTAGTCTGGGTATTTCTTTGTATGTCTAGACAAAGGTATCCCTATATTCATTCAAAAATCAATGTATTAATCTTTCTCCTCAAGACTCAAAAGTGCAATAATGAATATAGGTTGTCGCTTTTCTTCTGTCCCTAGATTGACTTGTTTGACCTGTTTGACCTTATCTACAGTTGCTTGCCCCCCATCTTCAAGTTGTAGAGAGGCTTCTTGGATATCGTCTTTAGAAACATCTGAGCTAGAATCTTCATCGACTGAGACATGATTACATATATGTGCTTCTTCGATTATATCATCATCAAATGCGCACTTGAAGTATAGTCGTTGGAGATTGTAGACATTTGGTATGCAACGGTCCTTCTCAATTCTTCATCTTCTTTCATGATTGGGCATAGTGCTAGCTTCTACCCCGAGCTACTTGTGTCTACACAAAACCATTATTGAAGAACACCTCAATTATCTTAAGGCTTGACGAGGAGCTTCCATCTTTGGCTCTTCCATGGCACTTGCATAATAAGAGTTGACAATGACCTCTACTTCATTATCACCTAAAGCATCTCTATTTCATGGATATGAATGATCAACATTGCATTGCCTTACATTCACTGATCTATTCATAGTTATAAGTAGTAATGACGACGTATTCCCATGTGGTTGAGACAAGTGAATAGTTTGTCATTCCTCTTCTATATTTGGCATGACCTCATAATTCTCATGGCTTCATCTCACTTGTGGTTGCAAGTTACCATCCCTAAGTCGGTCAAACATTGAAGGATGACTACTAGTGATTCTATGGTGTATGGATGGTTTTCGACTAGTAGATCCAAGTCTTTTAGACATAGTGATATGTGCAATAGGAGTGCCTAGACGATCAAATGAAAAGACACGTTAAACACTCTTTTCCTTCTGTTTCTTATTTTCACCATTTCCTGATGTAATGTACTAGACATTAGCACACATAACTTTCTTGGACACCCTGATTCTGACTGGTTCCTAAAGTGCATGTCCAAAGAAAGTTCTTGGTTGATTAACACAAAACCCTTGCTTTTTCAGTTTCTATCGTGCCTTGCTAAGTCCATAGATCTTCTCACTAGTCAACTCAAGCTTCAGACTGCTTAAGCAAAATAGCTTTGAAAAATTATAACTAGATTTTTCCAGCAATGAATAAGCTTTAGAATGTAATGCGCCTTGAGATTTCCTTGCGAACTCCCCGTAGAAGAAAGAGGCGGTGTTGGGTTCAATCTAGCAATAGCCAAGGTCTGTTTTGACTTCAAATTTTGACCATCAACTTGTCCATTTATGCTCTCCTTTCTCTTTTGACTTGTTTCAGGGTGTGATGCGAGTTTTTCTTCCCTTTGATATGGTTCTACCTTCTGCCTTCAACGCCATGTCATGAGGATCCATTCACCATCATCCTCCATTTTTGTTAGTCGAGTTCATATCTAACTCAATTTTTGGGCCTAAAAGACAATTTTTAACCACACATGGCTCAAGACTTCCAAATTGAACTGTTATCGATGTTTCCATGGGCATTGATGACGAACTAACAATATTTTTGCTTTGGGGTGTTTCCCTTGCATTAGTAGCAACTAATGCACTTGCAAGTACTTGCGTCCGCAATGTCTTCACTATCAAGGATTATCTTGTCATCCCTTTCTAGTGCCATAATTTTATCTTTTATCACAAAATAATTTTCTATTGGGTGACTTACGACTCGATGATACTTGCAGTATTTTAGGTTATTCACCCTTATGCTCTCTTCAAACTTCTTTGGCTCCATTAGCTAAATCATCTTTCTTGCCAGCAGCTCATCAAATATATAGGAGACGTCGGAGTTTGGGAATGGATATATTCATTTTCTTGCCTATCCTCTAGGGAGGATCGGTGCCTCTCATTTGGGATGCGCTAATTTTCAAACTTTACTCCTTTTTTCTTATCATTAGCAGTGATTTTGACTAGAGTCACCTTGACAACCATCTATTCTTTAGTGGAGGCCTTGAAGTGTTTCTCACTTTTCTTTGCATCTCTTTTTTTTCTCTTTCCTTTGATCTCTAGTAGGGAAGTTGACTTCATATTTGGGAATGCTAAGTTCCATGTTATTGGCACGAGGAGCCAGCTCTTCGAAGTTACGAGGCTTTATTACTTGAAGGATGTAAAAAACCCCCAATGCATCCTTTGGATGCACATCTCCACTATAGAAATCTCAGACACTTTATCCTTGCAATTTAAACTCTATATACTCTACCGATTGATATAATCACTACTAGAAAACAGCGATTTAGCCATGGATTTTTACCCATGGACGGAATCGGTTGCCAGTAGCTACGGAAATGACTAAGGATTAAGGAAAAAAAACGAAAACATATGGCCACGTATTTTTCCATGGCTAAGCAGACAAATATCCGTGGCCATATCATTTTTTAAAAAAAAACCATAAATGTTTTTGCCCCAGTAAAAAGTTAATATTTTTTTTAAAAATAGTTGGACTTGGCCACAGATAAATCCGTGGCCAAGAAATAAATTTATTTATATATTTTTTTAAACATACTGGCCACTGATTTATCCGTGCCCATATAATTTTTTAAAAAAAACATAAATGTTTTTGACCCAATAAAAAATCAAATTTTTTCACGAAAAAAAATTATTTTTCTTTTTTTTTTTTAAACAGAGTGGCCACGGATTTATCCGTGGCCATATAATTTTTTTAAAAAAAAACATAAATGTTTTTGCCCATTAATAAATTAAATTTATTATTAAAAAAAGTTGGACTTGGCCACGGATTTATTTGTGGCCAAGAAAGAAAATTATTTTCCTTTTTTTTTATGCAAAGTGGCCACGGATTTACCCGTGGCCATATAATTTTTTTTAAAAAAAAACATAAATGTTTTTGCCCCATTAAAAAATTAAATTTTTTTTTTAAAAATAGTTGGACTTGGCCACGGATAAATCCGTGGCCAACAAATAAATTTAGTTTTCTTTTTTTTTAAACAGAGTGGCCCTAAATTTATCCGTGGCCATATAATTTTTTTTAAAAAAAACATAAATATTTTTGCCGAGTAATAAATTTAAAGGTTTTTTAAAAAAAGTGTGATATGGCCACGGATTTATCCGTGGCCAATAAATAAATTTATTTATTTTTTTATTTTGCAATCCGTGGCCAAAAAATAAAATAATTTTTTTTTAAATTTTAAGTGGCTCGCTTAAATCGAGCGGCCCGACATTACGGGGCATTTAAACGTTTGAGTCATTTCAAAATCATCACATTTTCGTCACGGTTCTTATATTTTCCTTCTTATGCGTTGAAACTTGCTGTTTGATCAACGAGAACACGTTTTTCTCTTTCAGTGATATATACGAATGACTTCGTACTCTAGTGTCAATGTGTGCTAATGTCAATTAACTTGCGTAGGAATCATCAAAAAATGGATTTTAGAGCAGATTGATTAGTGTTGAAGTTGTATTACGCCAATCGTACGGTTCTGTCTAACCTAATTAACGAAAACGCACGATTCGAAAAAAGTCAACTCTGAGTTTTGACTCTTGGCCACGGATTTATCCGTGACCAATCAATAAATTTAAATTTTTTAAAAAAAAAGTGTGATAGGGCCACAGATTTATCCGTGGCCAATAAATAAATTTATTTTTCTTTTTTTTTGCAGAGTGGCCACAGATTTATCCGTGGCCAAAAAATAAAATTAATTTTTCTTTAAAAAATGGGTAGTGGCCGCGGATAAATCCATGGCCAGTAATGAAAATAATTTTTTTTTTAAATTTTAAGTGGCTCACGGATATCGAGCGGCCCGACATTATGGGGCATTAAAACGTTTGAGCCATTTCAAAATCATCACATTTTCGTCACGGTTCTTATATTTTCCTTTCTTATGCGTTGAAACTTGTTGTTTGATCAACGAGAACACATTTTTCTCTTTCAGTGATATATACGAATGACTTCGTACTCCGGTGTCAATGTGCGCTAACGTCAATTAACTTGCGTAGGAATCACCAAAAAAATGGACTTTAGAGCAGATTGATTAGTGTTGAAGTTGTATTGCGTCAATCGTACGGTTCCGTCTAACCTAATTAACCAAAACACAAGATTCGAAAAAAGTCAACTCTGAGTTTTGACTCTTGGCCAAAGATAAATCCGTGGCCAATTAATAAATTTAAATTTTTTTAAAAAAAGTGTGATATGGCCACGGATTTATCCGTGACTAATAATAAATTTATTTTTCTTTTTTCTTTTGGCAGAGTGGCCACGGATTTAAATAAAATTAATTTTTTAAAAAAAAACGGGTAGTGGCCACGGATAAATCCGTGGCCAGTAAAGAAAATAAATTTTTTTTTTTAATTTTAAGTGGCTCACGGATATCGAGCGGCCCGACATTACGGGGCATTAAAACGTTTGAGTCATTTATAAATCATCACATTTTCATCACGGTTTTTATATTTTCCCTTCTTATGGGTTGAAACTTGCAGTTTGATCAACGAGAACACGTTTTTCTCTTTCAGTGATATATACGAATGACTTTGTACTCCAGTGTCAATGTGCGCTAACGTCAATTAACTTGCATAGGAAACATCAATTAAATGGACTTTAGAGCAGATTGATTAGTGTTGAAGTTGTATTACGCCAATCGTACGGTTCCGTCTAACCTAATTAACGAAAACGCACGATTCGAAAAAAGTCAACTCTGAGTTTTGAGTCTTGGCCCCGGATAAATCCGTGGCCAATTAATAAATTTAATTTTTTTTTAAAAAAAGTGTGATATGGCCACGGATAAATCCGTGGCCAATAAATAAACAAAAAATAAAATTAATTTTTTTAAAAAAAACGGGTAGTGGCCATAGATAAATCCGTGGCCTGTAATGAAAATAATTTTTCAACATTTTCAAATCTACTCTCCTCCTTCCCCCCCCCCCACCACAAGGTAACCTAATCCTTCTACCCCCCCCCCCGGCGCCGCCACACCCTGCTCCCCCCACAACGGGCGTCGACGGCGACGTCCCCACCTCCCCCGCCGTCGCCCCCTCCCCGCGGTCGCGGTCCCCCCACCCCCAGCCGCCCCTCCCCCGACCCCCAGCAACCACCCCACCCCTAGCAACCCCTTCCCCTCCCCCCAGCAGCCCCTCCCCCCCTCACGTTTGTTATTTTTGGCTTGTAATTTTTTTTTCCATTGGGTTGTAATTTTAATTTTATTTGTTGTTTTGTTGTTGTGGGATTATTTGTAGGTTGATATCATAAACGTAATTTGAGGTAGTCAAGGTTAAGCAAGGTATGAATTATTATGATTTGATTTATGAATTGTTATGAACAAAGTTATTTGGATTATGAATTGTTACGTCGAAGTTTGTTTGGATTATTCTTTGTTATGCCGAAGTTTGTTTGGATTATTCTTTGTTATGAATAAGTTAATTCAATTGATTGTTGTGAATAGGTTGGGATTATGGATTGTTTTGAACGTATTTGGGATTATGGATTGTTTTGAACGTATTTGGGCTATGGATTGTTTTGAACACGTTTGATTGGATTATGGATTGTCATGAATATGTTTGTTTGGATTGTTATGAATAAGTTTATTCAATTGATTGTTGTGAATAGGTTGGGATTATGGATTGTTTTGAACGAATTTGGGCTATGGATTGTTTTGAATATGTTAGATTGGATTATAGATTGTTATGAATATGTGTTTTTGGATTGTGATGAAAATTTTATTTTGGGTTGAATTTTATTGTTTTTGTAGGGTTGAATAGTGAAAAAATGTGTTTTATAGGAAGAATGTCGAACAATGTTTGGAATAAATTAATGAGAGATAAGTGGTTATGTATTGTGGATTAATGAAGCATGCTGAACAAATATTAATTAACTAACATAATCTGTTGAGATGTGAAGTCTAACAGTGATGTAAACTTACCTTCGTTCTTTGTTTACAGAATATGGATATACGTGAAATTCGATATTGGATGTATACGAGAGTACCAACGTGCCTTAGTTAGTCACTCGAAATTGGGTCTTAATGCTATTATCTATGTTCAATTCTCATAGAGATATAGGGAATTAATATAGTTAATAAAGTTTAGGCTATATCGAGAGAGTAGTTTAGATAAAATAGAATTTCGATTATTGAGCATGCGTTGTTACTTGATAGAGATGATTAGGAGAGTCGATTAGATGACATACAAGGGGAAGTTAAGAACTTAGATTATGTTCTCTTGGTGTTTTGCTGCAATTTAATAATTTCATATATTGTTTATTTGTTATCAAATTCACAAATCTATACTTTTACTTTTAATTGCTCAAATTAAGAAGTCATAAATTGTATAAAGAAGATTAGGATATTACTTAGGCATTAGTCCTCGTGGGATCGATATTTTTATACTACTTGTGCGATACGTATACTTGCATGTGCTCGTTACAAACGCAACAATAATCATCCAAGATTTAAACCATCTAAAAGTGGTAGTAGGAATCGTGTTCCTTATAAAAGGATGCACTACATGCCTCTTATTTCAAGATTGAAAAGGTTGTATGCTTCTTCAAAATCAGCCTGATGTTATTTGTCATCCATCTGATGGTCTAGCGTGGAAGCTTTTCAATGAAAAACATTCTGAATTTGCTGATGAACCACGAAACATTAGGCTAGGATTATGTGCCGATGGATTTAATCCATTTAATCATACTTCGTCGATGCAATACTCGTGTTGGCCTGTGATTGTTACTCTATACAACTTGCCACCAGAATTGTGTATGACTACACCATATATGTTTTTGACATGCTTGATTCCGGGGCCACGTAACCCAAAAGAAAGGATTGATGTGTACTTGCAACCTCTAATCGAGGAGCTGAAAATTCTGTGGTTAGATGGAGTTGAAACGTATGACATTTCCAAAAGGCAGAATTTTCAGTTACGGGCCGCATTGATGTGGACTATCAATGACTTTCCCGCTTATGGGATGTTGTCCGGATGGATGACATCGGGTCGATTGGGTTGTCCTATATGTAAGCTGCAAACAAAGGCATTCAGACTAAAAAATGGTGGGAAGATTTCTTGATTCGATTGTCATCGTCAGTTTTTGCCTGATAATCACCCATTTAGGCAAAATAAAGATGTATTTTTCAAAGGACGTCGTGAACGATCAGACCCTCCCACAGTAATGACAGGCGATCAGACGTGGGAAGAAGTGCGTGGATTGCCGAAAGTTACGGATATGCCAGTTAAGCATCCAAATTTGCAAGGATATGGCGTACGTCATCATTAGACCAAACAAGGCATTTTTTGGGAGTTGCCGTATTGGAAAGACAATGTGGTTCGCCATAATTTGGATGTCATGCACATTGAAATTTTTTTTTTCGACAACATACTCAACACTATCATGGATGTTAAAGACAAGACAAAGGATAATGAGAAGGCAAGATTGGATTTAGTTGAGTATTGCAAGCGGCCTGAGTTGCATTTACAAATGATGGTTAATGGTAAGGTGCTAAAACCAAAAGCTAGTTACACCTTGACCACCGAACAAAAACGCGATTTATGCACATTTGTTCAGGCTTTGAAGATGCCTGATGGTTATACATCGAATTTGGGAGGGTGTGTTGATCATTCAAGGCTCAAGTTGTACGGTATGAAGAATCATGATTGTCATGCGTTCATGCAACGTTTACTCCCAATAGCATTTAGCGCACTCCCACAAAATGTTTGGAAGCCCCTAACTGAAATAAGTCAGTGCTTCAGAGATTTGTGTTGCATAGAGCTTCGCGAGGAAAGTTTGTCGCAATTGGATAGGAATATCCCTTCGATTTTATGCAAATTGGAACGCATTTTTCCTCCAGCATTTTTTGATTCCATGGAACACTTGGCGATACACTTGCCTTTTGAAGCGGCAATGTGTGGACCTGTTCAGTATAGGTGGATGTATCCATTCGAGAGGTATATTTTTGATTTAAAGATTTGCCAACCTCAATTTAAATTTTCTTTTTTGAGATCCCAAATGAATTTGAAACTTAATCGTACAAAATACGATTACAGGTTCCTACATGATTTGAAAGGTATGGTGAAAAATCGTGTAAGGGTGGAGGGCTCAATATGTGAGGCGTACTTAAATCAAGAATCATTATACTTTACATCGTACTATTTTGAAAGCCACATTTAGTCGAGGAGTACAAGAGTTAGGTGTAATGAGAATGATGGAAGTGCTGAAGAGATACCCTACACATTGTCAATCTGCAATCAAGCTGGTAAGCCCAGTGGTAAATGCGTTGAGCGATTTTTGAGTGATGATGAGTTGGGAAAGTCCGCATTACACGTTCTTATTAATTGCAACGAGGTCGTACCTATCATCGAGTAAGTATTTAAAAAACGTCTCGATTAACTTGTTAATATTTTTATTAAATTCTAACTCTTAAAAAATCTATTTCAATATATAGAATGTATAAGTTGTCAATTCGCTACCATTGGCCAGATTTAACTGACCAAGAAGTTGAGGAGTCGGTCGAGACGAATTTTGTAGAATGGTTTGAACAATATGTAAGTACTGTTTTTAAAAAATGTATATATACTGGTTTGCTATAAATATTATGACAGTGTAATTATTTGTGTAGGTTCATGATCCCACAAATAATATCGCTAATCAAAATTTACGTGATTTGGTGTGGGGACCAAATTGTAAGGTTAAGACATAGCAAAGGTACACTGTGAATGGATATGCCTTTCATATAGATGAGAACACACAACGTATGAACACTTACAATGCTGGTGTTTGTGTTCGGAGCGACGGGACTACAGATTTCTATGGCATACTTAAAGAAGTAATTCAGTTAGAATATCCCGGTGTACCTGAAAAGAAGGTTGTCTTATTCAAATGTCATTGGTTCGACTCTGTTTCTAAGAGAGGTATGAAGATACACCCGCAATATGGCATTGTAGAGATCAAAGTTAATAAGAGATACCCAAAAGACGATCCATTCATCATTGCACAACATGCATCTCAAGTATATTATGTACCGTATCCCAGCACAAGGAGGGATAAATTGAATTGGCGTTTTGTAATTAAAACCAGACCACGAAGTAGAGTAGCCAATCGACAAATTGTTACTGATGATTTGTTGCAAGAATCTTCACCCGTTGCGAATTATGTGCTCGATAATGAACCTACGGATGTTTTGGTAGATGCTGATGGTCCACCAGAAGAGGTGATTTTTGACAGTAATGCATTTCATAATGAACTTGAAGATGATGGGATACGAGAGAAAGCGAACGAGTGTGACGATGACGAGGAGGATGAATTTGATGAGGAACTTGATGATGATGACGACGAAGGAGATGATGCGATTGAATACGACGATGATGATGAAGATGAAGATGAAGATGAAGAGAATGAAGATGATGAATAGGATTTTTATTTTAATGTTTCATGTAGTTGATGGTTTTGATTCATTGTCATGAATTCTTTTGTGAAATGTAATTATATAGTTGATATTGTGAATTATTATTTTGTATTTATTCATAATTGATATGTAATCTATTGTTGTGCAGTTTGTTAACAATTTATTAAGTTTGTTGATTATTTGTTGAGAATTTTGAAACAGATGGCCGGGAGATCGAAAAAATGCAAGGACAAAGTATCGGACTCAAGGTCTAATCGGCATATGCCTCCACCGACCAATCTCAACACCCGTTTAGGTAGTTCGAGATTAGATCCTCCATCCCCTGCCTTAGGGTCCGCCCTATCAACACCGATGAATGAAGGTCGATCCACCGATATGTCTCAAAATAGTGATACCGGTGGCCATCAGCGTCCAATAATGCCACGAGAAAAACAGTAAGTGAATTGATTTATATAAGTTTGCTTCTTATCAATAAATGGATATATATTCTATATATTTTATGTGCATTGCAGTATATAATATTGTTTTTTTCACTTGTACAATAGGTTTGATCTCGAAGAGAAATCTGTCGAGGAGATCGGGGGGATACTTGAGAATGGTTTCAAGCGACCGTGGCCTACTTGGAAAAAGATCCCCCTAGATGTTCGTGAGATGTGGTTTGCCCAGTTTAAGGTATGTCTATTTACTTAACTTAAATGAAAACTATTATTATAATTTGTTCGTATATGATTCTTCTTACTTGTTTTTTTGTTAGACAAAATTCTTTTGGCGGCCTGATCATTCGAGCCGAGTTTGGAAGAACTTCGAGCATAAGGGTTCGGAAATTTTGAAAAATAGATTGGCTAAAGCTCGTAGGGACAACCGTAGGCCCAATTGGATAGGTGAGGAATCTTGGGATGCTTTACGGGCCATATAGGACAGCCCAGAGTTTCAGAGGATACGGGAGCATAACAGGGCAAACCGAGCATCGACATGTGACGGAAGGGGATTCCTTCGCCATAAGGGAGGAGCCAGATCACATCCAAGGTGGCAAGATCATTTGGTAAGTCATTACTTTTCCTTGTAATTTATTTAATTAATTGAAGTAGTGTTGATTTTACGGTTTTATCTCGTTACTGTCCTTATATTTTACTTCATTTTTATTACAGACCGAGAAATATGGACATCGGCCTTCAGTAGACGAGACATTTGCGGCCCTCCATTATTCACTTGTCGATGATGGAACTGAGCATTATGTCGATGACTGAGCAAGGGCTACATTGGTAGTTTTATAATAAGTTTTATCGTCACTTATTATTTTTAAAAATGATTTTATAACAATTATGTATGTTGTTTTTGCAAGAGAGCTTCAGAGCAAATTATGACGAAGCTTGTTCTCGAGCCGCCGAAAATGCACAAGGCAGACCTATCAATATATGTATTAAAATATATATATATGTTTTAGATTTGGAAGCACACAGTCGGCGGTCAAAAGAAGGATCGTTGGTATGGGGTTGCCGGTGGACCCTCTACCGTGACAGTTGAGTCTTCTGGCTTATGGACTGACTTAAATACTTGGGTTGACCCCAAGACAGAGGAGCTCACACAGAAGATGAGCGAGTTAGAGGAGAAACACAGTCAGAAAATGGCCGAGATGGAAGAAAAGCATAATCGAGAGATCTCCAGCCTTCAAAAAACTGTGTCCCTAATGGCAGCCAACCTAAAGAAACTCACGCGTCGATTAGCTCCGCGGCGTAAGAAGGGCTCTACTTCGTCTGCCCCTGTTGCTCGAGATGAAAAAGAAGGCGACGATGACGACGATGATGGAGACGATGATGTTCCGACTTTTGATCTTTAAAAACGTTTATATATGCATTATTGTATGAATTATTTTGTATGATTTCATGTATTAAACTTATCGAATAATATTAATTATTAATTATATATATGCTATATGGATTATTAGTATTACATTGATATACAGTTTGTTAGTATTTAGGTTTGTTGGTATTTTGAATATTCGAAAAAAAATTATAGGTTTTGGGGTATATTATAACAAATTAAATATTGAAAATTTATGTAAATATAGCGACAAATTTTTTCGTCGCTATTTTGATTATTTTAAAAAATAAAAAATATGGCCACGGATTTATCCGTGGCTAATCTAAAAATGTTTTTAATTTTTTTTTATTATTGGGCACGGATTTATCCGTGGTCATGTTTTTATTTATTTAAAAATCCAAAACATGGCCACGGATAAATCCGTGGCCAACTTATTAAAAAATTTTAATTTTTTTTACTATTGGCCACGGATAAATCCGTGGCCACGTTAATAATATTTTTAATTTTAATTTTAATTTTTTTTATCCGTGGCCAAAATTTTATTTATTTTAAAAAATAAAAAATATGGCCACGGACAACAATAAAAAAAATTAAAATTTTAATTTTTAATTTTAATTTAAGCTAAATAAGAATTTTAATTTTTTTTTATTATTGGCCACGGATAAATCCGTGGCCAACAACAAAAATAATCCGTGGCCATATATCCGTGGCCAACGTTCGTGGCCAGTTTTAGCCACGCCACTTTTGGCCACGGAATTTTTCCGTGGCCAAATCCGTAGCCTTTTTATTTGGCCACGGATTTTGGCCATAATCCGTGGCCAAAACCCTATTTTCTAGTAGTGAATCCACAACTGGCTTGTCCTTCCACTGCCCTGTATTGGTGAGTTCAATCATGCTTACAATGCATTGTGTGCTGTACATGTGGTTTAGAAACTCCCTTTCCATTTTATCGCAACTATTGATGGACTCAGGCTTTAGGTCGGTGTACCAGTCAAAAAATATTTATCTTTAGAAAACACACAAATTGTTTCACCAAATGCCAGAAATTTGTTCACAAAAAATTTCGAGTCTGTAAAATAGAAATTTCAAGATAGGAAATAATATATCACAAACATTTGAATTTATGGAAAAAAAATATAACTTAATGGAAAAATAACCTTCTAGAAGAGTAATCCCATGATTTTTTTTTTTTAAGAAATGTTTCGTCCTTCAATAAAGCAATTCGTAGACTTTGTAGCTTGATTACAAATCAAACATTGAGAATTCGACAAGCACAGTAAATAATGCCGTGAACACCATGTATTTGATTTGAATTTAACTTGAGGAAAAATGTTGATTTAACACCTTAATTGTAGATTAAACACCTTACTTTAATGATTTTTGTGAAGAATATCTTGAATGTCGCCTTAATCACCATGAATTTGACTTGGAAAAAACGCTAATACGTGAGCTTAACACCTCAATCACGGATCCAACGCCTTGATTTGATGCTTTTTGCGAAGAACACTGAATATTTTGCCTAGATCTTCGCAACTCTTTTTGAGCTTGACTAGAGAGAATTTCGGGATCTCCTTGACTTCTTTGGCTCTCGAAGATTTCTTGATGTCTTTTGAGCCTCAAATGACTCTATTTTATAAGCGTTCGTATAGGGTCTTTTGGATTGTTACAGACTTCTTTGATATTTATCTCTTTAATATAAATTCATTTTAAATAAAAAAATATCATTTGCTTATCATTATTTGATTGGCTCCTGCGCCCAAATGTGTCACTTGTCACTATTTGATTAGTTTTGAACTTTCAAGTTGTATGACTTGATTTAATTGGTTGGGACACTTCACATTGACACTTGGCGATTTCTCATTCACCAAGGAAATAAATTTTAATAATATCAATTAAAATTAATTATTTAATATTGGAATTAAATTTAGAGAATTTCAAAATATAAATAAAAAATTAAATTAATATTTAATATTTTAATTTATACTTGTCGAAGTTTAATTGGACGAAATCTAATCGCCAACATATACTACTAAGAAAATAGAAAAGGAGTTAATATGTAATATGTCTTTCATTCCATGTGATTCAGAATAACTTGAGCATATTACATAGGTATTTGTAGAATTTATGTTACATAAAATTAAATTTTCATGGTCTATTTTATTTACATATAATTAATTTAGTTGTATTTCTAGGAATAACTTATTTAAGGTACAAGTCAAAACCATCACCAATGTTGAATGTTGACAGAATATTTCATAATCAATTAAGGAAAATAGCATTTTTTTTGTCCTATGAATTCCTTTTAAGTTTTAGTCCGTATGTTTGTCTAACACGACTTTCGTCATTTAATTTAGAAAACGTTGCAGATTATGTCCAATTTTTCGTAGTTGTGTAACACTTTTTGTTTCACTTATTACTCAGTGTATTGATGAACCGTTGATATTATGAAAGAGAATTTATAGTTTTTTATCTTATCATATATTTTTTTTCTTTTTCTTAATTTACACCACTCGTCAATACACATAATATATATTGGTAAGTGTAACAAAAAAATATTACTCACAAAATATTACCGAAGATTCAAATTGCAATTTTCAGCAAAGCAGCCAAATGTCCAGGGGAAATTGCTAAGGTGGCCAAAAAGTGGATAATTATCAATTTTTAAGTCAAAAATGCTAATCTAATTACCAAAAAAAAGTCAAATTTATATAAACGATATAATTAAAATTCCTTTAAAATTTAAATTGCAAAACAATTTAATTTAGTCCTCGATCAAGGTTTTTGAAAAAAGTTACAACAATTACAATATAAATTCATATTTTCAACCCTCATCTACATATGAAGTATTTTTTGTTATTTCATTTTATCTATTTCAATTCCAATTCCTTTCGTAATTGACTTTCCATCATCAAAGTGATGACTCAAAAGTCAAGTATATGAAAACAGTAATTCCTCTAATAAAATGATCGTGGACAAAATGAATAAATGCAAGAAAAAATAAATAAAACGAGAAAAAAAAACAGAAAAAGAAAAGAAGTGAACCAACCACTTTTTTCTCCTATATTATAGACGATCCACAGGCTAGTTTTGGCTCACCATTACTATTGTCTAAATACCTCTAATATGTCCCTCCCAATTTTTACTAAACAAATGAAACCAACTTGTATTTCTTCATGAAGTCTTGGCTTCTACTCACCTTTTCTTCTCCCTCCACAGACCATGCAACTAGTGCCACCACCGCCACCACCACCGGCCGGAGAGAGCAAGAAGAGCCGTTGGGAGAAGCCATAGACACCCCCCCTTTCCTTTTCGACCCTCCTGCGGCCACCGTGTGCCGCTCCTCCACCCCAACGGAAAACCCCGCATAAAAAACAATAAAAAACCCCCGAAGATGAATGATCTCTTCTCCCAATCCTTCAAGAAATGCCAGGACGTACGGCCGGCCCCCACGCCCAATGACGACATCGAAGCCGGCCGGACCGAGGGCGTCAACCTCGACCAGTTCTTCGATGATGTCGAGAGCGTCAAGAAGGACATGGCCGACGTCGAGAAGCTCTACAAGCGGCTCCAAGAGTCGAACGAGGAGACCAAAACCGTCCACAATGCCAAGACCATGAAGGAGCTCCGGGCCAGGATGGATTCAGATGTCTCCCAGGTCCTCAAACGCGTCAAGCTCATCAAGGGCAAGCTCGAGGCCCTCGAGAAGTCCAACGCCACCAACCGCAAGGTCCCCGGCTGCGGCCCGGGCTCATCTGCAGACCGGACTCGGAGCTCCGTCGTCAGCGGCTTAGGGAAAAAGCTTAAGGACATGATGGACGATTTCCAGAACCTCCGGGCCAGGATGAACGCCGAGTACAAGGAGACTGTCGGGCGGCGGTACTTCACGGTCACAGGCGAGAAGGCCGACGACGAGCTGATCGACAACCTGATCGCCAGCGGGGAGAGCGAAACGTTTCTGCAGAAGGCCATACAGGAGCAGGGGCGGGGCCAGATCCTGGACGCCATATCGGAGATCCAGGAAAGGCACGACGCCGTGAAGGAGATAGAGAAGAACCTGCTGGAGCTCCACCAGATTTTCCTGGACATGGCGGCGCTGGTGGAGGCACAGGGGCAGCAGCTGAATGACATTGAGAGCCACGTGGCGCATGCGAGCTCTTTCGTTAGGCGGGGGACCGAGCAGCTGGTGGAGGCCAGGGAGCAGCAGAAGAGCTCCAGGAAGTGGTGTTTCATTGCCGTTATACTCATCATAATCCTCGCCGTTGTTGCCACTATCCCGCTTTGGGGTCACCTTGTTTTAGCTAAGCTTTGAGTTTTTTTCCTTTTTCTTTTTTTCGTTTTGGTGTTGATAATTAGACAACTTCCGTTAGGGTTTGCTTCTTTTCTCTTAATTCCCTTGCCTCCTCCTGTAACAATCTCCTGGGACATTATTCCAGCACGGGTTCGGCCAAATTAGTGTTAATTACCCGAGGTAAGTGAATTATACTTGCTCTTGTAATTAGCGTATATTTTAGGGAGAGAAATTCAATCCAAAGACAAGTGTAACAATATAACTTTTCACATGATTGGTTGAATATGGCCAATCAAACTAGAATTTTATCAATTTTCCTAGTAATGTTAATTTGGTCCTGTATATTGGTGAGAACATTAAAAGGTACTTTTTTTTAGAAAGCTGTAAAGGATTGCACTTTGTATTTAATTTTTTTTGAATCTTTTTGTCTTTTTTCCTTCTTCAAAATCCAAGATTCAATTGTAGTTAGCGTTTCTTTTCAATTTATTGATATATATTCATGGTGTAGCCAAATTTTTCGTACCAAGCGGGAGGAGAAATAAGGATAGGGAACTTGCGAGGTCAGTTAAAAATGTTGTATATTATCAAAGAATATTTTGTCAATTTCAATTTTTTTTTTTTGTTAAAAATAGGGCAACTTACAATTATTATCTCTTGAGATATGATAAAATTACAAAAAAAAAAAAAGAAAAAAAAAACCTCCATGGATGGAAAATTACTATTGTCCTTTAACATTATACATCGTCTAACAATTTGTACCTGTTGTTACTTTCACTAATAGTCGCCATTATTTAGCCTATACGAACCTCCAAAAGTATCTTTAGGGGTGTTTTTGTCATTATATGTTATACTTTGATGTACTATATTGTAATTTATTGAAATAATAGGGGGTTAAATGTAATATTCATGTTATTTTTTCAAACTAACCATTTATAGCCTTTTGCAAGATGGTGTGTGTATTTACCAATTATTAATTTTTAACCCTTGTGTTCAAGTAATGTAAGATTCTGCTCATATATTATATTCTCTATTGATAAAACGTTATCCATTAGCCGTACGTACAAGACTACAATTTTCAGTAGTAAATGGAAAATCATATGAACATCTCAAAAAACGCAACAAATGAATATCAAAAATATCATTGTGATTCATGGCATAAAGTTTAATGTTTACTAATAAAAACATGCAACATATATACTCTACTTAAGATGATCATCAAACAAGTAAAGGGATAATGGTAATTTACCATATATGTGAGTTTATTTATTTATTTATTTTTGTAATTTCTCCATACTTTAGGGGTGGTAAATGTAATTTGCACTATTTGAATAAGGGCAGGACTAGCATTCTCTCGATTCCATTAAACTTAACATTAACCCTCTTCAATTTAGTGGGATGATAGTAATTTTCTATACATGAAAGCATTTTTTGTAATTTCACCATATCTCATAATAAGTGTAATTTACCCTTAAAAATATAGTAAGTTGTCAAGATTATTAGATTGAAACTTCTTAGCAGGTTTAGAAGGACAAAGTAATGGCATGACAAGAATATTGGGGTCTTTTAGCAAAAATTTATATTCCTCATCGAGTATTTAAAATAAAAAAAATCAATATGTATATTATTGTTGTTGTTGCTGTTGTTGTTTGAATATGAGGTTTGTGTTTAATTAAATAATTTCTCGCGAACTAAAACCATTCTCGCCTCACTAACCGTTCTTCAACCTTTCTAGGCTTTACTGGGCGCTATGACGGCTGGCGGAACCGCGAATCTCGCTTGGTTCACACCTTCTCACTCATTGGCGTCTCGTGCATCTTCTTTGATTCCCCCTTGGTTTCAGCGGCGCGGTCGGAATTGATTCCTAATTGAAGTACCCGATCGATTAATTTACAAGTATAAACAATGTGACTAGAAATTATCTGATTCTGTCTTTTTTGGTTTACCCCAGTGGTTTATATGATTTTAGTTTTTTGCCTATAGAAAAAAAAAAATTATGTTTGGAAAAATTGTTTTTTATTTTTAGATCACCATGGGCCACCAAAGGTTAATTGCTAGCAAGACTCGATGAATCCAGCAAAGCGGAAGGAAGAACATGTGAGTTCATAAAAGCATAAATTTTCTTTTCAATTGTCCAAGCTTATGTTGAAAAGGTTATGGGTTTTCTTTTTGTTGGAACTATTGTGTAAAAACTTTTGTACGATTTGATTCTAGCCATTTTCTTATTCTTTCCCTCTCTCTCGTGCGCGCACACACACACACATAACAAGATTAAAATTTGAAGGGGAGTTATTTAAGACGAAGTCATTTTATGAGGAAAAGAAAAGAGATAAAGTTACATAAATGCCGAATAGCTTGAAACATGTGTTGTAAATATATAGTTTCTTGTTTTTTTTTTTTGGCATGGGTGGGGGTGGTGGGGGTGGTGATTATTGTTGTGATACTTTTTATGTGATTATGGTGGGTTTTTAGACATAAATCCACTTGGAGTTTGTCTTTGTGAGATTCCTCTCTAATTGAGTTTGACTAAGATTTCACTCCCCAATGTTATATACTTTTTAGACTTTACTCCCCAATCGAGGTAAAAAGATGTATATACCTTCAAAAATTAGTGTAATGAACTTGCAATCACACGGTGATATCACTTCTTTCCTCTCCAAAACTAAAGAAGGGTTATAACCTCCTGCAAAACTAATTGAGTAGTGATGTGGCATGACCTTACATGGCCAGAAACATCACCAACTGTTGAAATGTACAAATCACATAGAAATAACCCTACAAAAATTTAAGGCACTGAGCTCTAACCCCATAAGCCCTCAAGAAGACTCCCTGAGGGGCCCGCACTCCACCTCATGACCTAAGGGCACTGGAGGCCCTTGAAAGACTATCTTTAAGTGGCTTCGAGGGGACCCTGCTAAGAGTCCTTTGGACCCCTTAGGAACAACATAATGAGAAAGTGATTTGAGAAATAACACCCGAAAGGGCCCTCGATTTATTTATCTCAAAAAGAGATTCTATCATAGCTACGTCTTTTTTTTAAAAAATTTTTGAGAGCACCAGTTGATTTTCCTTGAGATACTCCATGTCCAAAGGCCAACTCTATAGGTAAATGACATTTGAAGCTAGATAGCATTCGAATCGCTAAAAGGCCTCGAGGTGCCCTTAGGCGGCTCTCTAAAGGTCTCCTAACCCAACATCTATCACTAGTCCCTTGACAAGTAGGCGCGTCTGTATCCACCAACTTTGTCTGATGCTACTGTAGGAGTCGTGTCAATTCTAGGTGTAATTAATGATATGGCATCGCATATATCTTTAATATTAAATGCACGGGGTATACATTTAATGCAAAGATTTAATCCCATAAAATGCTATAGATGGACAATTCATGTTGGAGATGGTCCCTAAAGACAAAATAGCAATAATTGATATGCCCTGATATACTTCGGTTGATAACCAATGGACCAACCCCCATCAAACATATCAAATCATGACCCTTACATATAAATATGCTCTACCCCTGTCAGTTGGTAAGTTATGTAGTATTAGCCTTCTCTTACAATATTATTGTTTATCTTCTATCACAACTAGAAAAACTATTTTTTGTGATCAATTTTGGCTTAAATCGGTCACAAAAAAACAGGTTTGTGACCGAAAAATTGGTCAAGAAAACCATGGCCACCATTTTTTGTGATCGAATTTATGATCAATTGAGTTTGTGACTGACTTTTGCAACTAAAATTTTCTGTCATAAAAAAACAAATAGTGACTGAAAATTCAATTTTGTGACCAAAATTTTATGTCACAAGAGAAATAGATAGTGACCAAAATTTCAATCACAAGAAATATGAATAGTGACCGACATTTCAGTCAAGAAAAATGAATTTTGTGTATCAAACCACTACACCGCTTATGTTCTTTGTATTTAGAATGGTTTTCATTATAATTCACATACATTTGTGTGACATTCTAAATTTAAATTATCTAAATAAATTTCATTAAAATTTTATCAATTTTTGTATTTTATTAGTTTTACTAATTTTACATTTACCTTGAATTTATCAAAAATTTTGGTTTATTTGTGCATGAATTTCAAGTTTTTAGGGATAAAGTTTGATGGATTCATTGAGAATTATCACGAAACTGAAGACTTCTGATTTTAGTTTTGTGTTTTGTGGATACTTTTAAGATATTAAATAATAATAATTTGGATTTTTTTGGCGTAGTCCCTTGAACTGGTCCCTTGTTCTTCCTATTACTAAAGTATATTTTTTAAATTCAAAATTGCTATTAAATTCAAAATATTTAATATTTATTTTTGTTATTAAATTCAAAATAGTTTTCAAATTTCAAATCATTATTCAACTAATTACATCATTTGGTCCAATTATTCAATTGCTAACTCTCTCAATTCAATTTGGTCCAATTGCTCAATTCAATTTAATAGTTTAATCAATCCTCCCAATTCGACTTTTGATTAATTACTTAGTCTCTCCAGTTCAATTGAACCAATTGGTGAGCTCCCCCAATTCAATTTGGATGAATTACTCAACTCAACCAATCCAATTGGGTCAATTATTCAATTCCACCAATTTAATTTGACCAATTATTCTATCCACCAATTCAATTAGACCAACTACTCAATTCCATCAATTCAATTGGACCAACTATTCAATTTTACCAATTCAATCGGATCAATTACTCAATTCCATCAATTCGATCAATTGGACCGCCAAATATTGGTCACAAATTTCTAAATATCAAAGAATTTTGTGACTGAATAAATAGGTCACAAATTTTTGCACACCAAAGGATTTTGTGATCGAAATATCAGTCACAAAGTCCTTCCTCATATAAAAGGAGTTTGTGACCTATATCTCAGTCACAAAATAACCATTTTGTGACCGAATAAATCGATCACAACTTTCTGCACACCAAAGGATTTTGTGACCAAATATCTGTCACAAAATCCTCCTCTATAGTTTTCTAGTGGTGTGTGTTTCACTAAAAAAGTCTTAACACTGACTTGAGTGTCAAGAGCCTATGGTAGGGCAAAACCGACTAGTTTCACATGCAATTCACTTCCCTTGCGCAGGAGGACCACCAACAGAAGCCTTGAGAAGAAACCCTCAATCCTAGTCACCCATTTCCAGGCTGCATCGACTAGTACGAAATTGTAGAGTTTGAATGTTTACGAAAAAAGAAATAAAGAAATAACTCAAGTGAACTTTATAACATACACAAAAATATCATATACCGGTAGAAAGTGGGTGGAGATTGCTTTTAAATTTTGATTTTTTTACTTTTCCTTGTAAAAAAAAAACATTCTTTTTTGACATTCAAAATTCTAAAATAGTGCTAAAAGTTTAAAATCATTTACCATAAGCTCTTGAAAGTACAATCAATATCGGATTGAGAACAACCTCGCTTGTAGAGATTTTGAAACTATGAATGGTATCTAGTAGGGTTGCAATAGTGATCTCATTTTTCTTGTTGGAACTCCATTTGAATTTAGAATTCAAATTTAATTGAGTTGTTATAACACTTTAATATGCCATTTATTACTGGTATTAATCACAGAAACAGCTATATTTGTCTGCTATGTTCCTAGTTGCTGCTTGAAACATTATTAACTGTTGCTAGAAATTACCAATTATTTCATGTGTAACTGGAATTAAGTTGTAGAAAGTGTTGGAACGTTTTCTAGTTGTTATGATTGGTTTTGATATACTAGGTCAATGGTTTAAAGGCGTAATGCATTGTGCCCTATGCTCCTTAAAAACACATGGTACTTGACTTGAGAAGGTACACGGTACAAGAGTAACTTTATTATGAGATAAAAATCTCTGTGAGATCTTTGTGAGAAATTCCATTCTTTGAGTACGCACCTTGTATTTTTGTAAATGAATATAATAGTTCATACTTCTTCACTTCGAGTTTATGTCTCAATTTGGGTCTGATGCTTCATATCTTCATTCGAATATTAATGTTATACATTGAAGTACTCGTATATACCTATAAAGAGTTGATTAGTTTATGAAAAGAGATTTTCGTGTAGTAGTATAGTTTGTAGAAAAATTTCTAAACTATTTTATTTTGGAAGGAACAATACTATCCCAATGGCAAATTAGTGGGGGTGAATATTTCTTTAAGGCAAGTCGGCTTTACTGACAATTCATTTATTTAAACAAGCTACTAAAATGATATTTACCAACGTCTGGAATAAAATTTCCAGTACCAGTTGCTGAAAAAGATAAGTTTACAAACTAGTTCTTTGTTTATCTTGATTCTAGTACCATTGTTCTTGGGAAAAAAATTATTTACCATCCAAACTATACGGGTTTTTCCAACTTGCCATATAAACTTTTTTTTTTTACCGATTGCCATCCAAACTTTAATTTTTTTACAAAATACCATCCCAGCTCCGATTCTGGCGGAATATTCCGGTGAGATTCCGTCACATGAGTAGCATGTGAGTTTTTGAAGGGTATTATCGTCTTTTCACTTGTAGAAAAATTGTTTGCAAAAATGCGCTCTATGGGATTCGAACCTGGGTTGAGAAGGAGTGCAACCACTCCCACTACCACTTTGCCAACCACCATTATTGTCAAACATGAGGCAAATTGATATATTTGTACCATATAGATTCAAAGAAATAAATTTTAATATCAATTTAAAATTCAAAAAATAAAAGAAATATATTTATTTAGTGAATTAATAATTTCTATCTCATTTCTTTTAAGAATTAATTAAATTAATAAGATTTATTTTTTAAAAAAAATAATTTTCGTCCAGGTTCTTTTCATTTTTTTGATGAATATATATTTGTTTTCCTCGTATCCAAATTAATCTTTTAATAAAAAAATTGATCTTGCTAATTTAACTAAATTTTTAGAAAAATTTGATCCTTCTGATTATATTAATTTTCAAATAAAATGTGGTTAAAGAAATTTTATTAATTTTATAAAGAAGTTTCATTAAAAAAGAAAAAGAAAAAGAAAAAAAATGAATAGATGAAAATTATATTTTAAAAAAAATAAATCTTGTTAATTTAATTAATTCTAAAAAGAAATAGGATAGATATTTTTTTTAAAGAATAATTTTTTAACAAATTTTCTTATCTCATTTATTTTCAAAATTCTTGCTATTTGATATTTGTAATTTATTTTGTTTCTAATTATATGGTTTTGAACTTTGAGGATTTTGTATAAAACAATAAAATAGGCATGGCCATGCATGAAGATAGATGTTGCCTAGTTGGTGAACCTCTCATGGGGTTTGCAATATAACCCGGGTTCGACTTCCACTATTAACAAAGTTCTTAATTTTTGAGCAGGTTTTTACATAAAAAGACGAAAAGGCCCTTTTGAATGTCACATGATTGTCATGTGACCGAATCTGGGTAGAATATTCTACCAGAATATTCGCTTGGATGGTAATTTGTAAAAATCGTGAAGTTTAGATGGCAATCGGTAAAAAAAAAAAAGTTTATATAGCAAGTTGGAAAAACCCGTATACTTTGGGTGGTAAATAGTTTTTTTCCCCATTGTTCTTTATTAGGCTGGAATACATATATATATATATATATATATATATGTTTGTGTGTGTGTGTGTGATAGAAATCGTACATGTTTGCTAGAATCACATCCAAGTTATGAACCGAACATGTTGTTGATTTAGGACCATATATGGATTTGCAAATATGCTATTGTATTAGCTCCATTTGTCAATTCATCCAGATGGTATCTTTGTGAATTCATATTCGATTAAGTTTTTCAATATTCGTATTCGAATCCGATCGATATTCAAAACTTGATATCCAAATTTGAATAAATCCAGCGGATATTTTGCAAATTTAGATATATCCATGTCCATTTGGTATTATAAAAATTAATAAATTTATGGATATTCGGATATCCAAATATCCGTTTCCGCCACATATCCTATTGAATACCCGAATCCGCTTATTCGAATATCCAAATCTATTTATATAAATAAAAGATTTAAATAAAACTTATATGATTTATCTAATTGAACTTTTTGTTTATATATATATATATATATAAGTTTAGTATATGTTCATTGATATAAGTAAAGTTAACAAATTTATTGATGTATTTATTTTGTTGTAAATTATGGAGATATGGGTTAATTAGGTTTTTTTTTTAATTTTACTTATAAGAAGAGATTAACATGTGTGTGTGTGTGTATATATATATATTACTCCTCCTCCTAGTATTAGTATTAGTAGTAGTAGTAGTAATAGTAGTAGTTGTTGAAGTAGTAGTAGTAGTAGTAGTAGTAGTAATAATAATAATAATAATAATAATAATAATATTTTTAATGATATTTGTTGGATATAGATAATGGATATACTTATATTTTTAATAATAATAATATTTTTAATTTTTAATATAGAAGCGGAGAGCGGATATGTGTAATTATCATATTTGTTTCCATTTATTACTCAGATACCTATAATGAGATACAAATAATATTCGCTTTAAATGGATATGGATAATAGTATTTATTTTATGAACGAATATGGATGCGAACAATAAGTAGATTTTTGATTATCCGTCTACAGCTTTAGTATAAAGGCTGAAATCATATGTTTCATATTGTATATTATACAAATGGTGTCCCTTTGATCACTTAAGTAATTTGTATTTCAAACACCACAAAATAGCTTTTCGAAAAAAAAAAAAACTACAAAATAGTGTAACTTTTGGTAATTATTTATTTATACTTCCTTTCCATCTTTTTATTTTGCTTTATTTTTGTAGTTATTCTTTTAAATGTAAATGGGTTCGAATTTCTCATCAAATTTTTGAATCTTTATTGGGTTGGAATTTAACGAATCTAAATCTTATTGGATCTTGATTCAAAGTCCATGTAATTGGATTTAAATTTAGATTTTTTTACACATGTATTCCAAATCCAAACTATTGATAGCCCTAGTCTCAAGATTTTCTTGTATTGGGTTAGGTTTTGATAGTATAAATAAAATAAATTCACGTTAGTGCTAGGGGTGAGTGTAAATTTTTAAAAATCACCCGAACCACAATGTTTTCATCATTTTTTTTGAAAAAATAGTAGTTTAACAATTAAGTTCAAAACAACACCGAAAAATTGGTTCGGTTCTAATTTTCTTCTCATATCGCACCGAACCAAACCGCTTACATATATTAAATATATATATATATGTCGTTATTTATTCATTTTTAACTTAAACTCTTCAATATATAAGGTGATTTCACTAATTACATTTTAAATTGTTTCAAATTTCTTTAGTTATTGCTTTAATCATTCAATATTTCAAATACATATAGCCATTCATTAGTAAATTATGCATTGACTAAAATTTTAGTATGTTATAGGTAGAATTACACTTTTGGTCCTGTAACTCTAGACGTCTAACCCATTTGGTCCCATATCTTTTTATTGACAAATATGGTCGTGTAATTTAATACAACTTTACACATTTGGTCCTTTTTCTCCACACATTTGGTCTTAAGATTTCAAATGTGGTCCTTTATTTTAACACATTTGGTCCTTAAGTCACTTTTCGGCCAAAATCAATATTTTTCGACCGAAATCACGTGTTTTGAACGTGATTTTTTTTTTTTCAATGGGTAAAATAGTAATAAAGTCACCTAGGGTAACTATTTAGTTGGACAATTTTCAACAAAGTTACTGCAATCTTACCTGCTTGAAAAAAAACCCCAATCTAAAACCCTAATATTTTTTGATCAATTCAGGAAATGGAGTGTTTCATGACTGAATTCAAGCGATTAATATAAAAAATCGCAGGTTAACCGTTTGCATTGGAGGAAAATTGAGGGTGAAGGAGATGTTGCGAGCAAGTGAGAAGTCTTTGTATCCCCCACCATACCGTACGTTTTTCTTTATTTTTGAATTTGTTGTAGCATTTTTTTTTTGGAGTTGTTGTTATTGGGATAGTGTAGGGTTTGACATTTTTATGTTTGATTTTGAGTGTTAGGAGGGATGATGCTCTTTTTGTTAATATTTGTTTGATATGTTCTTTTTTTCGTTTGAAAGGTGTATTTGTGTATATTTAATGGTGAATGGTGCATTTTTTAAGTGTTATTTGATTGTATAGTGGGTATCTTTAAGATTAAATTACAGTATTAATGTTGGCTTTTTTCTTAATAGTCTGATTATACTTTTTCTCAATGAGTGTATTGAATATTTGTTCTTCTTGGCAGTTGTGTGTCTTTGTGTTGTGCAGACAAGCTTGACCCTGCAGTGATGATTAAGTTTCATTATAAGGGGAAATTTGTAAATGACCCGTTCTCTGCTTATATAGGGGGAAAGTGGTGGTGTATGACAATGTAGATATAAACATTGTATCTAAAGATTACATGGATAAATTAAGCAATGATGCTGGGTTGGTTGGGATTAAAAGGTATTATAGATTGATAAACAATGGGTTTAGATTGATTTTGGATGATAAGGAGTTTGTTTAATGATGTTTGTCTGCCTTTCATTCTAGAGAAGTTCATATGTATGTTGATGGTGTTGTACATTTAATTGATTAAATGAGCTTTAATGTGATGGGGAGTCAGATAGGTTCTTCTAATGTTGTTGAAAACAAATATGTTGACAATAGGGCAATGGCATAGGATTTGGATAAAGGTGTAGTTGTTATTGAAAATGAAAATGATATAGGGGGAATTATGGGGAGTTGAATGAAATGGAAGATAGTGATGATTCCGATGATTCTGATGATAAGGACTTGGGGGATCATGATGTAGCAAAGAGTGAGGCTAAATTGAGATCCCTAGACAGTGAGGATAATGAAGAACATGATGGGCACATTGCTTTCAATCCAAATCAAAACTTTGACCCTCGATTTTAGTTAGGAATGACTTTTCCAAGCGGTTTAAGGATGCCATTAATTCTCATGCAATAACTACACTTAGAAATCTTAAAATCACAAAGAATGATAAGATTAGGTATTATGCAAAATGGATGGCAAATGGTTGTCTCTGGAAAGTTCATATCCTCAAGAAACCAAAAGAACTAGGTGTGTAGATTAGGGGTTTTTCAGGGAGGTAAGATTGCAGTAACTTTGTTGAAATTTGTCGAACTGAATAGTTACCCTAGATGGCTTCATTACTATATTACGCATTGAAAAAAAAATGGTTTAATTACACTTTTGGTTCTTTAAGTAAGACTCCCTTTTCAAATTTCGTTCTATAAGTTTGATGGTTGCATATTTAGTCTTGTCTGCTGGTTCAATTTGACACATTTAGTCCTTAAATTGATACATTTAGTCCTATATGTTGGTTCAATTTGACACATTTGATTTTATATGTTGGTTCAATTTGATACATTTAGTTCTGAATTGACACATTTGGTCATAAATGGGACAGGACTACATTTGAAAATTAATTTAGGACCAAATGTGTTAAATTAAATCAACATACATGGCTAAATATGTAACCATCAAACTTATAGGATAAAATTTGAAAAGGGGGTCTCACGTGATTTCAATCGAAAAATTTTGATTTTGACCAGAAATTGACTTAAAGACCAAATGTGTTAAAATAAAGGACCACATTTAAAATTTCAGAACCAAATGTGCCATCCAAGGACCAAATATATGGAAAAAAAGGACCAAATGTGTAAAGTTGTGTTAAATTGCACAACCACATTTGTCAATAAAAAGATGCGGGACCAAATATGTTAGCAAATTTAGAGTTACAGGACCAATGGTGTAATTTTACCTATGTTATATTAGTCAAAATCTTAAGAATTTGCGCAGTAAAATCAATATTATTGTTTGAGTATGTTTTTAATATGCAAAGTCACATTATATCTATTAGTTTTATTGACTTTACACATTTAATCTTTATACTGTTTATGTATAAAAATTTTATTTTCATGCATTGAATTTTTAATATTAATTAAAATATTTTATTGATATTAGAAGATGATATTTATTTTTTACTTTTGTCTAATTATTTCTTTTGCTTATTTAAAACCGCCAAATCGCACCAAACCGAACCAAATTGTACCGTTTGAAACTGCACTTTTGATTTTAATTTAAAAATCATAATATAAAATATATTTTAAAATAGACCGCATGATAATTCGATTTTAAATATGTACAAAAAAAATCGAAATCTAATCGCGATCACCCCTGGTTATTGTCCTATTGTAACCCGATTATAACTCATCCGACCTAATTCTAGGGGTGTGCAGAAAAATCGAAATTGAAAAGAACCGATCGAAAATCGAGACAATCGAACCAAATCGAAGTAAGTTCGGTTCGGTTTTAATTTTTTTAAAATTTTGATTTTTCAGTTTTGTCGCTTTTTAACTGCGGTTAAATTGAAAAAACCTAAAATATTCGATTTTCGATTAACCGAGAAAATCAATGTATTTTAATTAATAATATAAAAAATAATTATTTAATAATAATACTCATTAGTCAATTTCTCTCTCAAACAATACGTCTCTTTCTCTCTCCCTCTATTTTCATTTCATTGGTTTCGGTTATTGGTTTTTTCAGTTTCTCGATTTTTCGATTTTTCGATTTTCTTGGTGTTTTTTTTGGCATTTTATAACTTGTATTGGTTTTTTTGATTTTTTGGTTAAAACCAAAAAAAATGGAAAACCAAACAGTTAAAACCTGTGGTTTGGTTTTCGATTCCCAGCTTTGAAAAATTGAATTTCTCGATTAATCGAACCGAAAAAATCGAACCGACGTTTTTAATTGAATGCACACCCCTACTAGGGATGGTAATGGGTCCGGGTTAGACCTGAACCCGAACCCATCCCCAATGGGACGGGTTTTAAGACTCCTAACTGGGTCCGGAGCTGGTCTCGTGTCATCATTTTAAAACTCGGACCCCCCAGCTAGTAATTATATATACTTTTTATTTATTATTTTATGTAAATTTATATAATATATATCTATATTTCATATATAAAAGTATATATATTATATAAATAGTTACTTTAAAAAATAAATTGATATTCTTGTATATAAAAATAATTATATAACATTAATAATTAAGTTATGATTTCAAATATGTGCAAAAAAATATGTAATAATAATGTTTAATTTTTTAAAAATTAAAATATGTTCATAAAAATTTATAAATAATTAGTATTTTAATAGTACTATTATTTTTTTCATGATTATAAAGGTGTAATAATATCAGATTTCTTTTAAAAAATACTTTTTTTAATTATTTTAAAAATATAAATGAGGTTTATTGGGTCCAACTCGAACCCGGCGGATTCGAGGAGGGTCCGGGCCCGGATCCAAAAAATCCCCGAAGGGACGGTCCGGATTTGGTCAAATCCGCCCATACCCATTCCTAACCCCTACCTAATTCGAAGCCAGAAAAGATCCGACCCGACCCGACCCGAGACCCGGTGAAACGTCAGTCTCAGTGAAGAATACGACGTCGTGAGAAACGGCTTTAGCATCTTTTTCTCCCCTCCACCATTTTGGCTCGGTCTCCATTTTCATTCGCACAATCTCAAATCTCAAGGATCCGCCGCCGCAACTAGCAATGGCTACTTCACTGGCCGCCGTGACGGCTCGCAGGGCCGCAAATCTTGCTCGGTTCACGTACTCCACCTCATCGGGGGCTCAATTGATTCCCCGCCGCGGCCTTGCCGGCGCCGCCGGTACTGATTTCACTCGGACTTACCCGATCGGTTCATTTATTTGTATAAACTTGTGGACTACAAATTATCTGGTTTTTGTTTAATGGTTCTTGATTGTGTTTATCATGATTGTTTTGTTGATATATTTATTCTTTATGTTTTGAATTTGTCTTTGAAATTGGTTTTTATGTTTAGATCACCATGGGCCGCCAAAGGTTAATTGCTGGCAAGAGCCGATGAATCCGGCCAATTGGAAGGAGGAGCATGTGAGTTCTTGTGTATACATAAATTTTTTCTTTCAATTATTGAAGGTTGTGTTGAAAATGTTATAGGTTTTCTTTTATGCTGGAATCTGTGTATAGAAATTTTTGTACGGGCGGGATTCTTGTTATTTCCTTGTTAGTTGTTGACGATTAGTGGTTATTTTTTAAAATGAATGCATATATAGAGATGCAGGTCGACCAGTTTGACTGAAATGAGCTATTCCTTAAACGGAAGAAGAAATAGCGGATTCAACAGTCTTTCCTGCAAGTTCTTGAATTGGGTTTTTGAGTTGAGCTATGTAGAGTTGAGCTGCATTTATAGGAAAACACAATTGATCATGTGATATTTTATCAGAAAAAGAAGGAAGAGAAGCCAACGCACCTGTTAACTATGCGCGATGCAACGACTCTGTAGATGCTTGTATTAGCAATTAGGCTAGTACTGAATTCTATAAACTCTTTGGGCAACCAAAGAAGGAAGTTTGCACATGTGTGGGCGTGCTAAGAGGTTCCAATGATGTGGTTGAGCAAGGTGATAGAGATGTGAAATAATTAGTTAGCATATCGCCTGTTGTGAAAACCTAAAACAATTTTTAGTTAGAAATTGCTTAACAGCTGTACCACCCAATAGAGAAGTATCTTGAGCTATTTTCTCTGAAGCGGCTCTCAGAAGCATATGATGTAATTAATTGAAAGGGCAATTTCATCTACCATTTGTGTTACGAACAAACCTCTTCATGAACCTCAATTGCATTATAAGGGGTGCAAGTGGGATTTAAAATTTATCTCAGATTTTTTGGGTCATTAATTGAGTGGAGAAAAGGTAATTTATTTGATTTCAAGTTTCTCTGTTGGGTTTTGTTTTAGACTTATTTGGGTCTTTAATTCAATGGAGAATGAGTAATTGTATTTATGTTCCTGTTTCATCCAATAGTACTGTGTGTTTCTGTTGGTATTCTATGATTGTGCTTATCATATAGCCTGAACTATACCTTAAGGCTCCTGTTGATTTTATTCTCTTGGAATGATTTGAAAGATCAGAAGTATCCTATTGCACCAACAACGGAGTCTTGTGCTCATATGCTTGGGATAGTCTTTGCTTACTCATGTCACAGTTGGCTTGGAGGAAGGGGATTAGTTTTTTTACCAGAGACCTTGGAATTCATTATAATGCTGATGTTTCTCCTTTCCCCAACTCCATCCTGTTAATTGGTTATTTGATTATAGTTTACTGTACTTATACTTTTCATATCAATGTCATTCTCACGATGGTAAAAGTTTTCTAATTGGCTGTTGAAAACATTGGAAGTTTATTTACATCTGTATGTTTTCGGCATTGTAGTTTGTAATTGTCTCTTTATCTGGATGGGGCTTGCTTTTCTTCAGCGGGTACAAGTTCTTCACTAGAGGCAAGAAGGATGAGGTAAGTGTTTCACCCTTTGAAAGTATGATCTCACTATATGCACAGTAAAATTTGGTTTGATTATGTCAAATGTTTTATATCTAGTACCTTGTAAGTTGTAAGGTAGGTGGATTCCCTATTTTCATTTTAGAGTCTCATTGATATTCTTTTTCTCCTGTGAGTGCAGACATTGTTTTGAGTGTAAGAATTTTCTTAATCTGCATCAGCTTTAATATTTATTATATCTGCATGTTTTCAGCAATCATATTGTGCAGACACTGATTTAGATGCAGCTTTATCTACACCATTTTTGCATGTACCATGTGTCTCAGCATATAGTTACTTAAAGGATAAAGAGTCGGTTGAAAATTATGTTTGCAACAATGTTTATCCATCAATGGGCTCTTTTATAAAGATTAATCTTATTTATCCTTGACTTGTTGTTATTGTGTTAAACCTTGTTTTCCCACTATAGTTATGTTTGGATGTAACTGTTTAGTAATATGTGACCACTGAGTGTGTAACTATTGTACATGGTAGCTGCCAAAAATAAGCAGGTGATCTGCTTATTTGTGTGCTGTCTTGCCTCGCTGAAACCCCCTCCAGTCCCTCAGAAAAGCAAAAACCATAAGCACCCTCACTCAGAGACAAAAGTGTGTGGAACTGGGGGACGTGAGAGGGGGTTGGGTCTGGGACTCTTGGGGGAGGGGTAAGGGTAAGGATGAGAGGTGGGGCAACAGTCTGCTGTTAGCACCTATTAAGACATACGCAGACACGGAGCTATGGACGTTACTATGCACTAGCGCATTCCTACATAGAAGATATCTATTGTACATTGGCTTCAAAATCTTCATAGTTATCCGTACCACTTTGTGATGCACTATAAATCTTCGTTGTACAGCAACCACAAATTGATTTGCATGTGACATCCATGGTTTGTTGTGTTTGATCATTTATAAAGTAGAATAGCGTAGGCTTAAATTGGTTTCACTGACGGTTGAGATCTTAACCTCTGCAGAAATTGGTTGAAGCATCACAATGAGCTGGAGATTCAACGTTCATCATTTTAGTTTCCTCCTAATAATATGTACTTCAACTCATTATTTGCAAGGAGAAAGTTTATCCCCTCCTGATTTCGGCTTTTAAAAACCATTAAGGATTCAAGCTATGGCTTCCTGATGTTTGTTAGCTTTTACTGTTGAGGAATGAGGCCCCTTCATTTTCTGCGGCATTCTCTTATTTGATTTACACCTTGCTATTTGCTTTGCATATTTTTTAACAATAATGGAATACCATATGCCATTGTGAGCTTTTAATATTACGTTTAAGTTTGATGCATACACTGCCTTATAAATTCTCCTACTTCATTATGTCTACCTTCAGCTATTTGGTTGCAAGTTTCAACCATCTACCTCCATATGGCTACCTTTAACCGTGATGCACATTGCCTTATTACCTTTACTGAGCCTCGGTACCATGAATTTTGATATGGCGATTACAGACCGATCATCAAACGGCATATTTTGGTTCCTGAGAAGCCCATTTCATGTACTTTCCAAGTTTGTTGGAGTGTTCCATCTGACTTGGTGTTCCAAGTTTTTGGCACGCCAATTACATAATGGATATCAAAAATAGTGTTCCACAGGTACTGAAGTATACGATGTGGATAAACTCTAGAAGGCCCATTGATTGATGAATAGCGTTTGAAGATTCTTGAGCAAGATCTGTGAATGTCTTTACATGAACGTAAGGGAACTAACTTTCAACTCGACCTGCACAGTCGAAGTATGTGCACATGCATGCGCATGTCTGCGTACTCGAAGAAACTCTAGTCAGTCAGGCTAATTGAGTTGTGTTGCTATTTTTTTCTTTTTTCCATTTGTTATATTGCTATTTGTTTTACTCTTTTGCTGATTATGTGCTTTCTTGAAGTCAACGTACGGTCGTCAATCTATGCTCATTGTATGTTTACATTTTCTGTGTTGCTGCGTCCCTTTGTCCTTTTCACATGCAAAGAGAATGATATAGAGAATTATAGCGAGCAACCCTCGTCCTTGTCTATGCATGAATGAGATTGTGGTTGGGGAAATGCTTAATAAGCAGGATCAGCAGCATCCTAAAAGTGCTAGCATGACACATGCGAGTATGCAACTATGTGTGTGTGTGTGTGTGATGTATTGACATCTAATAGTTCTGCCTGTTGCCGTGTCTGTTTTGCATCTCTACAAGTCCCAGGTCCTGGTTCGTACAATACCTTGAGAATTTGAAATTTTGGTCGCTGGGTCCCACCTGCAATCCCCAAATTCGCTGCTATCACTATATTCATCTTTAGATAGGAGTGGCAATTTTCGACACAATATGATTATTCGACATGACCTAATACGATATCATCGGGTTTGGAGTTATTGGATTGAATCGATAATGGGTTGACAAGATAAAAAAACACTAAATATGGGTCTGGGTGTGTTTGGCGTGGGTTGAGTTGTGTGTTACACAACAATCATGATAATTTTATTTGTTAATATTATGGTTTTAAGAATATTCTTGTGACTCGATATTTTGGATTTATGGATATTTGTGATATTATTTTATGTATTTTGATTTTGGTTTTTGGATATTTTTAAATATATATACGGTTTGGTATTGTGGATTTATGGATATTTGTTGTGTTATCTTATGTGTTTTATTTATATTAATTTTGAACAATTATGGTTATTTTATTTAGACCAAAATTGTTTTTTTATTGAGTCAATAAGAGAAAAAAAAATGTAGGAGTGACAAATTCCGATACAACAATAACACGACACGATAATTCTTGGGTTGTGTTTGAATTGAAATTTATGGGTTTGATGCTTGGAGTGATCAATTTTCAACACGAACCAATTCAACACGATATGATTGCAACTCTTCTCTAGTGTCTTGGCTCTGCTTCACGAATATTTCCTTCTCTAGTACCTCTGTCCCTATTTTCATATTTGAGGGATGAGAACACCGAACGCTTGCATTTGAGGGTTAAGGACCTAAATAGTGGGGGTCATATTTCTGGACTTTATGTTTGGACTTTGATTTTTAATGAGGAAAATGTTTATAAAAATTCTTTTTTAATATTTGAATGATTTAATTTAATTTTTTAGTTTTTTGCACCTTTACTTTTGTCTCTACTAAAAATCTTTCACACAAATATAGAATATGAAACTTTAAGAGAGAAAAATGTTGACTGGTTTTCTTGTACCTCATATTTCTTAGTAAACTAGCAGTCTTGGCATACTCAGTGTGTCTGTATAATAATAAAAGATATTAATTACATGCTTAAAATTTGCTAGTATTTATAGTATCAAAATATATTTTTTAATATTTCTACTATGTTTACTAAGTTAAGAATAAGTGAATGGTAAAATAATTTAAAATAAAATAAAAGTAAGAAAACAAATACGAAGAGAGTAACCAAAAAGTAAGATATTACAGCGTGGGAGGAGAGAGAGAGAGAGAGAGAGATGAGTAGAAAGAATGTGTTAAGAAAGCCAAGAGAGAGAAAACAAATAAAAATAATAAAAAAATAACAAACCAAAATTAGTCAGAGATCAGATATAGCTATTTAAGAGTGCTTCCTCTTTATTTAATAGTATACATGCGATTCTTGCATTCTTTCTAATGGATAAATTATTGATATCAAACAATAAATTAAACAATAACATAAGATAATTTCTAGGGACTAAGCTTTTCATAGAACAATTGTTTCTAATGTCATAATCAAAAGGCATACTTACACCAATACCTCTGGGAGTTTGATGGTGTAAATACATTTAGACCTTCATTTATAAATTAGCAAGGAACACCGCATGACTATCTTATTTTTCAAAAATAGTATTAATTATGATACAACATAAATACATGGAGAATATTTTATTCTTTTAAAAGAATGTTATGAATGAATAAACACTAATGAAATTAGTTACTTTATTATATTTTTATTAGATGCATCACACTAATCGTACAAGATAGATGTGGATAATTTTTAACTCTATTAATTGTATATTTCAATTATTTACTTGAATTTTGATATAATATTTTTTTATAAATGGTAACATACTACTCAATAAGTTTAGTTGCATTTTGTATTTTTTTTAATTTTATATTGTTTATAAACTTTGTTTTTCTTCTTTTTCATAAATCATTCCACTAATCACAATGAGAAAGACATAATAAATTGGTCCAACGGACTTGAAGATATTAAGAAGGGAAATTATTTTACAATTGATATCCAAAAGTGTTATAAAAGAATAATTTATGTAATAAATTGTATTTACACTGAACGGATTGAAGTGAATCGCCACCTCTTTTTTATTTATTTAATTTTTAGTCCGACTCTTTATTCATAGTTATGATATTTATTTCATCTAGTATTTAATTTGAAATATAACTCTTAATTTTTCAATTACAAAAAGACCATAAATTAATATTATTTACTATCATTTATGTAAGTTTATTTTAGTATTTACAAAAAAGGAAGAAACGTAAAACATTGATAAGTTATTCACACCTTTATAATACAGAAGATAATTATGCAATTTATTAATTTTGTTGAAGCCCGATGGAATATTTAATTTTTTTCCTGAAAACTCTAGTAGAATTTTCATCGAAATTCTGCCGAACTATTTATTTTATTTTATTTTTTTGAGAAACTCTTTCATTGAATTCTTGAAAATCAACCTTTGCCAGAATTTGTCTATCGAAAAATGCGTGTTTTCTTGTAGTGTGTTGCCATGTTCCAAAATGCAACTTAGTCCTAGAACCCTCTTGTCCTTTCCCTTTTCTCTTTAGGTGAGTGTATGTATGTGTTGTAGTATTCTAGTTGATATCTATAAGGTGTCTTGAATTATTTGAATGTATATATGTGTATATGTATATATAAACCAACAACTTAACAAGATAGAAAATGCATCATTTATTAAATGAGATTCAAATATTATCCAACAAACTAGTTAATACAAAGGTTGTTGTGACAATTTCTAGAAGCATCTCCAAAATGTGTACCCATAGACCACTAAGCGACACTTTAATATAAATATCGCAAAATAATTTTATTAAAATTTTTTAGGAGATGTGTCATATTGACTACATTAAAAGTTAAAGTGAATAATACCCTTTTAAAAAGAGTTTCAATATATGATCCTATTAAAATAATTTTAATTAAGTGACACAATAATAATTAAATAAAAAGAAAATTGAGACGCTTTTATTGTAAGTGTCTCGATACAAGTTGTTGGGACATTTTTCTAAATGCGCTTCCAAAAATGTGTCCCCATAAACCTTTTTGTAGTAATGCCGATTTTTGTGTTTGTACTCAATTTTTGTTAGTTTTTTTTTTTTTTTTCTGGATTTTTGTGTTGGTTGAAAAATGCAGATTGGGTGTGAGTTTTCTTGTGAGGGATTGTTTTTCTTATTTAGTGTCATAACTTGTTGGGTTTTTTGCGGGGTTTTTTTGTGGGTTATTCATTACATTGTGTTGTGTGTTTGTTGTGCATTTGTATTTATTTAGAATTGAGGGTTTTTATTCATACAATTAAGTTTTATATTCGTTATTGTTGATATGCAAACCTAAATCATTGATTGATTGAGTAAATCTGTGATGACCCGAAACTATTGGCTAGTTATGGGAATATGCTACGAATACTTTTATTATAGAAAGCTGAAAATTTTCCTAAAAGTCTTTTATTACATAGCAAAACACCAAGTACATAATAAGAGTTTTAAATACATGATACAACTACAAAAACTCGTCTATGACTTCTTCTAGCCAAAAGCTTCAAATCATCCCTCGCTATCCTCCTCATTGATACCTTCATTCTCATGTCCAACTAAAACATTAAATATTAACAACGTCAACAATCACGTTGAGTAGCAATTTCACTTAACACATAAGGTGCGCGTGTGTGACTTTAACGTGCATATTTTCACAAACTTGCATCAACATAAACCATATAAAATTTCAGATCATAAGAATCATAAATTGCACACTTTTCTACCGTTTTCCACCTCGACGGGCGGCTACCTTATTTCGGCGTGCCGTAATTCAATTCCAACCAATACTCCCACCCAACCAAACACTCCAGTGGTCATATCCCGGGCATGTGCCGAATTTCCTACGACCCACTTCAGTACATGGAACACTTCGTCCATGCAAGGTGAGATTAGGCAACAATGGATGGCGAGAACGTTTAAGACCGGCAAACCCGTCGTCGCCCGGCCGAACTCAGCCCCATCTACCCCTATCACTTTTTGGGCCCATATACACACGATTTCCAGTATAATCAGTACAATTTCCAGTACAATACACACTAATTTTCAGCTCGTTGCGCAAAATTTCAGCATAGAACACAATTTTCAGCTTACACGTTTCAGGTTGCGAACATAATTTTTAGTTTGCGAAATACTCAAATTTCAGCTTAAAACATACTAAAATTGCACACTGGAATTTCCAGCCTTTCAAAAATAGATTTTCAATTTGTAAAATTGGAAATTCCAGCCTTGAAAAACAAGATTTTCAGCTGCGGGAACAGTAATTCTAGTTTTGAAAGCAGAATTTTCAGCTTTGAAACCATCTATAAATTTCATCTTTAAACATTGAATTTTCAACTTTTAACACATAATAAAATCCTAAACACATAGGTAAACCCTAGACAAGCATAAACCCTAATTTTCCGGCACATAAATCCAGTAAAATGCTCAAATTTCTAGCATAATCATTCATGAACACATATCATGCATTTAACTAAAATATCATGAAATCCCTTAGGACCAAGATAGTAACCAACTTGTGGTTACATTCCATGTCCTAATAGGGAAATAATATGCTAATACCATAAGAAAACTAGCTTATGTCTTAAGTGAAATCACTGCCTTGTATTAAATATGAAGCATTCACTTCTACAAGGTATAATATCTTTGAATTAACGTAGAACCTTTACTTATGAAATTAAGTAAGGTCCCTACTTTAATTAAACATTCTTCTACCTTTTTCAAGACTGTTTTATGGGGTTATAAGTATGTAAAATGAAGGGTTTATGTGTGTGTATATATATATATATATATATGTGTGTGTGTGTGTGGTTAGAAGATTTATTATAAATATGAAGTATTTTGTGTGTTTAGGGTGAGTGGAGTGTTTTAGGCGGGATTTAGTGTGTGTGTGTGTGGATGTGTTTGTGTGTGTTATGTGATGAAAATGAAGTGATAAATCCCCAATTTATCCCCTATTTATAGTAGTTGTGCTTAAGAAGTAAGATTATTAAATAATTAAGTCATTTTCTAATTATTGTCATCTTTCCACCTAAGGTTACAACTAAGAGTTATAATAAATGAAATCTTCCAACTCATAAGCTTAAGTGTCACCCTAATTAGGCTTAAGTGTGAGTCTAAATGCACACTTTATGATCTAGTTTAATCTAAATCTTACATGTATAAATATATCTAGAAGAAATCTTACATGTGTGAGTATTCATTTAATGCAAGGAGAATTGGGGAGCAAGTAATCATATACACCATATATTTATCATATCCTCCCTCCGTCCCATAATAGTTGTCGCTTTAGGAATTTTTTTTTGTCCCACAATATGTGTCGTTCTCACATATCAAGAAGGAATTTATTAATTTTTTCCTAATATATCCGTAGGCGAGAGAGAGAGAGAGATTAATAGTTGACGAGAGAAATTAATAGCTTAATTTATTAAAAGGGTATTTTAGTCAAAATAATTTATATTTAATGTCTTTAATTTATTTTTTTAATTCTTGTTCATAAGCTTAAAGTGACAAGTATTATGGGACGGAAGGAGTATTTATCATATATATGTAAGAAATTTCGTGCCCCCTCCCCTCTTTCTATATTTTTAGGATATTTTTACACTTAGTATAATTATTCCAATGTTTATGATGAAACATACCTGAAGAAATGAAAATATAATCCTATATATTTATGTGTATAAATTTTCTTTAAAATATATACATATATAGTGTAAGATATTTATATATATATATATGAATCACAGTCTTATGACCTAGCATTTAAAAATAATTTTTAAAATAATTATTATAATGTGAAATGACACATTTTAGTGAAAATGACAATATCAAGAAAAATAATCTAACCCTTATATATATATATATAAATTCGTGTATATGCATATATATATATATGTGTGTGTGTGTGTGTGTGTATGTGTGTGTTTGTGTTTGAATTTTATGCATTTTATGATTACCAAATGAAGTAGAAAATAATTCCAATAATTATGCGTTTTGTAAATAAAAATAGGCATATATTGCAAAGTATTTATTGCAATAGAAATTAATCATATAAAATTTAAATAATACATATTTAAGCAACAATTAGTATGTATATATATATATATATATATATTTCTACATCATCTAAAATACAAAAATGACCTAGGATATATATATATATATAATTTCGAAAATATACATATATATATATATTTATATATACTTCAACAAATAAAAATACTATATATATGACTTTATTACAAATTATTCCTATCATTATAACTTTGAAAAATTTATGTATAGAATTATATATGTATATATTGATTTTTATGCATATATGTAGAATCCAATGGTTGGTATAAAAAATGTAGTAGTTATTACACATATAAACTAATAATCACATAAAAAAAACTAAATAATTTAATCATATAATTAACTTTTAAAATACCTAAAAATATCGGGTCATTACAAAATCACTTGATTTATTGCAATCTTCTTAATTTATTGTAAATTTGGTAGTTGATTGTAAATTTTTTTTAAAATATATACATCATCACTCATGCTTGCACATTTGCTAGAATTCGAATCCTAGCATTATACTCCCCACACCTTTAAGGCGGATACATGTCCATTAGGCCGAAGGTATGGACAATTGATTGATTTTAATCTTGATTTCTTTCTAATTATGAGAAATTTTGTACCAGAATTGTCTCTCATCTTGTGCTATAAATCTAACCTTTCATTTTATTATAATACAAGCAAATGATGAAAACGCTATATCGTCAATTCATCATCTTCTTATTCTTTTTCAACATGGTAGCAAAGAGGGTCCAGTTTTGTCTCTGCATACACATTAAGTTTATCCTATTCACTATCTTCCCATATTCATGCCCAAATACGACTGAGCCTACCCTATGGCTACCGAAAGAAAATCATCAAAAATTAATCACATTCCACCCCATTCGATCCATAATATGGAAACTAGATATTTTCCCATCATTGCCCACAAACTCAATCGGCAGAATTATATTCAACAGTCTCAATCAATTCTTATATTTATTCGGGGAAAGGAGAAAGATGACCATTTAAATTCCTTCCATTACAAACTCTAACTATAAAAATGGGTGGCTAAAAATAATATGATGATGTCATGGCTTATCAATTCTATGACCTCCAATATTGGTGAAAATTTCATATCATTTGAGACTACCAAGGAAATTTGGGACCCAGCCAAAGAGACTTTTACAAATGTTGAGAACATATCTAAACTAGTTTAGATTGACGGAATTCTTCATGACCTACGCAGGGGCATTTGACAGTAACCCAATACTTTAATGTTCTTAGTTGTAACTGGCGTCTCCTTAATGCATACAAGGTACATAGTTGGTCATATACTACTGATTCTCTGCTATATAAAAAGATTCAAGAGAGAAAATAAAAAAAACATGTATACAAGTTTTTGCTAGCCCTTGTCACCAATCCTGTTAACACAATCACTAAATGGTCCATCCTTTAATCAAGTCACTGGTTCAAGAAGTTTAGCTCAAAATGGTGACCGTTCAAATACCTATTTTGTTAATATAAGGGAAAATCCTAGATTGTGAACTCAGGAGCATTAGATCAAATGGCAGGAGATGAAACTTTAGTTGTGATTTATAGCCCTTGTTGTAAAAATGCAATCGTCCAAATTGTTGATAATTCATTATCAAAGGTTATTGGTCTTGGCTGAATTGTGCTATCAAATGATCTTACTCTTAACACAATTTTCCTTGTGCCTAGTTTGGATTATAATATTTATTTGTTAGTAAACTTACTAAAGAAAAAAAAAATGCATTGCTTATTTTTCATTGTGAATTTTAGGATTTGAACTTGAGGAAGATGATTGGTAAAGCTGAGGTGTGCTCCGGACTCTATATCCTCAAAGGATAGGTGCATCCTCGAGGACAATCTCAAAAGGCATTAGTGGTAGTTCTTTCTCTGTTTTCGATAAAATAAAGATAATGCAGTCATGTTATGGCACTACCAACTAGGTCATCCTAATTTCATGTACCTCAAATATTTATTCCCATTATTGTTCAATAAAAATCAAAGTTCCTTTGACTGAAGATATGTAAGTTGTCAAAACATGTTTGATTACATTTTCCCATTCAACCGTACAAAACATCTAGACCATACTCTATAATACATAGCAATATTTGGCATCCCATTAAAATAAAAACCTTGATAGGAGCTAGATGCTTTGCCTCATTTGTAGATGAGAACCCTAGATTATCTTAGGGATCTCATATGAAGAAAACGTTTGGAACAAGACAAATATTCAAAAACTTCAAAAATATGATGCAGACCAAATTCCATATGAAAATACAAATCCTAAAGTTTGATAATGCTAAGGAATATTTCAACTTTACTCTGGGGGAATTTCTATAAAAAGAAGGGAATATTCATCTAACCTCTTGTGTTGATACCCCACAGCAAAATGGGATCGTTGAAAGAAAAAGAAATACATTTATTAGATGTGGCTAGGTCTCTTCTACTCTCATCGAATGTCCCAAAATGTTTTTGGAGGGAAGTCGTGCTCACGGCAACATATATCTCATCAGTAGAATATCATCTAGGGTACTAAAATTTAATACCCCATGGCAATACCTACGCAAGTTTTTTCACACCATTAGGCTTAGTTCCACAATTCCACCAAAATTTTTTGAATGCATTGCTTTTGTTCATGTCCATCAACAGTACAAAACAAAACTTGATTCTAAAATTATTAAATGCATGTTCAAGGATATAAATGTTACTCTCCTATCATAAAGAGGTACTATATAATATTATGGATGTTACTTTCTTTGAGAAACAACCATATTATTCAAAAAACTGGTATTCGGGGAGCGAATTATCTCAAGAATACTTTTTTATGGGATTTTGAATCCCTAATTGAGTTACCCAACGTCATTGAAAATAACTTCCCAAAGTCTCCAAGCTAAACTTCTCCTAGCCATCTCCAGTCCCAACCACCATGAAGTCAACCTCTAACTACTGAAAACTTCGAGTTCAATCTCAATTTGCCAAACCAACAATATGTTCAAGAGGATATAACAATACCCTAAACAAGTCCCTCGAGATGTATATGAGGCTCTCAAGTGTCCCAAATGGAGAGCGATAGTTGAAGAGGAAGTTTAGACATTAGAAAAGAATTAACATATGGAAAATTATTGAACTCCCTAGAGGAAAGAAACCAGTTGGCTGCAAATGATTGTCATAATGAAGTATAAAGCAAATGGAGATGTAGGAAAGATATAAAGCTCAATTGGTCGCCAAAGGATTTACTCAATCATATAGCATTGACTATTAGGAAACTTTCACTCTAACAGGAAACTCAACCCTATTCGTGTGCTACTTTTTCAACAGCAAATCGTTATTGGATACTTCACCGACTTCATATAAAGAATGCCTTTCTCTACATCGATCTAGAAGAAGAAGTGTATATGTCAATTCCTAATGGACTATAGTTAAATCAAATGCAAACAAGGTATGTCACTTAAATAATTCATTGTATGACTTAAAACAGTCTTCACGTGCTTAGTTTGAGCGATTTACAAAGGTAGTTAAAGAATATAGGTATGCTCAATTTCAAATCTGGTCATACAATTTTTGTGAAACATTTAACTAATAAGAAAGTGTCTAACATTATTGTCTACGTTGACAATATCATTGTCACAAGAGATAATGACAAGGAGATTTGCAAAATAAAACAATTCATTGGAAAGGAATTTTAAATCAAGCATTTTGGGAACCTTAAATATTTTTTTGGGATGGAGGCTGCACAATCTAAAAAGGGGATAATGGTCTCTCAACTCAAGTATGTCCTTGACCTTTTGAAAGAAAAGGGCATGCTAGGATGTAAACCTATAGAGACTCCTATGGATTCAATATCAAAACTTCATGACAGTGATGAAAGTGCTCCAGTTGACAAAGAAAGGTATCAACAACTAGTTCGCAAACTCGTATCTATCTCACAAAAGGCCAGATATAAGCTTCTCGATAAGTGTTGTAATTCAATTCATGAACAAAACCTACAAAAAGTCACATGACAATTGTGTATAGAATATTGAGGAATCTCAAAATGGCATCTGGTAGAGGCCTCTTTTTTCAAAAGACAAGCAGGAAGAATGTTGAGATATTTTTAGATGTAAGCTTCTCAGTAAGGGTTGTAATTCAATTCATGGACAAAACCTACTAAGAGTCACATGACGGTTGTGTACAGAATATGGAGGTATCTCAAAATGACATCTGGTAGAGGCCTCTTCTTTCAAAAGATGAGTAGGAAGAATGCTGAGATATTTTTAGATGCCGACTAGACAGACTCTATGACATATCAAGATCTACATCTGGTTATTGTGCATTTGTATAGGAAAATTTTATTACTTTGTGAAGTAAAAAATAAATTGTCTTCGCCAAAAATAATGCAAAAGCATAATTCCAAGCAATGGCTCAGGGAATATGCAAAGGAATTTGGTTGAAAAAGTTGTTAAATGAATTGCGAGTTCCTCGGATATGATACAATATCAAATTAAATGAAATCTTCAGAATATGACAAGTTGAGTTCAATTTTCAAGACATATCCAACGTAAGATCTAATTAGTCCAACAATAACATGCGAAGAATAAAAATAAAACCACAATTTTATGGTAGTCAACTCACTAGGATCTCACATAAAAGGGGCTTGGTCTAAACTCTTGTATATCTAGAAATCGCCCAATGAAATAACACAAAAAGGAGACAACACAGACACATAAAGACATATATTTTATTTTTCCCATGCATTTGTATATTCACGATAGCTTACTCAAATATTGAGAAATGGGAACTTTCGGCATTGAAAAGATGAATCAAAATCATATTTTCTAAGAATTGAACAGCTAACTACTCTAAATCGTCCATAATCTCAATCAAAACAAATTAAGTCAAAACGGAACTTAGCAACTATGTGACTACCATCAACTTGATGATGGTGAATAGCTTAATTAGTTTTCAACATATATACATACACACTATATGAAGGGAGAACATTGTTTAATAACTCTTTTTGATTTGATAATTTTGTTAATCTGTCATTTTCCCTTTTTTTTTTTTCCCTTTTAACTATCTTTTTCTTCTCCCTTTCCACATTCTTTTTACTCTCTCTCTCTCTTGTTTTTTTATCCTCTTTTATCTCCCAATACTTTTCAATATCATCTTTTTACTTTTTTTTATAATTGTTTTCTTAATTTTTATATTTGATTTAATTTCTACTCATATCTAATTTCATAAATTTATTAAAAAGAGTTCAAAAGTATTTTGATACTAGAGATTCTACCAAATTTGCAATATGTCATTGAATTATGTCATTATTTTATGATACATATCATCGATTGTGCCAGTATTACTAATTTTTATAATAGAATAGAAACAAGTTCACAACTCACAAGATGTGATCCAATAGGTTCAAATTAGAACTTTCCTACACAATATGTTTTCATTTGATCCATATATAATACAATAAAATCAAACTATCGACCATTTATGCAGTACACACATCAAGAATTTAGATAATAAAATAAAAGACTGAATTTGAAAAATCTAATAGAAAATTTGATACATATATATATATATATACACATATATGTTTAAAATTTTACCAAATGACACGTGTACGCAGTACACACATCATGAGTATTGAATTTAAATAGTAAAATATTAGATCGAATTTAAACAATAAAATATATATATTTTAATCTATTTTAAATTGACAAAAAAAAAACAGTTACCAACTTTCCAAGCCATATTTACACTAAACTTCACCTAGTTAAATATGAAATGAAAAATATGCGATATTTTGGCATAGTATATTATGATTCTTTCTAAAAATTACTGTAGACAATAGTTCCATAAAATGAAATGAAACCATATGAGAACTCAGAGATACATAGTGATCCCACTTTATCGGAGTTCGCCTCATCAATGTCAATTATTTTTAAAATGTTCTACTGATTACCATTTGGAGGAGTGGCCAAAATCCCACTTGGTTGCCAAGTGGTGGAGTGAGGAATACACCAACCAAAGAATGCACGACATCCAACATCATGACATTAGAAGTACAATAGACCATAGGTATCCTTTGGGGTGTTGTCCAGACGTGATAGTAAACTCTCAATTTTTTACATTCCTCGCACAAGGGATAATGACCAAACCTACAATTGAGATACAATCCTTTTGATTCTAGCCTAAAACCCAAGGATGAACACGTGTTAGTTCAAATCTACGAATCAGAGAATAATAAACAAAATTTAAGAGAAATAATGGAGATTTAAAAAATCAAAAATTCAACCAAAATAAATAAAAAATAAAAATAACAACACTCTCACCGTAAGAAAGAAAGGATTGATGATGGCAGGAAAAGATGGGGATTATGGAAGCTAATTTTTTCTCTTTATTTCTTGCAGGAACTATGCAACCGGATTTAAAGAAGAAGAAGGGGAAAATGGTAGGGAGGAAGTAAACAACTTTTGATGAGTAATCTGTGATAGGAGCAGGGTGGGTGGGTTGTGATAGGAACTAACTGTTTTTTTTTTTTTTAATAAAGATTGGGGAGGAATCTCAAAAGTGAAAGTGTAGAAGGTATAATCTGTAATTATCCGAAAGCAAATATAAAGAGTTAATAAGGCAAAATAATTAAAAAAAATATTAACGGCCGGACATATATAATATAAAGTGAATAACTATGTTTGAAGCCATAAAATATAAAAATGGGTGCAAGCCATAGGTGGAACGATATGGGTAATAGTGGGATTCAATGACCCCACTAAAAATAAAAAAATTCTTTAATAATGCATTAATATGAAAGAAAAAAAATTCTACATTTTAAACTTTTTTTTTTCCCTTTTTGGATCCCACCCAAAAAAATTAAAATTTCTTATATAATGGGATCCAAACATCAAGCCCATCTCACCACAAACGAAGCCTACTTCTATTCTTTTAATCCATTACGAATGGATTTTTGATTTAACAAATGTTAAAGAATAAAAGAGGCCCACTCAATTTTTTTTTTATTTTTGTCCATCTATTTATTTCATACAAGTATTTTGCATACAGTTTTGCAAAATTTTTAAGAAAAGTGCTAAATACTTGTTATTGTAACATTATGTTTATAATTTAGGCTTTAAGCATAAAAATAAGATTCTACTCTGATTCATTAAATATGAAGATGGTGTGTTTTATTTTAAGTATATACCATTAGTTGAGTCGTGAGTTATCCAACCAATCCAAATCTTTTTATGGTTAACAAGCAACCCGCACCAATCGGACCTGAATCTTATATATATATATATATATATATATATATATTAAGAAAAATATATTATATATAGAAAATTTTAAGCTATAACATGTTAAAGGCTATAACTTATAATTGATCATTAACAATATAATATAGGAAAATTTATTAGGAAAAAAATAGAGAAATTCTAAATAATTAAAATATAAAATGTTTTAAATATTTAAGGACAAGAGATTATTGAACTTTTTGAATAAGTGAATTTTAATGCAAAATTATGCTCATGTTAGTTATAAACATCTTTTCTCAAAAAAGAAAATCATTTATTCTCTCTTTAATTGCTTTATTTGCAAAACATGACGTTTTGTATTGATATACCTTAATATTAAATGAAAAATTTTCATTATAACACTCTTTTGGTAGAGGCCTATAAATGACATTTACATAAATTAGAGAAAAACAAAATGAACTCCATAATTTGTAATGTAAATTTCAAGAATGTAGGTCGTACGTAACCGACAGTTCAAAATAAATGAATATAGTATAGTTTTAGGAATAAAAAAGTAATGAGAAATAAAGTTTTTAAAAGTAAATAGTAATTTCTTCAATCTCTTCACTAATTCAAATTTTTATTTACTTTAGGTGGGAGACTAAAATTTTTTTAAGTTCACCATACAAACTAAAAACTATAACACTCTCAATTTAAGCATATTCATTTCGAACTTAACCAATTATTAATAGAATTAAATTTTAGTTAAAACTTCATATCTGAAAGCTTCATAAGTATATAATTTTTTCATTATTGTATAATCATATAAGATTTTCAAACATTTTCTTGTGATTATTAAGGCTTCATTAGGAATTTAGTAAGAAAATACTTCACAAAACCAAAATTAAAAATAATTTTAAGTAAACAAAAATGGGTTGAGTTGTGGTTTATAAGGTCAACGGGTCAACTTGATTTAACTCGCGCTAACCTGATTTCAGCTAGATCAACTCAGGTTGATACAAACCCAATCAGGTTAAGTTAGGGTTGAGGTTTTATTGGTTTGGCAGGTCAAAAGTTGGATTATGATTGAGAAATTTTGTATTATACCCCTATCCTAACTCAACCCGAACCCACCCAAATTGCCACCCCTAATATCTTTAATACATTTCAAATGAGAGCGACTTCAATTTATGACAAACCGGCGTAGATAGTTGTGAAAAAATATTTTTAGTCTTTTTCCAAAGATTTTTTATTAATAATTATTCTTTTTAAATTTCATTTCATAAATTTATAATTTTATTTAAATTGTGTTTTATTAGATATATAGACCCACTAAATTTTTTTTCTAACTCCACCAATGGAGCAAGCATTCAAGAAACTTATCTAAACTTTTTAATCAATTGAACTTATTGCCCTCCTTCCATCTGTTCAAAGATGTTAAATGGGTCAGGCCGACCCACGAATCCAATGGCCTAGCCTTGCGTAGGCCCAACCCATAAACAGTAAAAGGTTGACTGAGTCAGTTTGAGCCTTTGAGGTTATTGTTTAAGCTTCTATTGAGCTTGATGGAGTTAGCCCAGCCAAGCCCGGACCAAGCCAATAAAAGCCTAGAACAAGGCACACACCCATAACCGACCCAAACCTATTATATCGATATATAATACATTATACATATTGCTAGATGTATATTATAATATGATTGGGCAAAATACATTTAACATCCTTAAACTATGCTAATGTAATACTTTACCCCTTTATACTATAATAAATTCACTTAACCCCTCAATTTTAGTTCATACACAAATAGGGTATTAATTATTACTTGAAAAATATCTATTATAATCTTTCACTTCTTTAATTTTTGAACAATAAAATACTCATTAGTATGAGAGAGAGAAACTGCACAACCACAATTATTATTTTTCCGTCTCTATCATAGCACTATCATAATGCAAATGCGTATAATAAACTTCAAAGTTTTTATTGGGATTTTATTTTATTTATGAATACTTTATTGGGTATTAGTTAATACTTATTTTATTCTAATAAATATCAAAATTGATTTTGTAAGATCTTAAAAAAAATATTATTATTCTCATTGTTATTATTATAATGTTTATTTAATAATTCATACTTTCTTTTATTTCTTTTAAATCCCTAAAGTTTTTACACAAAAATATAGTGGTAGCAATTTTATTCAATGCATTGAGCTACAAATTTTTTAAAAGAGTTGAGAATTGGGTAATGGTCCAGCTAAGTTTTTTGAATCAAAAAATGAAATTACAAACAACTAAAAATTTGCATTTTTAGTCTTTAGGATATAATAATAAACTGGTGAGATTGATAGTAAAATTGATGTTAGCACTTTCACTGCCAAAATGAACCAGGGACATAATATCCATAAGTATAAAGTTTTGCTTGTCATCGATAATTGGAAATGTTCTTTGCATTTTATATTTTGTTTAAGTAATCTAGGAGTCTACAAGACTAAAAGGTTATAATAGATATTTTACCCTTTCATTGTTGGTGTTCTTTCTGATCTCTACACATTTCACCACTCCACCAAAAATTTCATCTACCCCTACCATACTCCAGCTTGGTAGTTTCGACCGCAAGTCCAGGTTGAGCCCTGGGATTTGACAGCGGACTTAAAAGGCCACCTAAGTAATAGTTAATACCTTGTTTACTTCTCAAAAAAAAAAAAAAATAGTTAATACCCTGTTTATGTATGAACTAAGATGGAAGGGTTAAAGAAGCTTATTATAGTACAAGGGAGTAATGTGTTACATACGAATAGTTGAAGCCTAGAAGAGGGTTAAGTGTATTTTACCCTACATGACTAGATATATGTTAGGCATTTTTATTATTAACAAAGTTTTTAGGGGGTCTAATAACTATTTTAAAATCTTTGATCTCTTTTGATCTCTCCACTAACATATGAAATACATACCGGCTCCATTTGCTTTGCGAGATTCGTTAATTGGAGCTTGTCTCTTGGCTCAAGATTAGCCGAGATTTAGATTAATTATAATGGTTATTTAGTGTCCAATATTAACTGAGAAGGATGATTGTACATATTGTGCATGTGGTGGTTTGGTATCCACAATTAAATAAGATTCAAAGTAAGATTAGAGTACAATTACATATTTACCCTTGATTGTTAAAGTTTTTTAAAACTTGGTGCCACATAAATTAAGAAAAAAATAAATTAAAAACCACATATACATATATATATATATATATAGATATAGATTAAATAATGATAATTAATAATATTATTTGTAATTTCATTAAATAATGATAATTAATAATAATAATAATCATTATTTAATAAAATTACATATTGTAAAGTATAAAAATAATTAATCATTGTGATTGATAATTATTAATAATAATATTATTATTATTAGTAATTATTATTATTTATTAAAATTACTTATTGTAAAGTATAAAACTAATAATTATTATTATTACTGATAATTAATGATATTATTATTATTATTATTAATTCATATTATTATTTAATAAAATTACATATTGTAAAGTATAAAAATAATTAATTATTTTTGATAATTAATAATTATAATATTATTATTAATATTAATTATTATGATTTAAAAAAATTACATGTTGTAAAGTATAAAAATAATAATAATTATTATTACTGATAATTAATATTATTATTAATAATTATTATTATTTAATAAAATTACTTATTGTAAAGTATAAAAATAATTATTATTATTATTACTGATGATTAATAATAACAATAATGTTAATTATTATTATTATTTAATCAAATTACATATTGTAAAGTATAAAAATAAGAATTATTATTATTACTGATAATTAATAATAATATTACTTATTATTATTATTTAGTAAAATTACATATTGTAAAGTATAAAAATAATAATAATTATTATTACTGATAATTAATAATAATATTATTATTTAATAAAATTACTTATTGTAAAGTATAAAAATGATAATTATTATTATTACTGATAATTAATAATAATAATAATAATGTTAATTATTATTATTATGTAATCAAATTACATATTGTAAAATATAAAAATAATAATAATAATTATTACTGATAATTAAAAATAAATAAATAATTATTATTATTATTTAATAAAATTATATATTACAAAGTATAAAAATAATTAATAATAACAAATTTGTAAAAGTGAGGGTAAAACAAAGGACAAAATGATCCATTCAAAGTGTTTGAATAGTTAATCTCGAGAAGCCAAGATTCAATCTCACCTCCTCTCCTGAGATTATAATCTCGAGATTAGACCATCATATTGTGGGCTTTGCGAGATTAGATAAAGACCGCAATTATAATCTTGATAATCAAATAATAAATTAATCGAAATTAGCTGAGATGTGAATGCATTTTCTCGATTAATCTTGAAAATCAAACGAGGCCACCATATATCCGCAGGTATCCTAACACACACACACACACACACACATATATATATATATATGTATCACATATATATTCAGATGTTGGCAGCATCTCAGCTGTTCGTAGAGCCAGCTGTACTTTTTTGACTTGCAGTTGCCACAGGCTTGTAGCATTAATTATTTTTGTTTTTATAACGTGTGCTGTGCATCTCACAGCCATTTGATGAGATTAAACGGTTGAGAAAACAACAGAAACCGACTTTGTTGGATTCTCTCTCTCTCTCTCTCTCTGACTTAAGGTGTGCACGACGTGGCAATAAAGCTTTTGACCATTTTCAACGATAAAAATGTTAAAAGTAATGGTAAAATCTGAAAATCAACGGCTATAATTATTTGCCCATTTTTCATCAATGTCTAAATTTCAATCTAGCCAAAAAATCCAACCAGATTTTAATCTAGCCAAAAATTCAGCAGCTTGTATTATCCTATTTCTAATATTACGTTGCCCAATATGATTAGAATTGTTAAAATATTTAATGAACATATAAATGATATTAACGTAGGCGTTATTATTAAAGATATGAAAGATAAATGAAATAAATATTATACTAAACTTCTTCATATTTATTTTTTATCTTGTATTTTTTATCCTAGATGCAAATTAGCTGGTTTTCAATACTTGATTGAGCAAATATTATTCTTATTTTAAGTCAGAAATACAAATAGATATAGATGCAAAAAAAAGTAGAAATTCAAGACATAGTTTATAAGTTAGTTGAAATGTATACTCTTCTACTTCATCTTTTCAACAAGAAATTCATTCTTCCAGACAACAATCATCATAAAGTAGACCAGCACATCTATATTTTCTTCTTTAAATTCATTAGAAAAAGAGCAAAGATACATCCAATTGCCATTCATATGAACTAACATGTTATTTGCATCTTGATATACTACATGATATGAATGGTGTTTAGAATGGTGGAAATTGGAACGAAAAGATTTTCAATCCCTTTTATTAAATTTTTGTGTAATTCCTTTTAGTTCTTATGCATACTTTCACATATTTCAAAGTTAGTAAAAGTTTAGAGTTTTTTTTAATATATATATTAAAGTTTATTTTCATTTTACTATTAATTATTGTCCTGAAAAATACAATGTAAAAGTAATTAAGTATTTAAACAAGTTTAAGAAAAAAAAATCAGACTAGTTAATATTTGAATGTAGAATATAAAATATAGAGGAAAATATATTTGTTTCAAAGTGAAATTTAAAAAAAAAAAAAAAGGTAAAAACATTGGGCCCAGCAGTTAACCTTGCCAGGCCTAATCTGGAAAGCCATCTCAGGCCCAGCCTAGTCCACCAAAATTGGTTTCATGGGCCGACTGGGATCCACCCTAGCTCCCCCAAGCCTGGGCCAGTCTAGGCCCACATCAAGACGGGCCCGGACCAAGCCCCGCCCGGCCTGTGACAACTATGCATTCGTCCTTCCTGATTAGAACTCTTTAGGGCGTTCTTTGTACGTAATTTGGCTGTTGAGGTTCATTGAGAATATTTGTGGATTTTATTTTATCTCATTGCTCTCATTTACAAGTCTTGCTATGGAATCGCTATTGCCTTTTATTTTAATTTTTTCTATGAAATTTTTGGGTCCTCAGAAAAATTCTCAGCCACAGGCTTTTTAATGGGTGTGGTTTCATCTGTGCACCCATCCCTTTTTTCTGCAGCTTGTGAAGGACTAATTGCAAGAACAAGAACATGCTGAAGCAAATGCTAGGTTGTTGCAAGGTGTATATATCCGAAAGCAGAAACAGGGCTGCCCTGGAAGCCATTGAAACGGCAGCAAAGCTGTTTCCAGAGGCCCCCATTATCAACAAATTCGAGGATGCCACATACAACAGAGTCGGATACACGCTCGTCTCGGAAATGGGTGAAGACCCAATTTCATGTCCATTGAACAAGGCTGTTTTTGAGATGGTGAGAGCTGCTTTTCAAGCCATTGATCTTGAAAAGCACTGTGGGAGTCATCCCAGGCTTGGTGTTGTGGACCACATCTGTTTTCATCCCTTGGATGCCACTTCTCTGGATCATGTTGCTGCAGCTGCTAAGTCTTTGGCTGCTGATGTCGGCTCGGGACTCGAAGGTTCGTTTGCTCTCTCCATAAGAATGAATTTTCCAAGATTTTGTCTTTTTATACAGGAAAATCGTGCAAGAATTTTGTTTGTATAGTTTTATAATCTGAATATGTTCGAGGTCTCTTCGTTTGAATAGGAATTCAAAAGTAATGACATAATTTTTCAGACAAAGATAAACAGAAGGGGCCCTTTGTTGGGGGTTATGCTTCTCAGTTCGAGATAACTGCATCTTGTTGATATATATCAGTAACACTGTTCTGTCTGTGCTTGAGATTGAAAGGTAAGTTTTTTCCGTGTTTGAGCTTGGAAGCAAGCATCTCGAGACGAAAGGAGTGAAAAATTAGTTAGATTGTGACTGGGTTGTAGAGTTTTTATGTTATTAACGTTCGAAGGGTTTGATGAGACTCATGAAATGATTTGTCTCCCATGACCGAGTTCAATTCATACTGTGTGTGAGAAATAATGCTACCAAGGGACTCTAACTCGTAGTTTTTAGTCAAATGGCTATAATGCTGTGGAATTGACAAATTCCCATGAAAATTGAAAATGAAATTTTGCAAGAGTAGCTTCTTCTCTTGAACTCATGCTTTTCGTAAACAAACATTTTAAGTGAATGAAGTTGAAAAGAAAGCACGAGAATTCTTTCATAAGACTAAGAGATAGTATATGAGATAAGGAACTCTTTGAAGTTAAAGGCATGAGCATACATTTAGATGATTTGGCTTGCAAGAAAGGTGCAAGATTCTCCAGTTCAGTAAAATTATACAACTTGTGTTAATATTATATTAGTAGAAAAACTTATACATAGAATTGGATAAAACAAGGAAACTTGAAAGGCTTGAACTTATGTATGCATGGCTGAACTTTTGTTGGATGACTTATTTTGCGCTTTGGGTCGTCCATAACATTCTCTATTTCATCTCTTATTTTATAATGTTTGCCTACATGTACGGGGTGTGTTGGAGATCTTAAATATATAATTGGCTCTCCTCTCTAATAACAGCTTAAACTTTTAAATGAGATGGTCATTTAACATAGGGAAATTTCTCCATATGTTTTGATTTACATTTCCTTGTAAATAGAAAGGCCTCATGGTATGATCCTGATGCTTGTTTCGGAGTCAAATAACCTTGACTCCACAAATGTCTTTTTTTCTATCAACGTGCTTAATATCTTCTATTACTTATTCATCATTCATCTTTAGTTAACGATCCTAAACATAGCCTGCAGTCGCTACTTTCCTATACGGAGGAGCACACCATGAGGGAAGAACCCTTGACTCGATCAGACGGGAGCTGGGATATTTCAAGCCAAATGCCGTTGGAGATCAGTGGGTAGGGGGGCCCCAATCAGAAACACTGCCATTAAGTCCCGACCAGGGCCCCCCATGCACTCTTCGAAGGAAAGGCGTTATTGTTATTGGAGCTACAAATTGGGTGGCTAACTACAACGTCCCAATATTCTCTACTGACATGGCTGCAGTTCGTAAAATTGCAAAACGGGTAAGCGGCAAAGGAGGTGGCTTACCGTCAGTGCAATCCATGGCTCTTGCTCATGGTAAAGGCATAATTGAGGTGGCTTGCAATCTGTTAGATTCAAGTAAAGTCGGAGGCGATCAAGTTCAACAGAAAGTTGAGAGGCTTGCCAGGGAAGAGGGCATGGAAGTGGGAGAGGGATACTACACTGATCTTTCACAGAGCAAAATTATCGAGAGTTACTTGAAGATGGCTCGTGACTTGGGCCAGTGATGGCAACTATGAAATGTTGGTTCAGTAAGCTCTCTGAGATGAACATTTTATCAAACAGGTGATTTATTGAACTTTTGGTTCCATTTAAAGCACACAGCAATAAGTTTTGGCTAATCTAATATTGAACTTGTGTGTGTTTTTAAAATTTTCATCAGTTATAAACCCTTTATTTATATGATTCAATGTGAAGGCCATGTGCATTTCTCTCCCTCTTGCCTCCTATCTTTTTTAGCTCGCGCAGATATAGGGTATAACTTTGTTAATACCAAGTGGATGTTTGGCTAAGTTTATTTGAAGCATTTTATAAGCCTCTACATATTATGACATATTTTTGGAGTTTATGGAATATCGGATTTTATTTTAAAAGTGAGCTTTTAAAGTATTTGGATAAATAAGATAAGATGGAGCTTATAAAATATTAGTAATGACAACTTTTTAATTAAATGGTTGAACATAAAGAAACTTGTTAGGATTTTAAAATAAGAGCCCATTTGGATTTTTGTTTTTAGAAGAAACGCAGTTATTTTTTTGAAACAAACACCATTTTGGTGGAAAAAATTGTGTTTTGGTGGACTTTTTAAAAAAGCAAAAGTTAAAAAAAAAAAATCTAAAATTGGCTTCTTTTAGAAATTATTCATAGTAGTTCCAAATAAAAGCATCTCTTAAAGCACTTTTAATCGCAGCATCCAAATGCAAAATTGTTCGATTTAAAAAAATCTACTATAAAAGTACGGGTTGAAAAATATTTTTTGAAAAATCTATTCAAACGAGCCCTAAGTTAGTGACTCCTTAGTTTTTTCACTTCAACATTGTATTTCAGGAACTTATGAGTTATTTTGCAAAAAATCTTATTGGTACTTAATAAACTTTTGAAAATTTTATAAGATTTTTGATAATCTCAGAAGATCTTCCAAACATCTTCTAACTCAGTATGGCACATGCAATAGATAATATGCATACACAGAAACATCTTCTTCTTAATTTAGAAGTAATGTCCAATTGGTGGTTTTAATCGTTGGACTTGAATATAGTAATATCAAAAAAAATAAAATTATTATATCATCATAATCAATCTAATGATTGAAAATACTAATTAGGCACTACCCAACATGGTGGCATCAAATGACTCCTCATGAACGATGGCTTAATCATCATTACTGGAGTAAAGAGCAGAGTACATAACATTTACAAAATGGATATGAAGGAATACAAAAGGGATAAGCAGAACTAAACTAACAATGCATGAACCTCAAAAATGCCTACCTATTTGGCTCAAAGGATCGTCCGTTTTAAGGGGGGAAAAAACTATTACACTTGCTTTTTTTAAGGAAAAAAGTGACTAAACCGTTTCTGATTTGATAAAATTATCTTCCTATGAAAAACGAACATCAAACTTGCATTTTTTTTAAAGAGAAAAAGGAACTAAAGTGATGATCTTGTGTTCTCAATTTGCCAAGGCAATGAACACACGACATCTCGTTAGAGATATTTTTGGCGAAAGCCTTTCAATACTTAAGTAGGTACTTGGTTTTGATCAAAAGATCAGAGGTAAAATTTAGAGTATTGAGTCATTAAGGAGCATAACGTACCTAAGAATAGTGAACATGCTATTATTTATAGAATAAGGTGGGGTGCACCTAATTATGGCTGAGGTTGCACTTGCAAATGGGGTTATATCTGATTATTCCGTTTGACATTAGTAGTAAAGCTTTCCAATGTACGGGGTATTATGGTCCACATATGAAAACAATTATTGGTGTCAGACTTGCGTGGCTTTGAATGGACGGTACTCGGTGATGGATGCAAGGGGCATTTAGTTGGGGCATTGCTATGGTATTTGACTCTGTTAAGCAGCTGGTTGGCTAAGTGATGCATGTCTGGTGCATGCATCAGTGTGAGAGTGGCACTGATATTGTGTGCATGGGGCATGGTGTAGATTGTGTGCGTCGTGTAGCATGTGCACGTGTCGGTTGGATAATTTGTACGCACATCCTGCAAGCAATGAGCGGAGCAGTGAGAGGCATTGCACAAATTTGTACTCTTAAGTGTGATAGGTGTAGTACGACACGCTTGCGTGCAGGTTGGGCAGATAGAGTGCGGGTCAGTGGGGCATTGTGTTGGCACTTGGCAAACTTTGACGAGCACTTGCAAACTGTGTTCCTGTCGGATGCATGTGGAGCGCGCAACACAGCAAGCCTTTGTGGGCACATGTGGGAAAAATTGGCATGCTGATTGTAGGCAGCATGCGATGTGTGGGCGATGACACATGTAGTTGTGCGTGTGCTGTGCTGTGCAATGCAAGGCGTGCAAGGGCCAGGCGGCGCACGCGCAAGCAACGCGCACGCTCAGTGGCGTGGATAGGTAGTTAGCTTGTGATCAGTTATGTTTGGATAAAATTTAGTGGTTCTACGGTTTTTTTTCAAAAATAACATAAAAAAGGATAATGTTTAAAAATTTGACTTGTTAAAAAGATGCTTGCTGAAACTAACATAACTCGCCAACACTGTTGGCGAGTTGTTTAAAATATTAATAAATTTTTAAAAAATATTCATGACATTTAGTCCGAAAATAAAAAATATTAAAATATTAAAACTCGTCATGCATTATGACGAGTTTTGTTAAAAAAAAAAAGAATTTAATTAAATGTTTAATTATTTCTCTCGAGTAGTACACAAATGAAATATAATATATATATATATATCTGATACTCGCCATGTACTATAGCGAGTTTAACAAAAAAAATTAAATTTTTTTGACGGGTAATACAAATATAATATATATATCTAAAACTCGCCATGTACTATGGCGAGTTTGACAATATCTATCTATCTATATATATATATATATATATATATATATATATAAAACCTACCCCCCACTTAAGTTTTCTATTCAAGGTCACCACGTGACCTCCCCACTTGAGTTTTCTATTCAATGGTCAGCACGTGGGCTCCGCTTGTCAGTTTGTCTTGTATCCTTCAAGATCAGAGTTAGTAATTTTAGACACAACTTGGTACGAAACATTAAAAAGCTCGCCATGGTGTAGGGCGAGTTTACCGAAAATAAAAAAATAAAATAAATAAAAATCGAAATCTCGCCATGGTTCAGGGCGAGTTGCAGCAGTCAAAGGCTGCACCTGTGGCGCGTCAGGCGAGGTGTCAAACAATCGTGAAGCCGGGCGACGGGGGCCGTGCGATGAACAGTGGCGAGGATTCAAATTTTTCAGCTATATGTATGAATGGTGTTGTGAACTCAGAAGTTGTGACAAATTTGCAGCTTCTGAGTTGAACTTAAGAAAAATTTTAGAGAAAAAAAAAATTGAGATGAGTTTTATATTTTTCATATATATTACAGAGTCAAGAATTTCAAGAATTTTTGAAGCTATGTAAATATGTTATATTATTACTTGGTAGTTAGTATTTTGTTGTATATTGTTATTTTTTATTGAGATGGAATATTTTGTTGTATATTGTTATTTTTTGTGTATTATGTTGCAAAAATTATGATTGCATACAATATTGTTATTTTTTTATGCACAATGCCATAATGTTGAATTTGTTTTACATTGCATATATTGTACTATGAATATGTTGTTGAAATTCTTTAATCATATTGTAGGGAAATTTGTATATGCAAAAATGAAAAAAAAAAAAACAGAAAAATATTGTTTTTATTTTTTATGAATATTATTTTTTTCGAAAAAAGGAAAATTGTGTATGAATATTATTTTATTTTTATTTTCGCCAATACCGTTGGCGATTTTAGTTTTTTTCGATTTTTTCACCAATTTTCATTTTTTGTTTCCAGAAAATTTTCGGTTCGAGGCCAAAAAAAAAAAATTGCTAAAAATCACCAAGGCGCATGGGGATTTTTTAAAAAAAATTTTTTTGTCACCAACACTATTGTCGATCGATTTAAAGAGGTTTAATCGAAAAAAAAATGCCCGAAAATCGCCAAAGGCCATGGCGATTTTCAAAAAAAAAATAAAATTTCCAACACTGTTGGCGATTTAACGAATTTATTTCGCTTTTTTATACGAATTTTTATGGTTGATACAATTTGTGTACTAATTTTTGTATAAATTTTGTTTTTTGTTGTAGAATGGAGTTGGATCGATTCAAGTATTATTATGGTCCCGAGAACAATAGTGTTTTAACTGAACAAGATAATCATATCTCTGAACAATTGTTTGATGGTCGTGTCGATCCTGATCAAATAGTTAGAGTAAGACATTGGGGAAAAGGAATATTTGAGCAGGATAGGTTGCAACTTCATGACAAAGTAAAGGAGCAAATTAATTGAATGGGTTTCTATGGTGTTTACCGATGTGGATATGTTGATGTAGATCAACATTTGATAACCGCATTGATAGAGAGGTGGCGTCCGGAAACCCACACTTTTCATTTAAGGGTCGGTGAGGCTATAGTTACTTTGGAAGATGTAGCAGTCATATGGGAATTACCAATTGACGGGCATCGGATTATAAGAGTAGATGAATGTCCGAACATAGAGGGAGGGTGGGGTATGTACTGTGACCAACTCCTCGGCTTTGAGCCTTCCGAAACCGGTTTGAGAGGTTCATGGTTGAAGCCAACGGCATTGAGAGACCACGTTAACAGTAGAGTATTTGATGAAGACACCGTGCCATGGGAGTTGTATCAAATTGCACGGTGTGTTATTTGACTACTCATCGGCGGCATAATGTGTCCTGATACAAGTAGCACTTATGTTTCGTTGATATATCTCCGACATTTGCTGAAGTGACCGAGGTTGACGAGTATAGTTGGGGAAGCGCTGTATTAGCGCATTTATATCGAGAGTTATGTGATAGTGCTGGAAAGAGAGACGAGGGAGGAGTAGGAGACATCGGGGGCCCGATGCAGTTATTGCAGGTAAAGTGATAATACTGTTTATATATGTTATACGTAAGTTGTTATATGTTTTACATGCATATAATGACTGTTAATACTTCTGTTAGATATGGGCATGGAGTCGAATGTTGTGTGTGAGGCCAACGACACCGCTAACACCGCCTGAGATACTGGGGCCAATTGCACTGTACCACGATTATGTACTACCTCGGTCCCCTTACGGTGCAAGGTAGTAATTATGTCAGTTATATTTAAATTGAGTATTTTTGTCAATTATTTAGTAATTATCTTTTCATTGTTTCACTATGGTTTACATATGGAGTTTTCGTAATTCATGGACGCATACGGAGAGACACAACGTTCGCATATTTAGGGATATGCTTGATAATATGAAGAGAGATAAGGTACCCCCTCCGGTTAATTTGTTAGCATTTTTTTGGCACTTAATTGATATTTAATTTCCAAATATTATTGTCATGCAGTTTGTGTGGATGCCGTATGACTATGAGTCTGAATTGATGCAATCTATGCCTCCTTGGTGTGGGGTGGAGTATTGGAGGGTCGTTTGTCCACTCATAAATTATCATATAATTGAGTGGCACCACATCGATCGTTGTATGCGGCAATTTGGTCTGGTACAAGACATTCCGAACAACCCTGCAATACCCAACAGAATTTACCATCGTACTACTACTAGAAGGAGCAAATCAGGGCACACATGGGAAGTTACACATGCCAGTAGTATAAGTGCGTGGTATACTAATCGTGGAAAGTGTGTTCAAGCACCTTCATTTACTAATCTCAATCGGAGCACAGTCCCAAATTACGATCAGCGGTATGCAAGTCACACGAGACAATTAATTACACCACTAAGCCATAATTTTGAAATTGGGTATAGACCGACAGAAGTGGAGGCCTGGCAAACAGTGGTAATTAATTAAAGTATTTATGATTTATTTAATATCATTATTACAATATTTGATTGTTTACAACGATGTCAAATTGCAGGGCGACCACCTTCATCAACTTGCATTAAGTTGTGATGCCGAGTATAATTATGGAAATGCCGATGCGCATATGAGATTTGTAGAAGCTACCCGAGATTATGCTGATGACATGTCTTCAATTGTTAATTCGGTCTTGGATTGTTCGTACAACGCAGAGACAGCACGTGCCACTATACGTAACCAACGCAGAAGACGACAATCCACTGCAAGGGGGCGCCCGTCGCAGGCACAACATGACGAGGCAGGTCTTTCTCGGCCAGTGCATGCCGAGCCAGGCCCTTCTCGGGCACAGTATAAGGATCCTCCATCACCGTTGAATGATTTATTTGGCCTCCATAATAAATAACAATACCTATATATTCCATCTTATTTATAATAAAATAGATGAAAAATATACTAACTCAAAAATATAGGAAAAAACGAGGGCGAGATAGATAGAATTAGACTTGATAGGAAAAATTAGCAAAATAGCTAAAAAAAACTAGGACAAGAGAAAAATTGATAGGAAGACTTAGATTGGTGAAAGGCTTGATAAAAAATGAATTGCACCATTCTTATTTATAGGCAACTTGAAACATTGTCTCGTCAACTATTTTGGCGAGTTTGCCAAAGGGAAAAATTATTTTTTTTTTATACTTGCCAACGCTGTTGGCGAGTTTTATAATATATATATTTTTATTTGCTGAAACTCGCCATCCGATAAGGTGAGTTTTAATTTATTTATTTTTTTAATAAACTCGCCAACAGTGTTGGCGAGCCTAATAAAATATTACACATATTCAAATTTTATTAATATTTTAATAAACTCGCCAGCACTTATGTTAGATTCAACAATTATCTTTTTAACAAGTCAAATTTTTAAGGGTTAATTACATCTACTACCCCTCTAAAGATACGAAACTACAGTTGGTCCCCCAAAAATTTTCAATATTACCAACACATACCCTGATAAATTCCAAAATTACAAATACCTCCCTGGTCAGCCGATTGCCGGTCAAAAGTAGCTGACGTCAGCAAAATTCTTAATGAAAACCCAAATATACCCTTACTCTAATTTTTATATATTTTTTTTCATTCGTGTCCTTTGTAATATACCTAAATTATAGGGGTGGTATTAGTAATTTTGAAATTTCTCAGGATGTGTCTTGGTAATATTAAAAAGTTTTGGGGGACCAATTGTAGTTTTCAATCTTCGGAGGGGTAGTAAATGTAATTATTCTTAGACATAAATACTTAAATTAAAATATTAAAATATACATACTTAAATATTTAAAAACTTCATATATATAAATAAATATACAGTGTACAAATCGATTGTCGGCGAGAGTACGGCCATCGGGGAGAAGAAACGGGAAAAGAAAAGAAGGAGAGGCATCACACGCGATTTTGGGGGAAGAAAGGAGTGGTTTTTTTGATGGGGCTTCAACATCTGCAATAAATGTAGGAATCAGAGCGAGTGTTGTGAAATTTCAAATTTGACTCTCTTTGATCGCCTGTCAAACAAAGTCTGATGTTGTTGACTAGGGCGTCATTGGAAAGTTGAGATCGTGATGGTTCAATTGCCGCAGGTTTTGTTGTTCTTTACAATCATTTATTTTTCAGTTTATTTTTTTATTTTTTTTTAAGGTTAAAAATTAGGGGTAAGATCTAAAGTTCATGAAAAAATGATCGAAAATTGGCTGCTCGGGGGGTATGGGTAATTTTTAAAATTTTCAGGGTATGTCTTGGTAATATTAAAAGTTTTTGGGGACCAATTGTAGTTTTCAATCTTCTGAGGGGTAGTAGATGTAATTATCATAAGTTAAAAATTAGGGATAAAACAAGAAGTTCATGAAAAAATGACCGGCAACCGGCTGACCAGGGGGTATTTGTAATTTTGAAATTTATCAGGGTATGTGTTGGTAATATTGAAAATTTTTGGAGGACCAACTGTAGTTTCGTATCTTTAGAGGGGTAGTAGATGTAATTAACCCAATTTTTAAACACTTTTTTAGGTTATATGTGAAAAAAAACCGTGGTTCTCCTGGTCCTTTGAAGCAGTTGACTTGTGGCAGTTTGCTGATAGAAGCCAGGGATCTAGTCAGCAGTTGGGCTGAAAACCGCCCAAACACTTGTCGACATGCAATTGGTCCAAAATTACCTAGCAGTTGGGGCTGTCCTCGGCACTTTATCTATTGTCATGAGCTTGCACAGCTTTGACAGAGTTTTATTGTTTGCAGCCTTGGTTTCCTTGTATTTGTTTTTGGTGAATAATGTAAGGTTGGATTCACCCATAAATTCTTGTGTTGACATTATTTTGCATGTGTGTTGTGCAAGATTCATGCATATCGTGATGTGATTGGCTTGTGCATTTTCTAATCCTCAGACCTTATAAACTAAACACCAAAGTGTGTATGGGAAACACTAGTGTTGGTAAGTTTGTAGGATAAGGCTCACGGGTTAAAAAGGGATGCAACTACATAGCGACTGAAATCTAAACGAAAATTTTAAGCTTATTTTTACCCTTTTGACAACTGGTAATGTGCATTCGCTTTGCACATGAATGAATAATATTTATTTTATTTTGATAAGTGATTCTTACAATTATAATTAAACTATGAACATGTTAAATTAAAAAAATAAATCTTTTCAATGAGAAGTGGTTATAATATCCAATATAATTATTGTTGAACTTAGTTTTTCAATATTTTTTATATTTTGATTAATATTTTTCGTATTTGTTTTGTGATAATTGAGTTTAGAGCTATGATGCACGGACACGGACACGACACGACACGAACACGAAGATACGAAAAATTTCAAAATTTTAGGACACGACACGGCTCTAACATGGTTATTAAAAAATATTTTATATTATTCTATTTATAATTTATTAAATTAAAATATGTGAAAGATGAATAATAATATTCATCATTAAAATGAACACCTCTTAATTGAGTTATAAGATTTAAAGATTAAAAAAATTATTTGTTATTTTCAGTGTTTCTACTAAATTTTTTAAAATTTTAAAAAAGACCTCATTTAAACTTTGTAATATATCAAAAAAGCCCCAGTTGTGTCCTAGCCGTATCGTCCTTCAGTCGTGTCCGACACCGTGTCGGATTTTTTTCTTTGTTTTTTTAAATTTTCGAACACATTTTGCTGTGTCGGACACGTGTCGGGGCCGTGTCGGAGCCGTGTCCATGTCCGACACGTGTCCGACACTGCACAGGGTCATTTTTAGGCGTGTCCGTACATCATAGGTTTAGAGCACTGAATTTGTCTATAAAAATATAATTTTAATTGGTTAAAACATTACATTTAAATATATTTTCAATATTTGCATTATTTTTCAAACATGATTTTATCACTTGTTTGTATCTTCCAATGTATTTGTGTACTTATCTGGGAAATATTTATTGACCATGTTTTTATTTTTTTCATTATACATAATTTTTAATTTCATATTGTATGTCAATAAACATGTAATTTGTACTTAACAACTTGCCGCAAAATATATCATATTCTCTTATCTATACTATCTATACTATTACTAGTCAATGAGACACATTCGATGTGTGTGACAAATAGAAAATTAAAATATCATTAAATTACATATTTTAATTATTAATATAAATTTATTATTAAATTTTATAAATTATTATATATTTTTTAATTATTTGTAATGTATGTATCTTATTAAATTTGTTATAAAAAAAATAGCTTAAAATAACGATGGAATTATATGATTAACAAATAAAGAAGAAATAAAAGTTTAAAAAACGATAAAAGAGATTAAAATGTGTGTGTGTGTGTGTGTGTGTGTGTGTGTTGATAGAGGAGAAAGAATTAGAGAAAAAATAAACTACAAGCACATTAATAGTGGGAGAAGATATATGAGAGAGAATACAAATGAGAGTGGAGATACCAAAAAAGACCAAAGAGATCAAGGTAATTATTAGACCCTTTAAACGCCTTATTATAAGAGAGATGAGAGAGAGTATGAATGAGAGTGAAAATACCAAAAGAGACCAAAGTGACCAAGGCCCCTTAAACGCCTTATTAATATAAAAAAAAAAAAAAAATTGCTTTCTCTCCCTTCCTTCTCTCTCCCTCTCCCCTCTCTCTATGTATCATCTTTCATCTCCCACTACTCTTTAATATAAATTGTTATTTCTTTATTCGTAATTGTTTTCTTAGTTTTTTATTTTAAATTATTTTATTTTTACTAAACACTAATTTTATGAATCTAGTAAAATAGTTAAAAATTGATTTGATAGTATAGATACTACAAAAATTTTAGCAAGTCATTAAATTATATTAATTTTTAGGGAAAATTACACATAGACCCCCTGAGGTTCAGTCAAATTACAACTAGACCCCCTTAAGTATGGAAAATTACACATACCTCCCTTGAAGTTTAGGTCCGGCTAACAGGTAGCGCATTCTGGTCATTGATACACCTTGATTTGCTTATGTAAACAAAAAATTATAGCAGAACTCCAATTTTATTCTTTTTTAACCAAAAGTTCAAACTTTTTGTAGACAATAATACTCTTATTGGAATTGATAATTGTCATCAGAAAAATTGACAAACTTATCATTTTATATTTAATCTGAATTTTGGTATTTTTTTCGTATTTTTCTTAACATCCTGACAAGGATAATAAAGTCATTTCATTATATTTTCCTTAGATGTTAGATGGACCCAAACTTTAAGGGAGATATGTGTAATTTTCTATACCTGAGGGGGTTTACTTGTAATTTGACCTAACCTTAGGGGGTCTAGGTGTAATTTTCCTTAATTTTTATTATGCACACGCATCAAGTGCACCAACATTACTAATATTATATAAAGAAAGAACCCTCTTTAATAACTACCTTTGATCTAATAAATATTTTGTTTGTAAATTTCTTTTTCTTTTTTCTTATTTTCTCTTTCCTCTCTCTTCTTCACGTTCTTTTTTCTCCACCACCCCCCCTCCCCCCCCACCATAAAATCCTATTTTATTTCTTAATATTCTTCAATATCATTTGTTACACCGAACCAATTTCAAACAAGGCCTAGTCTCAAAGTATGAAACGGATTTCAAACAATCAAAACTTCCCAACAAGTAAGCAATATATAACCAGATGAAATCTTGAACAAGTGTCAAACATGTACTAAATGTATAAGCGAAATAAAATAAAATAAAATAAAATCCAAACTTTGAGTGGAAATAAATGAATAATTTATGTCTTGTCACTAGTCACACACGGCTAGGACATAATTAAAGTGCTAGTAAGTAAATTCCACACCTAAACCCACAATATGCAACAAACAAGTTGCACACTAATGTTTTGCTCTTGAAGTTCCTCAGTCCCAACCTATTCACCCTCCTTTGGAAGAAAGGAAAACATTTGAAAATATATGAGTAAAGGACCCAGTGAGTTTGTGTAGTATGTGCAAATAATGTTTATTCAATTTGGCATTGTGCCAATTTCTAGCACACTAGCAGAACTGTCAATTTTACTTGTAAATATATAATTTTGACATGCCTAATGGGACTTCTAGTGTTTTTTAGTAAATCAGTAGGAATGCCAACTTGTTGATTAACCAACGGTGTGCAAATTTTTATGCAAACATATAGGATTATATAAATTGTTCAAAACGCTAGTTCATTAAGCAGTAAATTATGATGAACATCACACTTGTACACCCAATTGGAGTTGATCCAACTAACCAGAAATAACAGAACCACAACCGAAGAAGTGCAATCATGATAACTTTAGTTCACGAATGAAAATCCAGTTAACAGCTCATTGAGTATCACAAAGCATTTGAAAGTGTAGGGGCATGCAATTCTAAAGCCTTTTTTTTTTTTATTATGTTAGCCACTCAGATCTGATCCATTAGCCGATTAATCCGAATTCGAGTACTATAGAGGTTCAATATAGGGGTGATCCTCCTAATTCAATTGTTCCATTCATAACTTCAAGATTCAAAAGCTTTTATACATTCAAAAATATATGCATATATCATTTGAAAGGTATTTCCTTTCAATCATAAATATATATATATATATATAAGTTTTAGGAACACTAATTGTACTCAGCAAAATCTCCTAACGAAAGGTCATCCAAAAGCTCACCAAATTCACCCATTGAGTAATAACCATAGTTGATATTTCATCCTCATCAAGTATCCCACTAGAAGTCTAAAAGTCTATACTTCTAGGAGTTAGAGGCTCTTCATCCCCACGGTACCCATTGGCAATTATATTCTGAAATTCACCAAAAATTGAACAATGGTGAGTTAATGACCTTGATATATGATGATGAATTTCTTCAGGTGTTTCTAAGGTGGTTTTTTACTAGAAAAAATTCTACAAAGATGATACTGTTGGAAAAAAGGGTATAAATTGGCAATCAAGTTTCACGATTTTTATAAAATTTTATAAGTACACGAAACCATTTTTTTTTTGGATACAGGATTTTGGACACAATGAAATAAGTATATAAAAATTTTCAACCAACAATACATCCGTTAAGATTGACAAATAGGCTTGCAAATTTAGGACAGAAACTACACTCAGCCAATCGGCTTTGAAGTTTTGAAAAATCAAGTAAAGGGTCTAGGAATTCGGGAATTTACAGAATTATGCAAGACACAAGGAAATAACCATTTTATAAACATTTTTGATTTGAGATATAATCGTTTGACCTAATTTCATGATTTTTTTTTTAATAAAAATTAGACAGGTTTGGGAATAAAATACACTACAGTTTTCTGACAGAGCTAATGAATCAACTGAGGAATAGAACCACCGGTCATAAGTTGAACGTCTTTACAATATTACAATGAGCAAAATATGTATATGAACTATGGAAATTGATAGTGGTTCCATTTTCTAAATGAAAGAACCATATCATCGAAAAATCGACAAAAGCGAATCCGAGCAACAAAAACTTTTCCTAGAATTTGTGAAAATATAATTTTGGTGGGATTTTTGATGATACGTATAATAGACAGAAGATGGAGGTTTTGAAATTTGATGGGAAATAGAAGAAGTTAGTTTCAAGCTAACAACAAGAAGTAACTTACGACTAGGACTCATCGTGATAATCTCCGACTCCATATTACTAGTTTTATCCATACCTAATGATTAATATAATTATTGTTTTAAATGCTACCTAATAATACTTGAATATTTAGGAAAAAAATAGGAAGAATGGAAAATCACGGGTGCTACATCTTTCCTTTTTAACTAGGTAAATGACTTTATGTTTTTTTTATAATTTTAAAACTTCTTATTTAATCATAATCTTTTGAATTAATTTTAAGTTTTGTGGAAAAGACAAGTTTGGATTGAGTTTTATCTAAAATTGGGTTAGGTCTAGTTAAGTTGAATTTCAAATCACTTGAGTTATATTTTTAAGTTTTTTGAGTTAATCGGAAACTCAACCCAACTCATCATATATATATATAATGGCAACTATGGCAACTCATCATAATATTTATGGCAACTATGGCTATAGTAATTATGGCAGGGAACACGTCCTTGCCATCATGACGCTTCGCCGCTAGAGATGGAAGGACGGGCGCACACCGCATCCACTTGAAAGGCGCGTGAACTGTCAGAAGTGAAAAGGCTCGACCTTTCGTGCCCAAAAAGGTGTTTCAAATTCAAAATTGAAAAGATGCTCGACAACTCAAAAGGCAAGAGTCACTCTTGAAATTGACGTTATCATCAAATCAACAGTGGAGGGACTAACGATCTGCCAAGTATCGCCTCAACCAAACACATCAGCAAAGGCGAACCTGTCTAAATCCCAAGTATGGAGCAACAAAGCCCTTGATTTGGTAGGCTATTCTCGAAGGAGGTTTCAAGTCCGACTACCATCGATCGTGAGGTTATAAACTAGAAAACTCAACAAGTGTGAGGACCGATGCCTTCGAAGAGACTTTTTGTCCTCGAGAGTGCGTCCGCGTAGAAGATGGGAAGTCTCGGAGTGCAAGGCACGAAAAAGGAAAATACCCCTACACTTATCCCCACTACCAGTCCGTGGCCCCAAAGCCACAAGGGGTCTCTTTGGGTCCTTGAGACCCCCTCTGCAGGGCAAGCGGAGCAAAGGAACAAGTAGCTTAAGGATAATGAATGCCCTCAAACATAGTTGTATCGAGGGCACGAGTCTTACGCTCAGCCTTCACCAGATTCCACAGCCAATGGGCAAAACCCAGCTAGCACAGCTGACAGGCACTGTATATACTACCACCTAACAGGCTCTTACCGCGCATGGATCCATCCCATCAGTCTCCAGTGCATTAAATGACAATTCATAGATACAATCATTGGTCATAAATGCTCAATATACACATTAAATGCGAATTTGACTCCCGATTAATGTGAGACTTGGTCAGCCGCCACTTAGGAGTTCAAAAAGTGACAAAAAATATGTCCACTTGTACCCCTTGTGTCAGAAGAGCTGACCAACCCCCATCAACCACGTCACGTCAGGGAACTCCTATCTTATATATATAGCAAAAGGCTTTTCCCCAAGAGGTAACACAATATACGAACTTTTAGTATTACATGCAAAAATAGTATTTTACTATTCATCATATTTTCCAAACACCACATCATTGACTTGAGCATCGAAAAGCCTACGTCAAGACAAAATCGACTAGTCTCACATGTGTTCTTTCTTTTTTGATAGGTGGGCCACCAATATTGTTGCTAGAAGCGTATCAAACTCCAACATATAGTCCAATCAAAAAACGACCGTATCATATATATATATATATATATATATATATATTGAAGCAATTTTAGGTTGGATTTAATTTGATTCAAACTCGAAAATCCGAACTTTATTTTTTCAAATGGATCATAATCAGGTTGGCATATTGATGGAAGATATTGTAGGGCGCAAGTTCTATGTTTGTATCTTTTACTGTTGTTCGTCTTCTGATTATTACTAGTTTTATTTTGTAAATTAAAATATATCCATAGCTGGATGCAAAATTTACATAAATATCCTCGCACTCTCTCGTTTGCATTGTACTTTTCCTATCAAAAGCAAAATGGCTGCGTAAAAAAAGGTTAAATTATCTAATATACGTGGATAAGATTTGTCCACTTGTGTCACGTCGAGCTCACATGCGTACTGAAACGGATTGATGTCATGATCTACAATACTTGACAAAATCAAACATCATGGGGTCCAATCGAGCCTGTATAAACATACAAGAGATATGTCACTTCGCGGAGTCAGGCTTGAGGCTAGGGATGCATTTAATCAGTTTTAGGCAACTAATAATATAAAAATTTAAATTAAAAAAAATTAAGGGTGCACTAAAAAATAATTAAAATGTACATTAAAGAAAAAAATTAAAGTAATCATTGAAACTTAAATATATATATATATATATGTATATAGTGTAATTTTAAAATTAGATTTAAAGTTAGAAAGTAAATATATTAGAGGTGACAATTCAAGTAAATCGGATGGATTCGAGTCGGATTGAGATATGGATATAATATAAAAATGCTAATCCAAACCCGACCCAATGTGATGTTCAATCAGAAAAGTCCAATCTAAACCTGACATGATTAGATTTGGGTTAGATTATAATTGACCTAATTCACTTATAATTTACCTAACCACTGATCTAACCCGACTCATTTTTCTCTTTTTTTTTAAGAAAATTTTGATTATGCCAAAAACAAAGTTACTAAAAAACTACAAAAAGAGATCAATTTAATATCTTAAAATGAAAACCACATTAGAGTAAATGTCATAAACAAACTCTAAATCATTTTATAAAATTATGAAATTAGTTGAAATTTTGTAATTGATGGAGTAGGAATTTCTTAAATATGTTACAATAAAACTTAAAGTAACTAATAAGAAAGAAATACTATATTGTATATATTATTAAAATATTGATCTTAACATAAACTATATTTATATTATTTAATCTATTTTTTAAAAAATATTATATTTTTCAATCACTAAAAATTCTTTCTGCTTTCAACATTAAGAATATAATCTTAGAAATGATATAATATGTTTTAGCTAATTAAGATTGAAAAATTGTTAATCACTATAAATTGAAATATCAATTTAAACTTTAAAGGGTAGAATTGTTTATGGCAATTTTTGCAGAACAATCATATAATCTTTTACACCAATCATTCTTCATAACAATATAAGCACTTAAAATTTAAAAAGAAAAAAATTTAAGAGTATAACAAAAAGTATTATATAAAAATATATTACCAAAAATGCGGATGTACTCGATTCATAAGTAAAATTCAAATATTAATTTTATAAAAGAAATTTTTGCAAGATGTAACCGTAGCAAGTGGAAATTTTCTTTATAAATCAGATATATACATTCAATAATTAAAATTCAATCATGTATTATATAATTTTTTTTATAGAATGTATATAATATATGACTAAATTTAATTCTTTAAATATATAAAAAATCACATATTATATAATTTTTTTTATAGAATGTATATAATATATGACTAAATTTAATTCTTTAAATATATAAAAAGAAACCGAGCACGCAATCCATGTTATAGGAAATCTTATAACATTTAATAGAGCGTGCACAACGCTCACCCACGTCCTTGTGGTCAGTGTGGTGGAATAATTGAATGAAAGCTGAAAAGCGCAAAGGGTAGCATGTGCTTAGGTTTAAATGTGGTCCGTTTGACAGAGCTCCGTGTGATTGTCATTTGGGGTGTAGATTGAGCTATTCAATGATGACTAGAAATAGTGAAAGATATTATCAAAAAATAAAAATAAAAAGGAAAGAAAGAAAGAAATAGTGATAAGGTTTCCTTTGACAAACTCGGTATATAAATCAAATAATTGAGATTATATTATATTTTGTATATTAATTTTTTATTAGTGAATTAACAATGTAACAAAATTTGAATCGTTTGATGTATTTATAGTTTTATTGAAAGAAGAACAAAAAAATGTGCACTAGTATCTTGGTCGTGGTCTAATATTCATATAGTGTAGGTTCAATATATATATATATATATATTTAACGGTTAGGTTCAATTCAATGAAAATAACATTTTTTTTAAAATGTATTTTTATTATATTCTTTGATTTTGATGTTTGACAATAGATCATAACTTTTGACTGCCTCTTAAATGCAGAATTAATCCACGTTTCAATTTACTCCTGTGGACATCTATACTATTATATATTTGAAGAAGGTGTTTTGACTATAATATTTAATTTTGATCAAATTCTCAATTCTTAAAATTTTGAATTATTTTTAATTATTTAAAATAAATTATTTGATTGGTTGGCATTAATTGTAAATTTCTTAATTTTCTATCATAATCATTAAAATCCACCAACTATTTATAATGATATTTTTAATATTTTTTGTACTCTCTCTCCCTCTCTAATAAAAAATTAATAGTAGCTTTCAATAAAAATATATACATAAAGAAAATTCTAATTAAAATATTATGTATTTCTATCAAATTTATTTATAATTTAAGAAATGTTAGGAATATAAATATTAGCATAATGTTATTTATGGTAAATCTCTCCTCAAAAATTTGAAAAAAAAACATTCAATTAAAACTTATGTCATTCAAAGTTGAAAAATAATTTTTTAATATGATATGACATATCCCAAATTAAATTATAATTTTAAAAAAATTATAAAAAAAATAAAATGTGGACACAATATTATCAATGATATATTATTTCATCTTTTTATCTCTATCATTTCTTTGTGTACAATTTAACATTATATGAAAGTTTTATTATCTAAGTTTTTTTTTCCATTGTCGTATCTTTTATTTTTAATTTTTTTAGTATTAAATTGTCAACATATCCAAATTTAATTTATTTATTGTTCTTTACTTCTTAATGAACCTATTTTATTTATTTATTGTTATTTATATAGTTTGATACTATATGTACATTATAAAAAGTTTACATCTAACACAACAGTCTTTAACTGTAATTAATATGGTTAATTTTGATCTTTCAAAATTTTGAATTTCCTGATTAATTTTTTTTTTTTGATTAGATAGGTCTTTTGAAATAATAATAACAACAATTAAAAACTTCCTTATCCCACTTATCCACTTATTTACCCAGTAACATTTTCAATTACAATTACGTATTCTCACTTTTCTATGATTTTTGATTTCCACTAATTAAATAATATATTTTATAATAAAATATTCATCACAAAATGAATTGAGATACGAAATGAGATTATTTATCTCGAGAGAGAGAGAGAGAGAGATGAAAGGAGATTCAAAATGTTCACAACATTTAATATTCATCTTACGCAAGTTTAGGGCGAAAGGTTTCTTCGGAGATGTAAAAGAAGATTCACAACATCCAAGGTACATCAAGAGTACTTGGTGTTTCATAATTTAATTATTATTTTATTTATATTTATATTTTTATAATTATTCTTTTTTTTTTTTGTAAACTAAATTTTAATTTTAATTTATTTTACAATGATTCACATTCATGTATATTTAGGTGCGTAAAGAAATCATATTGTCACATCTTCCAATGTGGATAATAATCCATTCTTTTGTAATTTATTAACTTAGAGTAGCTCATAGTTTAACATTCATAACTTTAATATATCTAAAAATTTTATTTATAACTTTAGTTTGAATCATATATTTAGATTTCAATTCTTTTTAATTTTTTTGACACGAGAATACTTTTCTTTTTCCTTTTTAAATACAAAAGGTTTAAATATGAGCAAATATTTTTATTTATTTAATTACTGAACTGCATTAAAAATTATTTAAAGTAAACATTATTTTATATGAATAGTATATTTTATTTTTATTTTTTTATATAATACAATAAATTATTATATTCATACATAGCACAGGGTATATACTAGTCATTAAATAATACATAGCGATTTTGTCTTGTGGGAGATATTCGATAAAATTGGAACACAAGTATCCAAGATTCTCTATAAAATAAATAAATGCTATTATCCTTATTGTATGATATAAGACACTCAATTATTGGTCTAATAATGGCTTCTGAAATTAAAAGGAACTTACCACTATTGTGTTGTCTTTTGCGTTCTCTGATGACAGTTTTTATATATATCCTTCTCTCTTTCCTTTCTCTTTTCTTGTTGTTTCTCACAAAATTCTTATATGATCTTAATTTGATCGAACTCAATAAATAATATGGTAAGTATATTACACTTATTAAGTGACTGGTCATTCTCCCTAAATTATCGATCATTCACAGGACAAGTATAAAATACTCGCCACTTGATTAATACTGATTCAATCAAACCAGATCGGGGCTTGAATTTCTCTTGCTTCTCTACGTTCCCTCTCTTTTAATGAACATTTCTTATTTTATTTTTCACTTTATAATTTTATCCTATTTTTAGATTATTTTTCTTTTATTTATTACAAATCTAATAAATACATAAAAATAGCTACACATATAAATATAGAATAATGAATATTATAATATAATACTATAAAAATTTAAGCATGTATACACGTGTGTCCAGCTCAACCTAAGAGCGGCAATGGTGTCAGATTCGGTGGTCCTTGGAATTTGACGAACCCAACGCAACCCCGTGAGCCTTAACCCTTCGTTTGATTTTAGAATTTTAGTAAGAAAAATAGGATGAAATTTTTTTTTTTATGCTTGAAATAATATTGCTCTATATTTTTATTCTTGATCATTTTTATTTTCCTCTCACTTTTCTTCATCAAAATCTTTATTCCAAACACAGCCTAAAGGTCGTAGCCCTATACAAATACAATCCAAAAATTATCATGCTAACCCAACAGTACAAAACACACAAGTCATGTGTTATCATATACTCCCTTCATTCTATAATACATACTTCCTCTATCCCATAATAAATATTATTTTAAATTTTACACAAAGATTAAAAATAGACTAATATCATTAATTATAAATTAATTTAATTAAAATATCCCCATAATTAATGAGTTGTTAAAAATTTTTTCAAAAATTTACAAAAAATATTAATTATAGTCTAAGAGTATATTAGAAAAATATTAATAAATTCCCTCTTGAAATGTGAGAAAGATATATATTATCGGACACAAAATTATTCCTAAAATGATATTTATTATGGGACGGAGGGAGTATCATTTTAGAAATATTTTTTTTATCTCATAATATGTATCGTTCTCACATATCAAGAAAGAATTTATTAATTTTTTCCTAATATATCCTTAGGAGAGAGAGATTAATAATTGATAAAAAAAATTAATAACTTAATTTATTAAAAAAATATTTTAGTCAAAATAATTTATATTTAATGTCTTTAATCTATTTCCTTATTTCTTGTACATAACCTTGAAGTGACAAGTATTATGGAACGAAGTGAGTATATTTTTTCAATCATTAATTCACTAAAAAATTTACCAGCTAAACAATATAATATAAGTAGAACATATTAATCATAATATTGTAAAATAATACACGTATATTCGTAAATCCTGAATCACAAGTCATAAAAGTTCACAAATGTCTATAAATCACAACTACGTGAGAGTTACAAGTCTTATGGATGAACTAAATGATACCCTTGGCCTTGAACTTAGAACTAAATTTCTTTATTCGTTTTGATAATTTAATGAAAATCATAAAAATTAAATAAAAGAGTGTAAGAAGTTATATCTAGCATTGTTTTTTCTTTTCATAATAAATGAGTTTATATTGGGTTGGGTTGAATCATGTTGATGTATTTTACAATAAAATTGTGGTGTTAATGGTATAATTAACCCACATTCAATCCAAATCCATTTAATATTTTAATATTTTTTATTGTGTCGACTCATTATCGATTCAACTTAATAATGCTTAGTCCAACCAATAATACAACATTGATTCATTCTGTGTTATTATGTTATGTCATAAATTGTCATTCCTATCAAACCAATAATGCTAATTATAATACTCAACAAAGTCACAATGAACATTTGGTGGAATGTCAATCATTTCAATTATATCCTTGCTTGCAAATTAAGATAAAAATCAAATTTACCAAAAAAAAAATAAAAAATTGAGTGTCACGATCAACATATGTTGCATGTGATCCTTATTTTTTATTTTTTTTGGCAGGCATGTGTGTGGCCAACTTTTAAATTATTTTTACGGCATTACCGGTAGTTCCTCAATTGAGTACTATAATAACAAAAACAAAAAATAATAAATAAATAAAGACGAATTACATTGATCACCTCTGAAGTTAGATAAATTTACAAAAAAAAATTTATTGTTTCAAAAATTATCAAAAATCTTCTGAAATTATACAAATATTACAAACTTATTTTCATTTTTGAAAATATCCTTTCCCTTTTTCTGGGTGATTTACACTAATCACCCATGAGGTTTGGCTAATTTACTAGAAGTCCCCTATAGTTTCAAAAATTATCAAAAATTCTCTGAGGTTATATCAATATTATAACTAGCACCTACTTAGGTTTTTTTTTTTTTTTTGATAATACATGATATAATCCACACACGCACACTTTCTAAGATTCGAACCCTAGTCACTACACTCCCCACATCTTTAAGTCGGGGTACATGTCCATTAGGCCACAAGCCCTGAACCTAGCACCTACTTAGGTTGACTAATCAACAATATTAATTCTTTTTTTTCCCTCTATAATATTGTTATCATAAAATTTTTATGTAATAGATTTGAAAAAAAAAATTAATATTATTGATTAGTCAACCTAAGTAGATACTACTTGTAATATTGGTATAACCTCAGTGTATTTTTGATAATTTTTAAAACTACAGGGGATTTCTCATAAATTAGCTTAACTTTAGGGATGGTCAGTGTAAATCACCCAGAAAAAGGAAAAGAATATTTTCAAAAATTGAAATAAGTTTATAATATTGGTATAAATTTAGGGGTTTTCTAGTAATTTTTAAAAAAATAGATAATTTTTTGTAAATTCGCCTAACTTCGGGAGTGATTAGTGTAATTCACCTAATAAATAATTGTCCAATATGCACTATATATATATATATATATATATATATATCAGTGATGATGAGTCAGTTCATAGAGCATATCGATCGATATTTTGTCTTTGTAATCATTGATGATCAGGTTCTTGTGGAGAAACGGGGGATTTGAAGAAAAGGAACCGATAGAAAAATGGATTTCAGCTCAAATTACAGCAATGTAAGAATGCTTTTGTCTCACTTTTCGTCTCTGGTTTAGTGATTTATTTCTTTTGATCTTTTGTTACTCTTTGTGAATATGATAATGGCTATCATTTGATCTGAGATGGGCTTGAAAATGTGAAAATTTTGTGCATTTTAGTGGTGTTTCTCGCAAGGAGGGGTTGGGTGAAGTAGAGAATCGTGTTGCACTGTTAGTTTGACTGAATGGGTGGTTTTGGCAGATAGTTCTATTGGGTAATGGGAAATTCTAACCCAAAATCGATTAAGTCGAATCAATATTAATCACATGGCGAATATTTTATACTTGTTTTGCGATTGGTGGATAATTTAGATAGAGCGACCAATCACTTGACAAATGTAATTTGTTAGGTTCGGCTAAACCAAGTTCGGTAAGAATTTTCAACCATACAAGTGCTTTTGTGAGCAATATTTTTGCATACTATATATAATTGAAAAATTGTCGGAAGTTTTCCAAAAAAGCTGAAAGATGCATTACATGTTAGCTAAAGATTGTGTGTACTGGCCTCATGCTATATCTGTACCAGTAAACAATCTGCATCTCTGATGGAAATAATAGTTAGAGCAAAGGTTGAAATGAAGTTCAATTACAAACTGTATTTCTATGTGAAGTTGTACCAAAGATTCCAAGCATATGTGAACTTCATGTTGTGACATTGTAAAAAATGTGCTCTGAAATTTCAACTAAACTTCCCACTGTTTTTTTCTGGTGTTTGCACAAGGACAAGCAGAAAACAATCACACAGTCGATGCTACTTTGCTGTAAGATATACATTTCCGAAACAAGAAACAGAGAAGCCCTCGATTCGATAGAGCGGGCCGCTAGGCGTGATCCAGAGACTGTCGTAGTGAACAAGTTTGAGGACCATGACTATAACAGAGTTGCATATACTCTCGTGTCGTATGTTGCTCATGATAGCATAGGCAGTCCGATTTACACCCCTTTGCGACAGAGTGTGGTAGCCATGGTTGGAGCTGCTTATGAAGCCATAAATCTCGAGTCGCACTGTGGGGCCCATCCTCGCCTCGGTGTTGTCGATGACATAGTCTGCCATCCACTCGCTCGGGCTTCGCTCGATGAAGCCGCATGGCTTGCCAAGACGATTGCATCGGATATTGGGAACCGATTTCAGGGTGCGTATGCATTTCACAATCCTCTCATAGACACCATTGCTTGCTGAACAAATATCTATAATTAGGGACTTAGCCAAAAAAATTTATTTGGGGGAGGGTGCCAGATTGAAATTTTATACATATGAAAAGGTATTTTTATCATTTGGAGAGAAATTTTGAATTTTGATAAGCATATATATAAAAATAGCATTTTGCCTTGAGATATAGCAATTGTTCTGACCAGTTGGAGACAAAGTTTTAAATTTTATTAGAAGTATAGAAATATACTTGTGTTTATATTTGGGGGGGAGAGGCAACTGCTTCGTATTTGGTAGAATTTTAGAAAATTACATATAAAATATTACTATATTTAGATTTTACGGGGGACAATTTGCCCAACTAGACTCCGTCCCTGCATACAACCATATTCTTAGTTTTGATTCTTTATATCATGTTGCAATTTTATCGTCCACAATTTCCTTGCAATGCAGTGCCGGTATATCTATATGCTGCAGCACATCCAACGGGGAAGGCCTTGGAGACGATCCGGCGCGAACTTGGGTACTACCGGCCCAACTTTATGGGGAGCCAATGGGCCGGTTGGGTCCAACCGGAAATTCTTCCCAAGAAGCCCAATGAAGGGCCTGAGACGGTGTCCCGGACGAGAGGGGTCATCATGATCGGTGCTCGTCCATGGATCGCCACTTACAATGTGCCCATATTGTCCACGGACGTGTCCGCTGCTAGGCGGATTGCTCTTATGGTGAGTGCACGGGGCGGGGGGTTGCCCACCGTGCAAACGCTCGGTCTAGTCCATGGCGAGGACACAACTGAGATAACTTGTTATTTGCTCGAACCGAACCAAATTGGGGCGGATCGGGTCCAAAACCAGGTCGAAATGCTAGCAGCACAAGAGGGGCTGGATGTGGAGAAGGGCTATTTTACTGATCTTTGGCCAGAAATGATCATGGAAAGATACATGAAATCCATCTCCAGTGGCTCTCCTTGAATGAATTGTATGTATTTCCCGCATTGAGTCCATTGTGTGTGCATATATTTCTAACTTGGAACTCGAATTTATTTAAAATTTGAGAGTGCATCAAGCAAATAACGCCTTCAATTTACCCAACATGGGTCAATGGCAAAACTTAAGCAGAAAAAGAATACAACAAAGTGCACTTTAGAACCAGAAAAAAAAAAGGTAGACAGTATATGATTGTTGTCATCCTCAAAACACAGCACAGATGGTACTACACATCAGGAAACTACAAAATAAAAAGAAATTTGCTAGGGAAAGAACAAAATTAGCACACAACGAGAGGAACTATTGATGTATTTATACACATCTCCAAAATTTGTAGTTAAAATGGTTCAAGGACACTAAAACCTTTAACGATTTTGATACCTGCCCCTTCCACCAGAAGAACGAGCACGGCCTCTATAGTGGCCCCCTCTTCTTCCTCCACCTCCACCTCCACCTCCACCTCCACCACCACGACAATGCCCCCGGTTGAAACTGTGGGGCTTCTCTAAAGTCGCAGGAGACGGCTGCAAAGTATGACTAGTCTGAGTTCCCTGAGACTGTACCACTTGTTCTCCGCCGCCATTTGAAGGAGGCATAGGAGCCTGCTGAGTCCGCAAACCCATTCCAAACTGCAACTGATTTAACATATTCTGATCCAGGGTTGAAGACCATGGTGGTCGCAGCAATGGCACCCCGCCAAAATTTGGCTGTCCACCCAATGCATTAAAATTTAAAGGCAATCCAGGAGTGACGTTCGGTTGTAGAGGTGTTTGATATAATTGAAAAGATGGATTTTGTTGCATCCACAGCATCCCATTTGGTGGGAGCCCGCTGGGTAGGCCTGTACTCGGGTTTTGTTGATTCGGAAACACATTATTATTCCAAATTCCAGTAGGAGCACAAAAAGCAGGTGCCTGAGACCTGTGGGAAAATGGAGGGACAGTCATCTGAGCACCACCCAAATCTGGTCCAAGCCCAGATGAGCTTGAGTAGTTTTCTTGATTTAATGACATTGCAACAGGCGGAAACCAAGGTTGGTCTTGAGTCACCGATATCTTGTCACCACTTGGTGGAGTTTGTTGATGATTTTTTTTAAGCTGCCATTTCTTTTCCTTTCTTTTAGATCCGGGCTTAGATTCATTTGTACCTCGTTTCTTCATTTTAAGCGACCTCCTATACTCCGCCTCCTTTTCATCATCAGAGAATTCTACCTCATCTGAGAGCTCTTCGTCGTTTTCACCAGATGCATCGTACCCTTTTTTGTATAGACTCTTGTCATTCAATACGTGGTCTGCAAATTCTTGAACGAATGAGATAAAAGTGCCTTGCTGGATTCCAGTTGGGACTTCACTCTCTGAATTGTATCTAACAATATAGTAAGGGTTCTTGACAGGCCCAAATATTTCATCTATTATCCCTAGAGGCGATCTGCTTTCGGTAATCCAAAGAATCGAACCCTCATTTAGAGGATTGTGTTTCTCAACTCCTTCAACAATGACTTGGGGACCAACTATCTGTTTAACAGAAGAACCACCAGTTGAACGACTGGAAAAAATAAAAAAATAAAAAAAAAATCAATTGTGTATGAATATTGCAATCAGTAGATGAATAACCTTACCGACAAAATTATTCCAACTGGCAGTGTTTGGTGATGTGGTTCCAATGTCACAGTGACAGGAGGAACCGGCGGCAGAACCTGTTAAGGGAAAAATGTAGAAAAATATTTGTATCACAAGAAGGTCAAACAAGAAAATAATAAAAAAAAATAAAGTTCACTACCTACATATTGCATATCACACTAGAATTAATAAAACCATGAAAATATATCTTCACATGATATCATCAAATGAATCACGTTCACATGAATCAAAAGCCAAAAATGAACAAAAAATGAAAGAACTTAACGAGGGAAAAATTGCACTGCAACTGCTCCCTCAGAAATAGACTGAGTGGAAAAAGAAATAAAGCACCACAAGAAGTCAATTCATATGTTTCCAGGCAATAATCTTACAAAACTATAAAGAACCCAAGTTAATAGTCTGTCAGTTTTATGTGTTATCAAAATGCCCTTCCAATGAATTGTAATACCATGGCCAAGAGTATGAATGATAGCGTGCATGTAGTGTAACCAACTAAGCACTTCATACCAGGATTTCATACTAGGATTTTTACAGTTACTGATAATAGTATATCGAAAAAATATTTGAAGATGTTTCAAACAAGAGAAGTGACAACAAGCTCTTGCTACTTCGTTGGTTATAATCGGGCAGACTATTGAATTTCATGCTTGTATGTGCCATAGATCATAAAGCACAACTCTAGGCTTCTTAGTCAATGTATTGATTAATTTCAAGCTCATCAAGTACATAGTTATGATATTGGCTGAAGCTTTCAATTGATATAAGCAGCTGCAGTTCAATAAAATAAACATCCATATTTTGAACCAGAGTAACTTGGATAGAAAAAATTCTACTATTGAGTTTAGCATCTTGATTTTCCCAACATAGCATGATGCATAAAACAGATGAGTGAGGTTTCCATTGACTTTTTCTTGGCCTACAGATCAATAATCTAAGCCAGATCTAAGCAATCACAAAAAGATATTATTGAGCACATATCCTTAATTTACTAAGAGACTAACTCAACATGCTACGCGCATAAGTCATAATGGTCTATCCTAGATTTGAGAGTGAGTCTATCAAAAATTGCCAAGATTCCTTTGGTTTTTAAGGACCCCCAGTTCATAAACCAAGGACAGGAGAAACAAGACGCAGATTTGAACACCTATACACACTAACAATAAGACATAGAACCCCTACAGTTTTACATGGCATTCAGGGCTCCAAGATCTATGTCTCAAGAAGTTTAAATACAAATGACCATGAATTATTAGAAAACATCATCACTTACCTTGAGCTCATTCTTGGACACGATTGGTCCACTTAAACCACCATCATCATTGTCGCTCCACCCAACCATCTCATCTGCATCATCAGATAACATGATTTCACCTTCTTCAATGTCCATCTTAGCTTTCTTTTCGCCACTCATTTGTTCACTCTCCTCCTCCTTGTCCTCCTCATCTTCCTCATCATCATCACTACTACTTGAAGATGCAGAAGAAGAAGACGACGAAGAGGATGAACTCTCATCCTCAGAATCCACATCGCTATCACTCTCATCTTCATTATTCACATTTTCATCAATCTTTATCCCATTTTCATTCAATCCACCACTAGCCCCGTCTAAACTTACTCTCCCCAGCTGTTCTTCGACTAAACACCTTTCATTTCCCAACTTTCCACCAGAGCCATCTCCACCAGAAATCGCCTCCTCCATACTAATTTTCTCGCAAACCCCCTCACTACCGATTTCAGAAACCCTCTCAACAACCTCAGTTTGACCCAATTCCTCTTTAACTTCATCTTTCATGCTTGTCCTGTCAACGCCCACTTCAGAACTCTCCTTCGACGTTTCTAATTCACCTTTAACTGAATCCAAATGAACTGGGTTGCCTCCTAAATCAGCCATATTTGGATCAACACAAAGCTCGGGATTCCCTACACTAAACCAACCGTTAATGGAATCAAAATCAAGAAAAGAATCAGAAAAGGACAAGGAGAAGTCTTCAAGCTCTGGGAGACACAGGTCAAGTGGGTCGTTTGGTATTGATGGTTTCTTGAAATCTGATATGGATTGGGTTTTTAGGTCTTCTTTCTCCTCTACTGCTGCTCCTTCACTGCTGTGATTCTGCAAGAAACCAACCATGTTCAACCTGTAAAAAAAAATAATAAATAAAAAATGCATTCTAAATTTGAGCTCGCTCCAATCGAACCAAATAGCTCTAGCTCGAGCTTGAGCCAGAAAAATTGAGGCTCGAGCTCGCCTTGAACTGAGTCCAGGCTCGCTCGAACCTATGTTCAGGCTCAGCTTGGCTCAGTTGGCTCGTTTGGCTCGGCCTCAACCTGTTTCAGCTCGAGCTCAAGGACCTGTAACTTTGCCCCGCTTAGAGCCAAAAACTAATCAAATACAGACTACAAATTACGCAAATACAAACTAACCATAAGATAAATGCACATAAATAGAAACTCAGCGTTTCAATTCAAAGAAACAGAAATGCACATAAGAGAAGGAAAAAAAAACTAAATATTCAAGTATTGATATGCTTTACATATGTAAACAAATTTTGATCTGATATGATGGATATCAAGCAATAATTTTCTTTCTTGGCTAACATATCAAACACTAAATATTCTTGGCTAAAATATCAAACACTACGGCAATTTTTTCACCTCTGATCAGAAACAAGATTCAGAAACAGCTCAGCCAAATAAAATAGAGCACTTGACATTACATTGCAACAGACCCACGGCGCATAGACCCTCTGTCTCAAACCCACAGCAAAACCTTCATTTTGAAATTTTCCTAAAAATAAAGAAAATCAGGCAAGTACCTGAAATTTTCGATTGAGATTGGAGAGTAACCCTCTTTCTCAAACCCACGGCGGCTGATAAGCTTTCTTCTCCGCAACTAAAGAGACGAGAGACTAGCGAGAGGGGCCCAAGAGAGACGAGAGAGAACCGTGAGAGAAGACGGGGAGAAGAGAGGGAAGACAAACTCTTGGGTAGCCTGGTAGGGTTTTTGAATTTTGACTAAAATTTATCTTTGACTTTAAATTTTTTATTATTATTAATTATATATATTATATAAAATTAAATAAACATTAAAATACTAAATGCCCGCGAGCCTACGAACAAAAATTATTGGGCTCGAGCTCGACTTAATAAATATACGCGTTGAGCTCGAGCTTGAATATGAGTCAAGCCGGCTTGCTAGGCTTATGAATTTATCCAATTCGTTTGAATCCTTAACCCAAAACTAGATAGAAAATGAGAGGAAAATCACATGACGATGTCTATGAAATAAGATTTTTCAAAATTGCTCATCAAATTTTATTTATAAAATTTATTTATAGTGAATGACTCAAAATATATATATTTTGTTCATACGTATAATTAGGTGTTTAAATAATATTTTATCTTCTATTAGTATACATCCTTGCATTTTTTGAATAGTAAATATAATGTGTTCATTTGTAAAATACGTTAAATATATAATCCATGTATTTATTTATTTTATTTTTATTAATTTATCTACAACATAATTATATTTATAAAGTAATTATGTTTTTAATTATATAAGCTTGTAGTTGTCATCTAATACAATTTAAATATATATTTTACTCTATTATATATTTATTAATTTATTTTAACACATGAATTCATAAGAAAATTATGTTTATAATGATATGAGGTAATGTGGCAAATTTTCGATCGGGATTCTGGACTGTCTCTCACGCGCCACGCGCTATCTCTTCCAAATGCCTAAACCAGTGAGTGACCTGTCAAATCCCTTCTAACGATCCCAATCGGAAGATTCCCTATTCAGTCAAGTCAGGCTTTCGACCCCTCAAACCCTTCCCCTCGACTTTACCGGTCAATATACTTTCTAACCAACACCATAACGGGACCAACGGATCTCTGTTGATATTAAATGCCCATTCAGCCCAAGGTATGGGGGAACCACCTAACCCCATGCCTCATTAATTATGAGTCAGCTAATGCCAATAGACTCTACTATTAGGCTTATGGGTCGCCTGCATCAGCACATGATTTGCAGCCTAAGGGTCCCATCGGAGTGTGGTCTACTGGGACACATTATAAATGCCCTTGTATTTATGGTAAGACATGTATCATTTATTACTCTCAACACCCTTACTTTGTTCAAATCTCTACGAAATCGATCAACTGACTTAAGTATCGGAGGGTCTTAGCCGAGACCCATCTTGGCTAGCTCATGTTGCTTTTCCCTTGTTGCAGGCCAACTTCCCGATCAATCACCTTCACATACTCGTTCGACCAGAGTTCCCGATCGGGGTCGATAAACTACCAAATTTGACCCGCATCGTTTTGATGCCATATGTGGGAAACAAAGACTGCAACCAAAGGAAGAAAAATGGTAACAACTAGGAGAAACCCCTCTGGTGCACTGAACACCTCGACTGTGGGAGAGGACCAACACTTGGTCCATGACCTCCCGCCGCCGCCGCCTCCTCCTCCCGTCGCAAATCCTCCACCAACGCAAATCGACCTGGCGAGCTCATCCCGGATGCACGTGACGGCCCCGCTGGCCCTCACCAATACCGACCGAAGGAGCAAGGCCCTCGTTCGTCCTACTAGCGAGAACGGGTGTGCCTTCACCCAACACGGAGGAAATGATTACCATCCCTCTCAAACGACTGAGGGATTTCGTTGGGCAATGCAATCTACAAGCCTTCAAAAGGCTTCCAAGCGCCGCCGGGCCTCAACCTAGTAACAGTTCCAGCCGCCCATCGCGTCTCATCACATTAGAATTCCGATCGAGCAGCGAGTTACCGATCGTCTCGACTGGAAAAAGAGGAGACCGAATCGAGCCACCACGGCAAGATTCCCCATCACCAGTACTCGAACTTGGGGCGCCCTTGTAGGGACCCCTTTCCAAGGAATTCATGGGCCGACCTAGGTCCTCGGGAACTCGAGAAAATGAAGAATAAGCTCTATCAGCTCACCCAGAAAATTGCTAACCTCGACCACCCTGAGGGAAGAATCGAGCCCTACAATGGGCAAAGTCCTCCTCCAATCGTTATCATGGTCGGAGGCAAAGGGTTTTCGCCCACCACATACGAGAGGAGAAAATAGGCCTACACGACCAGGTTCCGATCAACTTTCCCCACTATGACTGAAGAATCGACTCGGATGACCACCTACTCCAGTTTGAGAATGTCATCGATCTTTACAAACATTCGAATGGAATGATGGCCAAATTTTTTGCCACCATGCTTTTAGGGTGGCGCGTCAATGGTTCACTCGGCTCGAGCCGAAGTCGATCCACTCTTTTGAAAAACTAGCCGATCGATTTTTACACCACTTTGCAGCTAAGAAAGACACCAAACTCCCCCACACCCATCTTCACGGGATCCGTCAGCAAGAGAGGGAATCCCTTCGTGACTTCATGACCCGTTTTAACAATGAGGTCCTCTGAGTAGACGATCCGCTGATCAATTGTGTCAACTTCGCTCTATACATCGTACTTCGGCACGCGGACTATGCCAAGGCGATCCTTCTCAAGCCCTCTCGATCCATAAGGGAACCCCAAACGCTGACCTCCAGTTTCGTGATCTCTAAAGAGATGCACCATATCAAACATGGGGACATGAAGGAGAAAGAGCACAAAGAGAAGAAAGAAAAGGGAGGCGACAAGAAGGAGAAAGAGCAAAAAGAGAGGAACGAGTCCCCAATCACACGATACTCTGACCTCATGCCACTGAACTCATCTCGGGATCACATCTTTTCGGTTACTAATTCAAAAATTATTCAAAACACCGAACAAGATCTCTGAAGGAAAGGGGGCTAAGAAGTCGGGGCAATACTGCACCTTCCATAAACAATATGGGCATGTTACCGATGACTATTATGCTCTCCAGAGCGAAATTGAGTGGCTTATTCGAAATGGCCTTCTCAAAGAATTCGGGGCCACCCACATGGAAGCCCTGACCCAGAGAGGGAGGTCCCGATCACCATGATTGCCTCAAGCAAGCCATAAAGAATTCCCTTTTAGGAGGAGTGGGAAGCAGCTAGTCGATCACAACCTCCCGATGAGAGGGTTTATCCACACGATTGCCGGAGGACCAAACGGAAGAGACTCCCAGTCGAGCAGAAAGCGCACATTGAGAAACTTGGAGCAAAGGAGGTCGAGTCATTAGGTCGAAGGACGAACCCTCTAGGTCAACAGCATCAAGTCCGACACTATTGTATTTAGTGATAGGGATATTGATGTAAGTCGCCCATTGGGAGGGGGTGAGTCACAACGTCCCAATGGTGATCACAATAGACGTGTCAAATTTCGTTGTGGCATGTACTCTAATCAATAATGGAAGCTCAGTCAACGTTCTTTTTTGTCACGATCCGAAAAAAATACCCTTTCATTTTATTAAAATATATTGGACCGAAACGTTCAACGGTAATATTTTTATTGCAAATATATAATAATATAGAAATTTAGTACAACATAGTGCAAAAACACATTTGGGCCCGGCATGCACAAATAAAGATTGTCACATAAACATATTCACATAATTTCACATAACTATCATGATTTCATGCTTTAGGAGAGCATATATTGGACATAATAAGGCATGAGTATAAACTAGAGCATATACATACAATTAAGGAGTACTTTAAACATGGTGGCATCTAACTTGTAGTAAAACATGATTCTTAGGCTTATTCTAGCATAATAGCACTTAAGTATGTAAAAGCATAGAACAACTAAACTTATGTAATTAGGCAAAATTCCTACCTTTTCAAATGTTTTTATAGGGAACAAGAGGGTAAATAAAGGGCTATATGGAAAGCTAATAGGTATATATGGATGAAAATAGAAGAGTTTATATATATATATATGTGTGTGTGTGTGTGAGTGGAAGATGGACTATAAAAAGGAAGTGTTTTGGGTGTTGAGAGTGGAGTGAGTGTGGGGATGTATTTTTAGACGGGATTTAGGGATGAAAATGGGGTTGGAGTTGGGATCTATTTATAGAGGAGAAAAGAAGAAAGAACTAATATTATAACAAAATAAAGATATAAACCATACATTCTATATGGATATTAATATATACACATCACTATATTAATTACCTAGTGTATATATATATGTATGTGGATATGTAGGTGTTTATGTAGATATATAAATCACCACTAGTGTATATATATGGATGTGTGTGTATATGTAGATAGATAAATCACTACTAGTTTATATATAGACATGTGTGTGTACATGTAGATATATAAATTACCACTAGTATAAATCATCAGAGCCCATATCCGTAACAGCCACACGGTGGCCTCCTACATAGATATTGTCCCACCTGCTAGCCATTAGGACGGATCCCGTCACGCCAGAGGGGGTTTTCAAAACGCGTCTATACAGTGGAGAGGAACTGGCACTCTTAAGGCAGCCAAGCCCCTCGTCTCCACTCGATATGGGACAAACTGGTGCTACATCATAAGCCCCCCAGTCGAGGAGCTTGAGCGGCCGAAGCCAACGTTGGCTTCTCAACAAGAGCACCACTGATGAGCCCATATCCGTACCAGCCACACCGTGGCCTCCTGCATAGATACTGTCCGGCTTGCTAGCCATTAAGACGGATCCCGTCAGGCCAGGGGGTTTTCAAAACGCGTCTACACAGTGGGAAGGAACTGGTGCTCCAAGGCAGCCAAGCCCCTCATCTCCACTTGATGTGGGACGAACTGGTGCTACATCATAAGCCCACCAGTCGAGGGGCTTGAGCGGCCAAAGCCAACATTGGCCTCTCAACAAGAGCACCACTGATGAGCCCATATCCGTAACAGCCCGACGGTGGCCTACTGCATAGATACTGTCTTGCCTGCTAGCCATTAAGACGGATCCCATCAGGCCAGGGGGGTTTTCAAAACGTGTCTACACAGTGGAGAGGAATTGGCGCTCTTAAGGCAGCCAAGCCCCTCGTCTCCACTCGATGTGGGACGAACTGGTACTACATCATAAGCCCCCCAGTCGAGGCGCTTGAGCAGCCGAAGCCAACATCTTCGGCCTCTCAACAAGAGCACCACTGATGAGCCCATATTCGTAACAGCCACACGGTGGTCTCCTGCATAGATACTGTCCCGCCTGCTAGCCATTAAGACGGATCCCGTCAGGCCAAGGGGGTTTTCAAACACGTCTACACAGTGGAGAGGAACTGGCGCTCTTAAGGCAGTCAAGCCCCTCGTCTCCACTCGATATGGGACGAACTCGTGCAACATCAGTATTGGAGGGGATATTCTTGCAAAACAATTGTAAAATATACAAAAAATCTAGACTTTATATTTATCATTTAATTAAAATCCGAAAATTATGTTTATAAATAATTAAATTTCAAAAATTATACATATGAAGTCAGAAAATATATTGTTGTATTTATAAACTTCAAAAATTACATATTTTCATATAAAATCCGAAATTTAATATTGAAGTTACAAACATTGACTAATTTATTTAGAAAATTCGAAATAAAATAAAATAAATACATGTCTAAAATATTTATTATATTATTTTTGGAAAAGATTAATTATTAAACAAATTTTCCAAAAATAACAATCACAATTCAAAATTAATACTTTAAGGTCTAAGTTATAAAGTAATGTTAAAGAATAAAATTTGAAAATCATAAAAATTTCAGGAATTAAAAGATTTTATATCAAATATTTTGCATGAAACATAACATATAATAAATTCTAAAATAGTAGGAAGTACCGGGACATTACATTTTTTATTCCACTCTTCAAAAAATGAACTTAGGTGATATGGAAATGCAACCAGTGCATACTCATCTGATTAGGTTCGGGGGCTCAAAAATCATTCTGATCGGGGTCATGTGAATGCCGACCTCCCTAGGAGAAGTTTCCCAAAGATGGACCCTCCTCATCGACCACCTAGTCATCGACGCGAGGTTCGCATACAACTTGATTTTGGGGAGATCAGCCCTCAACCAATTCCAAGCGGTCGAGCAGATCGGAGAGCCCAAGACCATTGAGCTGATCCTGGGTAATCCAGAGAAAGTGACCCAGATTGGCTCACATTTAGGGGAGGGAAGAGAACTAATATTGATCGAATTCCTGAGGTAAAATGTCGATGTCTTTGCATGGAGCCCATCGGACTTCCCAGGAATTGACCCCAAGGTCATTGTCCATAGGCTTAATATCGATCCGACAGCCAAGCCGGTTAAATAGAAAAAAAGGACTTTCGGGGAGGAAAAGAACAGGATAATCGAAGAGGAAGCTAACAAGCTCCTTGAGGCGGGGTATATTGTTAAAATCCAATACCCCAAGTGGTTGTGCAATGTTGTCGTGGTCCCAAAGTCACTAGGAAAATGGTGCATGTGCAACGACTTCATAGATCTAAACAAGGCCTGCCCAAAGGATCCATACTCGCTGTCGCGGATCGATCTCCTAGTCGATTCGACCGCTGGGTGTGAAGTGATGAGTATGATGGACGTGTTCCAAGGGTACTATTAGATTTACACGGCGCCAGAGGACCGGTCAAAAACATCATTCATGGTCGAAAAGGAGATCTATTGCTTCCTAGACATGACGTTCAGCCTCAAGAACACTGGGGCCACTTACCCAAGGCCCGTTAACAAAATGTTCAAGGAGTTGATCAGTTCTAGCATGAAAGTCTACGTCGACGACATGATCGTTAAGAGCGATAAAGAAATCGACCATCTCGACCACTTAAGGGAAACCTTTGCCATACTTCGGTAGCACGACATGAAACTGAACCCCTCGAAGTGCACTTTCGGGATCTCGGGAGGAAAGTTTTTGGGGTACATGGTCAGTCAACGGGGGATCAAGGCTAACCCAGCCAAGATCGAAGCAATTCAAGAAATCGCCACACCCCAAACCATTCAAAACGTTCAACACTTTTGCGGGCGGGTTATCGCCCTTAATCGTTTTGTCTCCCGCTCGCCCGATCGGAATCTTCTATGCTTCAAAACCCTTCGAATAGCAACCAACCGATCGGGAAAAGGGAAAGACATTCCCATCAATCCCGGTAATGATCGAAAAAAGAAGAAGAAAGATTTCAAATGGACGGACGAATGCGAAAAGGCCCCAATCGATCTCAAGAGCTACTTATCCTTTGTACCACTGCTCGCAAAGCCGACCTAGGGGGCGCCTCTCTACCTTTATCTGGCGGTGTTCGAAGAGGCCATTACTTCGGTAATCGTCACCATAAAAGGAAAAGCCCACCGACCAGTGTACTATGCCAGCAAGGTTCTCCAAATCGCAGAGAAAAACTACATGGAGATTAAAAAATTTGTGCTCGCATTGGCTATCACTACCCAGAAACTACGCCACTACTTCTAATCGCATTCTGCCGTGGTCCTGACTAACTAACCTTTGAGGCAAGTGTTATCCAAGCCTGATGTCTCTGGAAGATTGACCAAGTGGGCTATTGAATTGGGCGAGTTTGACATCTCATTCCAACCACGCACGGTAATTCAAGCTCAGGTTATGGCAGACTTCATACCCGAGAGAGTTGGGATCCCTTGTCGAGGCCGATGCTCTACCCGAGCCGTAGGTTATGCACATAGACGGCTCCTCGACCTACCAAGAAGGGGGAGCCAGGATATACTTCAGCAGTCCAAAAAGCCTAGAACTCGAGTTCGCCATAAAGTTAGATTTCCATATCACCAACAACGAGGCAACGTATGAGGCATTGGTCGCCGGCATGAAAATCACAATCGACCAAGGGATCTGCCACGTCTGCGCTCTAGTCGATTCTCAACTTGTGGCAAGCCAGGTCAAGGGGACGTACGATGCCTGAAAGACTTCAATAGTTAAGTACCTGGGTGAGCACTTTGAGAGATCGTTTCACCTCTTTAACCCTCGACCAGGTACCTAGAGAGGAAACGATTGAGCAAACGCCCTTTCAAAATTCATAAGTTCCTAACAGGGAACAAGGAGGCGATCGATAACATTTATAACCGCGGAAAAACCTAAAATTGACCAGCTGCCTGCTGAGCATGTTCTGCCGATCATGCAACAAGAGCCATCATGGCAAGACGAGATCATGGATTATCTGTCTAATGGGACTCTCCTCAAAGATGCTCTTGCCACTCGAAGACTCAAGTACCATGTGGCTAAATTCGCTCTTGATGGGTCCGGTCGATTATTCAAAAAATCACCAATAGGGCCTCCCTTTCGCTGCCTTGATCGCGCGAAAGCAGTCGAGGTCATGGAGTCCATTCATGGAGGAAGTTGCAGGAACCATTCGGGCGGCCAATCGTTGGCTCAGAAAATTACTCGAAGTGGGGTTCTTTTGGCCCACTCTAATGGAGGATGCTAAACGGTTCGCCCGAAAATGCCCAAACTGTCAATACCATTCCAACCTAAACCATCCCCCCCCCCCCACGAAAATGATAAGTTTAGATGTTTCATGGCCATTCGATCACTGGGGGATCGATATTGTGGGGCCATTTCCACTCGCTACCGGTCAAAGAAAGTACGCGATAGTAGCGGTCGAATACTTCACCAAGTATTTCGAGGCAGAAGCTGTCGCAAAAATCACGAAAGCCTCGATCCGATCATTTATATAGAAAAACATTATACGCCGGTTCGGGGTTCCTAGGCTACTAAGCTCGGATAATGGAACCCAATTTCAGAGTAAGACAACGATCAAATGGTGCCAAGAACACGGGATCAAACAAAGATTTAGCTCGATTGGTAACCCGCAGTCAAATGGGCAAGCCGAGGTAACAAATCGAATCCTGATGAAAAATCTCAAGGTGATGCTTAGGGCCCACAAGGGCGAATAGGCTGACGAGCTCCCGAGCATGCTTTGGGCATACCGGACGACCTCTCGATCAGCCTTGGGGCAAACTCCATATGCGCTGGTGTATGGATCAGAAGCGGTTATCCCCGCAGAGATCATCCATGCCACCGCTCGAGTTGCTCATTTCGACCCCCAATACAACAGTTCAGCTCAAAGTATAAGCTCAAGGTCATACAAGAGCTGCACGACCGGGCATAGCTTAAGATGCAGAATTCAAGGCAGTTGTCGCCAAGGAGTACAATAAGGAAGTGTTTCCTCGTAATTTTCAATAGGCGATCTTGTCCTCAAAAAGGTCAAAGTCTCGCACAACGTAGGGAAACTCGACACGAATTGGGAGGGACCATACAAGATCACGAAGGTCTTCAAAAATAACGTCTATCGATTGGAAGATATGGACGGTCGAGAGCTTCCTCGACCGTGGGGGCTGGTAACCTGAGAAAATTCTTTGTATAAGCTATCGACTTTGTAAGTCCCACTTCTCCCCTTTTTGTAACCAATCCACTTCCTTTATTAATGAAAAGCTCTTGTTCGATTCTTATTCGTTTCTAGGTTGGTCTATTTTATTTGATCGATTTACCTTATTTTAGTCGTTTAGAATGAACGATCAAACTTTGCATTCGCCAAATAAATTATTCGACCAAGGGCTTGTTGCCCAAAAATTTATATGGAATTTATTGGATAAGCAGTAGGTCACTTTTGATCTGACCGAATAGTTAAATGGTGGTTGATTTTTTCGATCGACGGCTTGATATAGCATAAATCAAATTACAAACAAGACTTCGACCAAAAACAAAAGCTAGGAATCGAACAAAAAGATATTCTTCATTAAACAAAGAGACTGGCTACAAAAGGGAAGCCCTAATCATCTATTACATTGTACTTCGGAAGGGGCCTTGTACTTCGGATTCTCGACCGGGGCCTTGTACTTCAGAAGGGTATGCGCCGCTTAGGCCACTCGGACCCTCGTCCTCCCCCTCGAGCTCCCGCTCGATGTCTTGTAGCGCCTCATTCTGGATGAGTTTGATCACGCACTTGAACTCATCATTCTTGAAGAGGGGGACAGGTGGGCCAGCTCCTCCTTAAGCCCCTTCGATCGGACGACATATTTCATCCCGATCAAGTCCAATCTCCCCACAAGGGAAGTCCGCTGGGAGTTTCGCTAGGTACTCAATCTATTTTACGGCCAGATCGAATGCCTCACTGATGCAGGCGAAGGACTTGATCGAGCAGACGGCACTGAACACGCCGCTCTTCAGAAACCACTCGATAGCAGCGCTCGAGATAGCCTGTTCTCGACTGGCTAGTTTCTAGATTTCCTCCCGAACGCCGGCTTCGTTCCCCCATTCATAGCCCCAATAGTAGGAGGCCCTCTCCTCTTTGTGAGCCAGATAGTGAGCCCCTTCGGTCTTGCTCACTTCGGTGACCTTCTCCTCAAGCGACTTCTCGAGGGCCACATTAAGCTTGATTTGAGCCTCGGGCTTCTTCTTGGTAAGCTCACGCTCCGATCCAAAAATCGAGCAGCGTTTCTAGCTCCTCAATCCTGGCCTTGAGCTGCTTCGGTACATTTTTGGCCGTTAAGCGATACATCCTCTTGTACCGATCTTTGCCTCCTTTGTACACCTCCGCATGCCAGTAGACCCATCTACCGATTAAAAAAGAAATGGTTAGAACTGATCAATTTTTGAAAAAGAAATTCGAATGGTAGGTTGGAATGCTTACCCCAATGACTCCCCGCTTGAACTAGCGGGCGGATTTGGTCCAGATTCTGGTTGAGGAGATACTCGTGATCCTCCTAGAATTGGTACCCCCGGGATAGGTGCGTGATGTGGGCCTGGCCGCGACCCCAGAAAATACTGATGCGATTGTCGTCTGGTCGAGCCAGTGCCCGGTCAGAAGGCCGATCGAAATCTATGATTCGAGCATCCTCATCTAAGTCGGAGAAGTCTGACAACTCCTGAGTAGTGGGTTCTTTGCCTTTGCCCGTGTGGTCGGGGCCCCACTTTCGCTTCCTTGAGGCCTCTTAGGTGCCCCTTCTCGGATCACGATACCCATTTCGTAGGGCCTCGTCATTTGAGTTTGAGATTAGGGCATCGTCCTCAACCGCTCACTGATGACCTCCAACTCCAGATCGATTTGAGCATCGACCCGCGCGACCGACCTCACTCTTGGTGGGGTCGGAGAATCCCTTTGAACCCCAATCTACCTTGGCAGATCAAATTGAGCCCGGCCTCCGTGGCTCCTTGATGGGGTCCTTCCGCCATGGGATAAGGACCCCCCTTGGCCGGCAGATTTGGAAGCTACCTTCTCAGCCTTCTTCTTCTGAGCGGCCGCCAATCAAGCAAGCATTGCCTTTTGCTCATCCATTAGTACCTTGTTGTCTGCAATAAAAATCCGATCATTAGGTCGAATTGTCAAAAAAAAAAAAATGAGACATACCCAAAATGACCCCCTTAGTGCCTCGACTGGAGAGATGCCCGCACAGTTTAAAAACTCCTCTTGCAGGAGGTAACCGCTCCACATCAAGGCCCACTTGAGCTGGCGGTTGCGAAAATGGGGGCCCTCCCAAGTATTAGTACCTTGTTGTCTGCAATAAAAATCCGATCATTAGGTCGAATTGTCAAAAAAAAAAAAAATGAGACATACCCAAAATGACCCCTCTAGTGCCTCGGCCGGAGAGATGCCCGCACGGTTTAAAAACTCCTCTTGCAGGAGGTAACCACTCCACATCAGGGCCCACTTGAGCTAGCGGTTGCAAATATGGGGGCCTTCCCAAGTCGGATTTTCCACCCCATTGAACTGGATCTTGTCGATCTCATTGTTCCAGTCATTTCGGACAGGGAAGCTGAAGGCGTGACGAACAAAGAGGTACTTCGCCTTCCATTTTTCCCCATACGAAGACTGACGGGTTTGGATAATCCTCGACCCTCATCGGGCCATGATATAGAAAAAGCTACCCCGATCGGTTAGGCCCGATCGGGCAGAGTTTTGTACTTTAAAAAGACCTCAAATTTTTTATAGATGGGGACTGACCTAAAGCCCTCATCATGACTATGAAACTATAAATGATACAGTAAGAGTTCAGGGAACGTTGAGCAGGAGAAAAATTTAAAAAGTTGTTAATGGCCACTGTGTCGGTTGAGATCGAAAATCTAAACCGTTCCACAGTGCCTCCAGAAGGATGGCGATCATGTTATGTGGCGGGCTTCCCATTCGAGAACCCACGGGCAGGGCAAAGGCTTCGAACTCGAGGGGAATATGAAATTTGGTCACAGCATTTGCGACCTCGGTCAGAGTCATTATCGATGGGATATCGTTATGTTCCTGCTCGGTACAATGAGGCCGTGGGACACTGACCTCCTCATTGTCATCCTCCACCTCATCGGTCGTGTGCAGGTCAACCTCAACCTCAGTACTGGGCCCGACCGGATCAGCCCCCAAGGAGATCGAGCTGCTGCCCGTACTACTCCCCTCAAAAGCTATCCTCCGAGGAGCTATCTAACACGATTTCTCTAATTAACCTACGACTATCCATAAGGGAAGTAAACAAAAAGCAAAACTTTAAGAGAAAAGGGTTACCTAAATGAGAGGCAGATCGACCTAACAAAGCTGGGATTTCAAGTGGTTGGGGAGACAATCGACCGGAACACGCTTTCACTTTTTTGCAAATGGTGAAGTCAATGTCCGGTCCACCCCCCCATTTATAGCGGGTAAAACGCCGCCCTCGGGAATCCCAACTGGCGCAATTATTACAGCCTTGACTTTTCGAATTCCTAACGATAACAACCTGGTCGGACTCGCTCCCCCAGTCGATTCAATTATTCGATTGAGAGAGTGGGGGGCTAAAGATGTGGCACATTTTCGATCGGAATTCTCGACCGTCTCTCACACGCCACGCACTATCTCTTCCAAACGCCCAAACCAATGAGTGACCCGTCAAATCCCTCCTGACGACCCCAATCGGAAGATTCCCTATTCGGTCAAGTCAGGCTTTCGACCCTCAAACCCTTTCCCTCAACTCTACCGGTCGATATACTTTCTGACCAGGACCACACCGGGACCAACGGATCTCTGCTGATATTAAATGCCCCGTCAGCCCAAGATATGGGGGAACCACCTAACCCCATGCCTCATTAATTGTAAGCCAGCTAATGCAAATAGACCCTACTATTAGGCTTATGGGTCACCCACATCAACACACGATGGCCTATGCAGCCTAAGGGTCCCACCGGAGTGTGGTCTACTTGGACACATTATAAATGCCCTTGTATTTATGGTAAGACAGGTATCATTAATTACTTTCAATGCCCTTACTCTGTTCAAATCTCTACGAAATCGATCAGCTGACTTAAACATCGGAGAGTCTTAGCCGAGACACATCTCGACTAGCTCACGTTGCCTTTCCCTTGTTACAGGCCAACTTCCCGATCAACCACCTTCACATACTCGTTCAACCAAAGTTCCTGATCAAGGTCGATCAACTACCAAATTTGACCCGCATCATAAGGGTATAATTATCATGTAATACCAAAATCATTTTCTTTCTTTTCATTTTTTCATTCAAATAGATAGGAGAAAATAACTAGATTTTTCTTTTTCTTTTATTTATTTTCCTCTCAACCAAACATGCTTATGAAAAACTAAAATCCACTCATTTTTGTTTTCATTTTCTTTCCTTTCTATTTTTTTTTCCTATACCAAACATAGTGTCCGTGAATCCTGTCGTAGATTCATTGAACCTATATGCACCCATTCAACGTGCCTTTTACTTAATCCATTGAATTTGAATATACCTTTAGAAAAATTCGCGTTCATTGATTCCATTAATTTAAAAATCATGCAAACAATCCAAAAATCAAGAAAAATAACAATGCCCTCAAGAATTTCTTTTTCCTTATCTTTTGGAAAAACAAGAAGGAAAATTGATAATGTAGAACCAACTTACGAAAATTAAGGGAAGCCACGTATCTTCTCTCTAGGTTCAAGTCCGTCCATGATGTCTTCCTCAGCAGCTGCCTCCCACAGTTACAAATTCCCTTCATGGTAGATTACTTCTAAATGAGGAATTTATTTGTGCACTTAAGCCCTTATGAGCTCTAAATCAACAACAATTAGTTTAGGTTGGAAAATAGAAATCTCTTTTGTACCCTCAACTTATTAATCAAAAAGTCAAATTTGTCCTTTACTTTGTCATATCTAGGTCAAATGTTAAGGAATCAACAAAACATTCCCGTTTGTTCCCTCAAAAATTTAAAAAAGTACCATTAGCACACAATTTGCAAAGATTTGGTACCATGGTCTTACAAATGCAAGATTGGACATCGAAGTGCAAAACGACCCAAACTTTGGGATGTCTAACGTATTTTACACTTAATTTTATACTATGCTAAATAGCTGTTCTCAAGAAAGGTTTAGGGGTCTAATGATTCAAGCCCTTATTAGGCATGAATTACTAATTCAATTTGTGGAATATGAGGCTATTAGAGCTGTCTTTGTCCATTTGGAACCTCAAGTTGCTCATGTCACTTGGAACACTACCAAAGTAGTTGCAGCCCAGAATACTAGGCCCAGGACATTGGGCTTGGGAAAGTCAGTTAAGGCCCATGAACCGCCAGTAATTAGGCTTTTGACACATTGAGCTTCTACAATGAGCTACAAAAAGTTCCAAGAGCTAAAAGTCAAAAAATTTAAAAAGGTAAAATAAAATAACAACCGATATTTAATTAAGTCTCACTATAGGACAAAAAAAATTGGCGATAATAAATTAATCGATAATGTCAAAAGTTGTCATAGTTATATTCATTTAGTTATGAAAATATTACTTTGTCAGAAAGATAAACATTGAGTTAATAGTGATAAAAATTGCACTTATATTGTTACTATTTATAACCAGTAACACTGCGGCAGTAACAATTTAGCAATAAAAGACAATATTATCGTTATAGTCAACATTTTTTTTTTATGAAAAATAGGTAAATATATACATATCTAGTGCTTTGTATAATAGAAAAAGCAATGCAGAAAATAAAGACAAAAACAAACAAGAACTTATTGTGTAATTTTGAAATGTTTTTGGCTATTTTCCTTGAGTTGACGGGGTATTTCTTCTATGGGCCGGGTGTTTACATCCTGCGATTCAAATTCAATCATGTGTTATGTATTAAATTTTTTATAAAATATATATAACACGCGACTTTATTTGAACTGCAGAGTGTATGGGTGGAGCTCATACACCCGATCTATATAAGAATTTTCCGAATTGTTGTATCTGTAAACATGCGCTTTATTGATTTGACAAGTTGGTTTTTTGCTTTGTTGTCTTGGTTTGTTGGTGGGCTTTCCAACAAGTTGATTCGTTAGGATTTTTTTTCCCCTTTTTCTATATTTGGTGGTATTTAGAGTCTGATTTGTTTGTCTCATTTAAAATTTTATTTGAATTCTTTAGTCTGATACAATTATTGAGACTATATGTCGAAATTTTATAATGAGATGATAGCGTAATTACCGTAGCGATGTATTGGTATTATGTGGGTTTGATTCAAAAATATTGCCGAAAATATTTTCTTTATGTACTCCTCCGTTTAGAAAATTTTCCTCTCGTTGGATTGTTAGTTCACAGTAATGTTTTAAATTATGTCATGGTGAAGCCAATGTTAAAAACAGGAATGAGAAATTTCAGCTTTTTTTAATTTTTTTTAATTTTTTAATTTTAGCCATCCGGTTCTGACATACTAGTTGACTAATTCGAATTCGGCTACTGGAGAGGTCCATTATGGAAGCGGCGCTTCCAACTTAATTGCTTCATTCATAATTTAAGAATTCAAACCCTAAACGTTGTTTAAGAAATCTAACTTTTGAATCTAATTCAGGATTCGGGTGCTAGCTTTAATATAATACAATTTGTTCGTGTCTAAATGTATCATAAGACGAATAAATTTTATATTTCTTGTTTGATTAATTCACACTATCATGATGACTAGTCACTAAATAAATACAACTGCAGTACTTATGAGGAGGCTGAATAACTATGATCAGATTTAAAATAACTTACTGTACCATTGTGATTTTTGAACATCCACTACAAGAAAAAACACTTCCTCTATTAACAAAAAATATACGATCAATAGATTTTGTTATAGGTATAAGACATTTGTGATGAATTTATAATGAAATTTTATTAGAACAGAATTAAACAACAATCGATGATAATATATTTATTAACAAATTTTTGATGAATTAACAACATTCGTCACAACATAGTTTCGCAACGGATTGTATTTAATTTGTTACACGTATTGTTCAGTTAGTGAAATGAATGCTTTTTTGTACCACTCACATACCCAATGATTCAAATTGTGTGAAGATGCAACTAAACCTGCAAACTCTATCATGGAGAAGTCCACTAGCTATTCAAGTCATAAAATAATGAATAAAGTATCGTTTTCCACTTGAACTAACAATTTCTACAATGAACTAAATCAAACCTACGGGTTATTTTGAGAATCAATTAAAACAATGAGTCATTGGATAAAATTACTAAAATTGAAAATCTAAACTGAAAATTTAGCTACTTGAAAACACACATAATTAACAAGGAGAAGATTATGGGGGTGCTTGCACTTGCTTAAAAAAAATACTTTGCTACTTTTAGCTTTAAAAAAATTATTTTGAGTATTTGGTTACACAACGTTTGCTTAAATTAAGCTGAAAAAAAGCGAAAGCTGAAAAACTAGAAGGAAGCTGCTTCTATCATTTTAAAAGTGCTTTTGGGTATTTTTGTAAATAAATTAAACTTTTTAAATTGTTAAGTACCAACTTTTGACTACTTTTCACTATTATTTTCAATCATTCCACATTTTTATTATCGACTTTTAACTGATTCTCACTTTTATTTTCAAACACTATCAACTTTTACTATTTAATTTTTTTTAACAACTCTAACTTTTTCAAAAATAAAAGCAATTTCAAACACCCTCTATATATAGCAAAAAAGCGTTAAGTGTCTCTTTCACTTTCACCAACGTATATAGCAACTAGCAAGTGAATACCTAAATGGCGACCCATAACCTCGAATTTGACGGTCAACCAATTCATACCGGTAACTTAAATTACTTAGAACAACCAACCATCGTTCCAATTAATGAAGAAAGCTGTCAGCTGTATTGCATACCCTTTTAATGGTGGCCAGCAATTTTGAAAGCAAATCTTTCTCAAATACTATGCAAAATAGAGGTGAAAGGATTGATGAGTTTCCATCGATCTTTCACATGGACTTACATTCAATGCATACAGCTTGCAACAGTGTACAGCTATATATTGTTCAACAAATAATGTTGCAAGTTTGTACATAAATGTATAGCTGCAAAACAATAACCGCGCACGCCGTAAATAGGATATTCGTGTGCTGAAAAAATGCACCCCTTCATTAACAAATCAATCTGTCTCAGCATATGTTATTCTGTAATGAATTTCGTTCATACAAATCCGTCAGCAAATGTCTCATTGTTGCTTTAGTTACATCTATTTATGTTTAATTCCATCACAAATATTTTATATTTTTGACAGTATCTCTATAACCACAAATTTGTCGTTTGTAAAGGCAATACACGATTTCTCATAGTATTGTATATATAAGCTCAGTTGGCTCGACGAATACACCAAAAGATTTAAATTAGCCTATATCTATAATTTATCTAAAAAATATTAATATACATAATGTGTTACAATATGAATTATTTTTAGTGAATTAATTGCGTTCAATATTTTTGATGAGTAGGTCAGCTAGGCTCCAACATGAAAGTTGTACACAAAACCTACTCAATTTTCTTAAACATGTTCTTTAGATGAAATGAATTGGGTGAACGTCTCAATCCACACATGCTTTGACACGATGTTATATCGTTTTGTACTCATTTTCACTATTTGAGGTACTTGTCAATGAACCTTAAATGGAGGATTAAAATTAAATCAATATCAATTAATACGGTTCCTTTTCAAATAGTAGGACGGTTTAAAAGTATTAGGGTGATCAATAGATGCTTTGATTACTACTCTCATTGTACCAACTTATTAAATTTTTCGAAAGTTTTTTATTATTTTTTTTAGGTTATCAAGAAAGCTTTTTTTTTTTTGGCAATTTTACCCTCATTCTTCGCAACTAAAGCTCGCTGATTATCAAATGTAGTTTTGAGGCATAAAAAGTTATTTTGGTCAAATAATTGTAGATTTAGCTAAAAAGAATGCTATTAATTAATTTAATTGATTTGTACGCAAAAACCTTAAATAATTAATAATTAGGACTAATGGAGTATACATATATATATATATATATATATATATATATATTAAATATCTCTTCTTCCCAACATTTACCATTTCACCTTTGAGACTATATAGTAAAACAACTTTACAATTTACATGATGTGTAATATTTAAGCATCTTTTCAAATGTGCGCAACAATATATACTCAACAGTTGTGTATACAATTAAATTACGACTTAATTTCTTTGCATTTTGAAGCTGGAAACTAATAGTTTCGAAAAACACTTTCATTCACTAACGAAAACTCCGTAACAGATAATTAAAATTTTATCCCAAATACAGGTATCTATGATGAATTTATAACGAAATCCGAACTAATTAAAATCAAGAGTGAAAATATAATTGACAGGTGATGAAGATAAAATCTGTCACAAATATATTTTTGAGTAATTAGTTATTTTGCAAACATTTTTTTTTCTTTTGGTATTTGATCTAAAAAAAATCACCCAATCAAATAAATAATTTTAAAGAAATAACACCATTATTAAAAATCAACCCTAACTAATTGGTTGATATCATCAATGCTATCTCTTCCCTGAGAGCCATGGACCAGTACTACCCGGTGGTGCTAGTTGCAATGCATTGCCATTTGGGGCATTCATATTTCATGCATTTAATTATTTAAAACATCTCAACTACCCAACGAAGGGTAATTTTATTAGAGAACCTAATTAATTCTTAGGCCAGCGTTTTTTACTATGGTAAATTAAGAGCCCGTTTGGATGAGCTTAAAAAAAATACTTTTCAAATGATATTTTTTATAGTAAAATTTTTTTTTTTTGGTAAATCAAGCAGTGTATGTTTGGATACAGTAGTTAAAAATACTTTAAAAATTACATTGCTTGTATTTAAAACTACTTTGAGGTAACTTCTAAAAAAATGTTATTTTTGGTTTTTTTTTTTTGATTTTTGATTTTTTTTTTAAAAATCCATCAAAATACAATCTTTTTTATCTGAAGTACTTTTTTTAAAAAACAAATATTTTTTTTAAGTGTTTTTTTTTAAAAATAAATACTTTTTTTTTAAAAAAAAAAATCCATTCAAACGGGTTCTAATTGTACCTACTTAAATCTTTGCGGAGGTTTATTTGTGCTACTTTTTAAGTGCACCTTTTGTTAATTAATACGTCATTAATTAATTTTACCCTACGCTACTAATAAGAAGATTGGAAATTCGTGCTCCATTTATTTACCCTATCCGTGTAGGTGAGATATTTTACTTAGTTATCTTTCTTCATAATTTTATTAATTTTTTTAATAAAAATTTCCTCTTTTCTTTTGTATCTAAGCATTCCCATTATTTTAATTTGAAAGAAACGTTTTTTTATTAAAAAGAAAAAAAAAAAAGAAGACATCGATAGGAATATAAATTTATAATTCCAAGATGGAATTTTTATTTTCTGTATCTAAAACCCTATTTTTGTTGAAAGCTAAACTTGATTTCGACCAAAAAAAAATAAATTATAAATACAGAATAAGCTAACGTAGAGAACATGCTGAAAATTGCAGAAATTAAAATTGCATAAGAAAAAAAAATGCATAAAATTCCATGAATTTCTTCAAATTTTATACAACAACAAATTATGAAGTTAGTAGTACAATCTCCCCATTCTAAATTTGACATCCGAATCTTCTCCAATAATCATAAATCTCCATACCCCTCCAGAACGCCAATTACACAAATCACCTAGTAAGTAATAAAAAATAATATTACAAATAACTATATATCTATATATATCTCTCTCTCTCTCTCGCTATATATATATATATATATATATATAACCACCAACACCGTCGCCACCGGAATATTAGTGAATTAGTGATAGGACCTCAAGATGGCACCACAAAAGGTGCAAATAATGGCCCTCCAGGTCTTCCAATAGAAGGGCACATAGCAAAACCTGGTGGCGGTCTTCATGTTGGCGACGCTAGCACCGCCGCCGCAACGGGAGCATATTCCGGCGGCCGGCTTGCTCTCCCCCACCTTTCTTGTTTGATCAACCAAGAAACAAAAGCACACCATTTTTCTTTGTTTTTTTGGTTGTTATCTTATTTTTCCCCCAGCCTGGTGGAAACTCTGGTTTTTGTTTGAAAGAAAGAAATGTAGAGGTAGTTTGGGGTTTATTGATGTGAAGTTATTGTTTTAGCAGGGAGAGTGGGAGTGTATTTATAGGCATAACGGGAAGTTAAGGGGTGTAAATGTTTCAAGTGATGGCTTGTTGACTTGTTTTTTCCTTTGTTCTTTTTTTCCTACAATGATTTTATATTTATAAATTTGAATTTGGCTAGCTAGTATATGGTAATATGTGAATGTTTTGATTGCACAGCTTTAATTGCATCTGGACAGTTGGAATGTCAACACGAAATCGGAAGAAAAAAAGAAATTAATATATATATATATATATCAATATCAATCAATCAATATTATTATTAATCAATATCAATACTATTATATATTTGGAAAAAGTGTTTGATTCAAATTTTTCTAATTTTAATTTCTCAGAATTTTAAATTTTTTAATTAAAATAAAAAAAATTCTTATTGGTTATTTTATGATTCTATTGGTTTCCTAAATCTAAAACATTCAAAATTTGAATCTCAATAAGTTTTCTAGAATTTAGAATTTTTTTTAATTAAAATAGAAAATTTTCATTGATTATTTTATAATTCTCTTGATTTTCTACAACATTCAAAATTTAAATATCACTAAATCTTTTAATGTGGATTACTTCTTCATTTATCTATAACCCTTTTCACATAAAAGTTGTTTCTTTCCTCTTTATCAAAACTCTATCTCAAAAACCCCTAATCAAACATTCTTCCTAATTCTTTAGCCAAAGCGACTATCCTTCACCCATTTTCATCTAATCCTTTTTGGTCTTCTTTGTTTTATAGGTAAGTAATCTTATTTCTCATTAATCTTAAATTGTCATTTTTCTCTTCTTGCGCATTCCTTTATATAGACATTTTTGTTTTGTTTTGTTTTTTTTTTTCTTATTTATGGAATTATTGCCTTTTTTTGTTTTGTTCTTCTATTATAATTTGTTTCTCATACTTTTAATTATGCATCTTTATAAAATTTTCACTTAATTATCAGTTCTTTTTTTTTTCATTTTTATATGAGTAAAATTTAGTTTTGTCTTTTTTTGTTCTTTTTCCTAGTGAATATAGATTTGATTGTGTTCAATTACTAGGCCTTTTTTCTGCTGCCTTGATTTGATTTGTATTTTCCTTTTTTTTTTATGGATTTTTCTATTGGTCGGTGATGTTGGATAAGTATCTGATTCTTATAAATCTTGGCAAGTGATTTTTAAGATAAATAATTAACAATATTATTTTTGTATAGATATGATATTTTGAGTTGAAATATTGTAATCAATGGTGACTTATATTTGATATTTGGTATCTATGACTTACAACACTATTTGTAATTTTCACTTAATATGCTTTGGTTGATTAGCCTTCTCTTTTATTTTGTTTACTTTATGATTCCACTTTGACGTTTATTGTATTTGAATTTTTACCTTTTAAAAGTTTATACAAGTTTGTTGGTTTATTTATTTTATACATTTTTTATATATAATATATTGTATAAAACGCAATTTGGTAAAAGTTGATACACCTTATATTTTCACCTAATTTTGTTTTTAATTTTACTACTGGTGTTATTTAACACATTGTGGAATATTTTTCCCCATGAAGTTGTAGTGTTTTTCTTTTCAATTAATATGTCATTTGAGTAATTTTTTTATTGTTATTTATCAATTCTTCTTTCCTTTATTTATTTGTACTTATCTTCACCTAAGTTGTTTGTATTTGTAATTTTCACTGAATTTGCTTTTATTGATAGCTTTTTTTTAAGCTTTATGATTTCACTTTGAAGTTTATTGTATTTGACTTTTTATCTTTTAAAAACATGAATAGTTTATACAAATTTGTTGGTTTGTTTGTTTAGTACATTTTTTTTGTATGTATAATACATTGTATAAAAGGTTATTTGGTAAAAATTGATACATCTTATATTTTCACCTATGTTTATTTTTAATTTTACTATTATTGTTATTTCACACATTGTGAAAATTTTCCCCCTATAAGTTGTTGTTTTCTCTTTTCATTTAATATTTTATTTAACTAATAGTAGTAAATGGAAGAACACATTTATCGTAAAAAAATGATTTAAATCGAGCACTTTCAAATCGAATAATTTTCAAAAAAAAAAAAAAAATTGTTAGCCACGGCCTGACCGTGGCTAAGGGCCATGGGTTAGCCATGGCCAGACCGTGGCTAACTTAGCCATGATTTGGCCGTGGCTAACCCGTGGGCCTGGCCGTGGCTAAACCGTGGCTCTTAGACACGGGTTAGCCACAGCTAGACAACGGGCAGACCGTGGTTAACTTACCCACGGCCAAGTCGTGGCTAGGCCGTGGCTAATAATTGGCGGCAATAATCGCGCCAATTTTAGCCACCAAAATTAGCCACGGCCAATCCGTCGCTAAACCATGGCTATTTTTTTTTTCTTTATTTTTCTTCAAATCCGTAGCTAATCCGTAACTATTAGACACGGATTAGCCACGGATTTTTTTCGTGGCTAAAATCAGTGGCTATTTAATGTTTTTCTAGTAGTGAAACATATATACTTTTATCTATTCATTGTACAATTATTATTTGTTACTCTGATAAATAACGTACTACATATCAAATTTAAACACATACTTATCAATTATAATTCCATTTGAATTTTCCATGCATTAGCACAGGATTTATGCTAGTATATGTATATTTGTATATATATATATATATTCTGTCTTTAAAATAATTATTATGCTTTTAATATTTAACAATAGTATCTTTTTTTTAATGTGAATATTGCTTTTTGGAAAAATCTTTTTCCACCTATAATAACATTGGCATGAATAATTAACTTTGATTGGTTTTTTTCTCTATTATTTTTCCCTTAAAAAATAGATAAAATGGAGTGGGGAATGATGAGAAAATACCAAATAAATTGTTCTCTTGTACTTTTCTCATTTTTTTTTGTGTGAAGGAATTACTATTTTTTTTCAGTTACATTGTATCGAACATCAATATCTTGTTCTGTTACACACACAATTAATTACTATTCTTTTTCTAATATTAGTTTTTTCAAAAAAAAAAAAAAGTTATACCAAATATAGTATAAACTAGGAAAACAAAAGAACTTATATCTTTAGTTCTCCCTCTCTCTCTCTCTCTCTCTCTCTCTAAATGCATGCGCGCGTTTGATTGTACAAAAAGATTAGATTAAACGAGGTTTTTTGTTTTGTTTTTGTTTTCTTTTTCTGTGTGTGCGCGTAAGATGGTTCAGACAGTACTGTATCTATTATCTAACAATAGTAATGTATAATTAAAAAAATTGTTTTTCGTTTCTTTCTTTTTCATTTCTACGGCTGAGCATCATTTGAGAAGCTATTTTCGTAGTACAATCAAATAAAATAAAATCAAGAGTATAAGTCAACACTAACTTCCACACAAATTCAAAAATAGTAAGGTATGTACGCATTAATTTTCTTTAGTTTCCAAAATGCATAGGTTATTTTATTATTTTCAGCCAACATTTTTCCATACAAGGACGAAAACACCGTTGGCTGTTGACAACGTTATTGAGGTGATGCTTGCCGACGAATTTTATAATTTTTTTTCGCAAAATCGTTTATTAACAATGACCAAATTGTTACCATTCATAAATTTTTTTAAATTTTTTTTGTTTGAGAGAAAGCACATATCATTCCATTACATAAATTAGTACTCATAAAACACAAATAAAACTATAACATCATACTTAAATCATGAGCTAAACTATGACTCGTGAAATAAAAATCAAATTATAACATGATATCTTAAAAAATTTTGAAACCTCGATTTCATCAACGAGACCTCAATATTTAATATATATAATTTTAACAACTTTTACATTATTATCAACTTTATTTCTTCTTGTAGTGGCATCGACAAAAAATTTAGACAAACAAATTGACAAAGTTTTTGAAAAGGAAAATGACAAATTCAAGAGGTCAATTCTGACTATCCGCCTAACTTAAATATTAAGATACTCTTCCCCATCATCAAACCACACTACTTAATTATCTGTCTTTGTTCAGAGGATTTTTGAACTTAATGGTAAAGAAGAAACTACATTACTTTTTTAGTTACCAGTCCGATTCCCTCATATGTGGGCAGTGTTTTCCCGTATAGTAATTTGTTTTTCTACGTCATAATAGTTAGTTTCTTTGTATTATTTGATTGATCTCTAAATCGATATTCGATTATGAGATATAATAATTATATTTAATTTGAATTATTGATATAATTTGTTTCAAACGTAATAAAAAATAAAAAAACCACTTTTCATTATCACATATACCTGTGCAACAAATGCAATTAATGTTTGTCGGTTTGGCATATGAGTGTCCATTTAATTATTTAATAAGGGAGTCCTTCCTTGTGGACCTATTTGCTTCACTGCACTGGGGTATTGAGTTCGGTGGTGGGGCTAAAAGGGGAATAAATGGAACTTTTCGGGGCACATTGGGCCCTGTAAATAGTCCGCATGTGCTTGTGTCGTCACCACCGCATATCATAGGATATTCTACTTATGTGGTATTTTAGGGTTTTGAATTTGGATCATATAAATTATAAAATTATTATTATAAACATATTGTAAATCATACAATATTTTTAATTAAACATTGCTTTAAATTGTATTTTTCAAATTAAATTTAATATTTTACAAATTCTAAAAACATCTCGTAGAGTATAAGAGGTTTTGACCATGCAATATATATGTTTTTTTTTTAGTAAGTTTAGGTCAATACGGATTTTTTGTAACGTTTTTATTTAACGGTATCTATTACATTCATCGATACGTGCCACATTTACTGGTGAACATTTTAGATTAGAAAAGAGAATATGTAGAATTTTTTTTTAACTTATCATAAATTTTATTTTTTTAATTTCAATTGCTCATGCATATGCATAATGTATAATGATGAATGTAATAACGATGTTACACCAAAAATTTTTACAAAGGTTCAGATTGTGTTTAAGCTGGCAACCCTTGAAACAAAGGCCAATTTAACCAATGCTTAAGCGAAAAATAAGGTGTACAATGACTAAATAACTAATTTATCTTACATCGTCGGGCACTTTAAACGACATAGTAAATGTTTTATATAAATGGTAGAATACATTACAAATTAAATACAATACTCACATTATTTATAGTCCTATATATTTCATAAAAAGAATCAAACAATACAAATAACTAAATCATTATAAAGTAGAAAAAACACACATCCGTGAGAATTGAATATATGTCGTTCGTCAAATATATTCTAATTGTGACTGTTTGGTCTATAAAAATATGTATAACAATTTAATTTAAAAACGTGTAGGATGAAAAACTAGTAATTACATGTGAAGTTTAATTATGAACCTGACTCAACTTTGCAACTTGAATCGAATGGAAGCTCTCTAAATACGAAGGCTTAACCATTAGATGCTTATTTTCATCACTCCTCCGGCATAGTTTCACTAAGATTTCGTGTTTTTTTGTTTTCTCTTTTTCTTCTTTTTTATGGTTCACTCATCTAATAAAAATGTACATTCTAAAAAATCTCGTATACGTCTGACGTGGCGAAGTCTGCCTCTGCCACATCTGCGCCAACTCATGATACGGGCCCAACAGTGAGTCGCCACGTGTCTCGAAGATCACATGTATCACTTTCCCACCATGCGCCACGCGTTAGCTGAATCCTCGCATGTCCCCCGGACCTACGACTCGCCTCAACAAAGTGCCTTCGCGGACCAATCGCGAGATTCATCCGAAGAGAGGCACACCCTCCTCGGGTGGTCTCCCTATCATCCTCGAAGTGGTCCCCAAAACTAACTGTTTCTGACAATAGTTGTACCTAATGTATCCACGACACGTGCCGAGAAATATCTGTACGAACAGTAGGGTTGAGCCGGTCTAACCCTAGTCTGACCCACTCACTTCCTATTTCTATAAATAACACATCATTAATGTTCACAGAGGGTAAGCTTTCTAAATCCATTTTACTCGACCAACACACATATACTCTTTACTCGGACCTTTGGAAGAACATTGGACCATCTTACTCGAACTATATTTTTGCTCGAAGTGAAGTATCCCTCATACAAAATCCGACCACATCAACATCTATGGAAAAAATTGCCACACGAAGGATATGTATTAATTATCAATTACCGACCAAGTCTTTTGAATAAATATGTATCCCATCTTAACTATATAGAGAATATAATGTTGGAATTCAAATTATAATGCGTGTGCATAAACGGATTGGTCTGTGTGTGTGTATATATATATATAACATAACATATCATGTGCCATGGTATAAAAATCGCTAAAAAAACATGCTTAAAGGTCATAAAAGAGACAATAATTCTTGCCCTCAATTTGTCGATGGATAATTAATTTAGTACTAAAAATACAAAATACGATTGGCTGTTGTCAAGTTTGTCGAAAGCGATGCAGGGTGTAACACTGACCACACACATGTACTATTTATCTGTGTGCTGCAAAATGATTACGTACTGAGCATGTTGCTGGACACGTTTGTTGAACTGGAATTTGGGTGTCAATAACAATAATAATTTATATTACCTATATTACTATACGAAAGAGCGCACCCTTTAATAATTATCTTGAGTGTGACAATTTTTTTGATCTCCTTTGTCTTTATTTTTTATTTTTTACTTTCTCTCTCTTTTTTTTTTTTATTTTTTTATTTTTTACTTTCTCCCCCTTTTTCTTAACTCTCTCTATCATTTTTAATCTCTCGATACTTTTTAATATTATTTTCTGTTTATATTCTTCATATTTCTTTTCTTATTTTTTATTTTAAATTATTCATTTTTATTTATCATTAATTTTATAAATTTTTTATAATTAATTAAAAATATTTTGATAGTATAAATACCATCAAAAGTTTAATATATTATTAAATTATATTACTTTTTATGAGTATGTGAATCTTATTAATAATAATAAATTGTGCTGTCAATATTTTTTGGCACTCCTCCGGTTGGGTTTAGTGACTATGCTATGTTTTGGTTTTGCTGTCTCTGAAGTGGACAGGTGTCCCAAAAAAGAGTTTTGGAGAGAAAGAGTTAAGGGATAACAACATAACAGAGTGGGTGCTTTGTTGAAAATGTCAGCCACGTGGAACTGGTTATGGTTGCCAAAATGGATTACGTGTGGGTCGGATCGGATTGATATGTTTGTGGTCCCTAAGTACGGTTTTTTTTTTAATTACTCAATTTCGATTACTTGAACTATTAATCCGAATCGAATACTGTAAATATTTATTATGGGAACGATTCTTCCAACTCAATTATTCTATTTACAATATCAAGATTCGAACTCTGTTTATTAATTAAGAGATTTAACATCTCATCTTTTTAGACCAATTGATAATTGGTCCCTAAATACGTTTGAGTTGGCTGATATGGGTATTAATGGATCGGATTTGGAATAAACATGGAAAATGTGAATTTGAATTCGGTTTCAATTATTTAGGTTGTGTTTGAATTGATGATTTTGAAGACAAGGATTTGAATTTCTTCCACTCAAATTCTTCCTTTAATTTCAAAATCCTCAATTCAGATCAAGTATTATAGATTTTAAATTCATTAACACGTTGTTTGAGCTCAAAAATAAATTTTTATATGAATATGAACTGGACCAATTTTGGTCATATCGAAAAAAAAAAAAAAAAAAAAGAAAGGAGATCAAGTCACCATGGCGCATAACAATTTAAGCCTCTTGCAGTCACTTCAATATAAGCGTCACATGCACAGGGACATATCTATAGCCCCTCGCAATTTGACCCAGAACAAACAAAATTATGAAATTGGAACAATTGACAATAGTAGCTTTAAGCCCATGTTTGGATGAACTTAAAAAAAATATTTTTTGAATGGTTATTTTTATAGTTGAATTTTTTTTTAAAATTAAGTAATTTTGTGTTTGGATATAATAGTTAAAAGTGCTTTAAAAGGTGGGTTTATTTGAAATTATTCTGGGGTAGCTTTAGAAAAGCCCTTTTTGGCTTTTTTTTTTTTTTTTTTTTCTGGGCTTCTATTTTTTTAAAACAGTTCATCCAAATACAATTTTCTTTTTTATCTAAAGTGTTTTTTTTTAAAAAAATAAATATTTTTCCTTTGAAAAAAGTCCATTCAAACGGGCTGTAAACCCGCTAACAATTATTATGCTTTAAATGAGTGTTAAGTTAGTGAAAATAAGCTTTTTATTTCAATAAAATATTTAGGGAATCAATCAGATAAAAAGAAAAGGTTAATTGCTTAGAATTTTTAGGTGTAATGCACTATGAAAAAAGATGGCCTTTATGGGGGTAGGGTTGTCCATGGGTTGAATTTGGATCAAACCAGAAAAATCCGAATTCGATCGAATTTCATAGGATTTACATTTATTTCAACCGAGTCAGAATCCAAGAAAAAATCCGAAACCTAATAGAAAAATCTAACCCGATTAATAGTTAAAAAATTTGAAACTTTAAAATCAAATAAGCAATAAAAAAATTATTTCTTATGCAAAAAATATAATTTAAATAAGTAGAAAATTATTTTATAATATGTATAAAAACTATACATTATTTTTTGAAAAAAATTACTTTGAAAAATATAAAAACATGTATTATAAGTTATAATGGTTTGGATATTGTATTCTATTTAAAATTATTCACTAACATTATATATATAAAGTTGCTAATACAATAAAAAGTATTATTAAAGTTCGAATTCAGATCTTTAACGGATTGGACTGCTTGATTCCAAATCCAACCCATTTATTTTCAATTACCGATATTACTATTAGATCTGAACCATCGAATATTTTAATCGGTTGAATATGCTAAAATTTGGATCAGAGTCGGATCGGATTTGGATTAAAAAGCTCCATTGACAGCCCTACTAGGGGTTTTTTTTTGAAATGAAATTTCCCACTCCGGTGGCCAATTCCACATAATCTCAAGCCCATTATTAGCCTACAACATTATATATTGCGTCAATTATTCACGACCTAGGCCCATTTTAGGTCCGTTTATATCCTTTTATGAAAATTAAAATGGTAGATAAAGTTACCCTCTTAAATTATAGGCACCGGCCATGATGGCACACTAAATGTGTGGGCTTAAAATTCAAAGTATTTAAGTAATTTTTATATGACAATATAATTTTATTAAATAAAATTACGTGTTCAAGGATAAAATTAGAAATAGTAAATTTGTAGATGAGATAAGAGGATCGGATTGTCTTGGAATTTAATTTGTTTTATTAAGGTGAATTTAGAGAACTCACGTAAAGACATTTCAAAAGTAGTTATTCTAATAGTTGGTGATTTAAATTTTCTTCTTTCTCTTCTTTTTAATGTAATTTGTTTGTCATAAAAACATTTTTGTTGTTAAATCATCTATTTTTTCAGATTTAGAAATGTTTCTACCTTTTGTTCCAACTTGAATGGTATTAATTAGTAAACTTAACCAGATTTAAAGTAAATGATTAATATGTGTGTGAAAATTTTGTAGTAAATCAAAATCATAATTGAAAAATAACTGCAATATGTTTTCTTTGCTTGTATTCAACAATGAATAGGCCACTCACATCCAATAGTTGGTTAGAGCCACTGCCAGTCACAGCCAATAGTGGGTTAGAGTCCAGAGCACTGCCAATCACATGCAATTGTTCCATGTTGCATGATTTTGCAAAACCATATATGTGCATGAATATATGGTAGTGGCTATTATTAATAAATCAATTTTCATCATATCTTGCAGAGGAAAACCAACCATAATCTCTAGTACTCAACAATGGTGATTATGTATAAATGCTGCTACTATAACCTAGAGGTATGAGTACGACCTATGGACATTAATTCGGCGTCATGCCATGGAAGAAGAGACTGTAGATAAAAGGGAAAAAGGCCAAAAAGAAAAAGAAAAAGAAAAAAAAACAACAACATAGGCAACACAAGCCAATAACTATTCGTCACATGCATATATTCCAAAAGAAAACAACATAGGCAACACAGGCAATTAGTATTAATCAAATGTAGGAGTGGCAAATGGACGGATCGGGTCGTAAATGGATTGGGTTCATTATGGATTTTCGATAACGGGTTGAAAATGGGTCAGGCGGTAAACGGGTTTGCGCGGGTTGTAAGCGGGTTGAGTGCGAGTTGTAAACGGATCGGAGCGGGTCAAAACAAGTTTAATAGAATTTTTTTTTACCCATACAAATTAAAGCTTAAAAAAATAAAATAAGTTTTGACAAAATCAATGTTCAATATTACATTTTACATAAATTTCTATCCCATGGCAATGAATTATAAGTCTAGAAAATAAAATTGGATAAAAATAAGAAATAATTACACAACCAAAGAAGAAAGTTGATTCCACAAAAAAAAAAAAAAAAAAAGGCAAACCAGAGTGAGGATTTCAACAAAAGCCCTTCAATATCTTGTGTTTGAGATTTCAATATTCTCAGCAAAAGCACCTCAATCTCTTGTATTTGAGATTTCAATATTGTCTGCAAATTATCTATTTTCATAAAAAAAAATGTTACACAAAATTATATGAAGTTTTATCAATTTAATTGTAAAAAATTTATAATTTCACAATAAAGTATATACCTGCAACTTGAGAAGAGGTACTACCAATTTGTGTAATCAAGTTCTTAATAGCAGTCCAGAGGTCATTTTCATCTTCATCATCAGTTTCATAAGTTGTGGTATGGAAAAAATATAATTATATCCAAATATCAAATAAATTTATAAAAAAAGTTAAAAACAACATAAATGGATATTCAAAATTTGAACCTCAAGCCAATCTCGACCACACAAAATTGCTTATGCATTCTTTGATAAAATTGAACTACAAAACTTCCTAAGAACTCTACCACCATGACTAAATGCAGATTTAGATGCAACTGTGGTGATCGGAACACTCAAAATATTACGAGCCATCATCGCAAGTATAGGATACCTAGCACTATTTCCTCTCCAATACTCAAGCACGTCTAGCGGAAATTGTTTTCTATCAATTAAAGTTTCAACTAAATGTGATTCTAATTATGATTGGCTTCTAACATTTGCACATTGACTCTCTTATGAGAAACAAAAATTATAAAGGAAATGCGAAAAAATAATGAAATGAATTTACTTCCATCATAATGTCCACATCATTGTCATCCCCGCTAGTTGCTCTGGCAACTGAACGCTGTTTTGCTCTTGACGGGAATGCATGCAAGTACTCATCAAATAGCAACCCCATTTGCTCTTTTAAAAGATCAACTTTATTAGATTTTGTGTCTAGACTGAGTTTCTTATAGCAAAACTTAACAAATTCAAATTTATATCGGGGATTGAGAACAATAGCAAACGTCATTGAGAACAATAGCAAATGTCAATACAATACTATATAACTCCCAATATTTGTCGAATTTTTGTTTCCTATTTTTTGCCATATCACTCATAGTACTATCTTTACTGGCCATTTGTTCCTGTATAAGCATTTGTGTCCTCCAAACATTGCGAAAATAAATATTCGATGTGGGATAATGTTGTCTAGAAAAAAGCTCAGTCACATCATAGAAAGGCCTCAAAAATCTCATGATTTTTTCTACTCTACTCCACTCTTCAAGCATTGGGCACCATTTATAATTAGGGTCAACAAGTTTCAATTGATAAAATGCAACTGAATACAAGATAGCATTATCCAACATCAAATACGTAGAATTCCACCTTGCAGGCATATCTTGTTTCAGTTTCTTACCCGTTTTAAAACCTAACTACTTCACGCACTCCGCAAATCTTATGGTCCTCATTTCAGACCCTCTCACATACTTCACACTATCACGAATTTTTTCTATACATGTATTAATGTTCTTTAAACTAGCTTGCACAATCAAATTCAAGATATGAGCACCACATCTCACATATAAAAATTCCCCATCACATATTGAAGAATTCATCAAAAAAAGATGGTTTCTCAGCAAATCAACCACACCATCATTATACTTTGCATTATCCAAAGTTAAAGTAAAATTTTTTTTCTCGATCACCCATTCTTGCAAAAATCAAATTAGTTTCTCCACAATATTTTGACTGTCATGCGGAGGTGGTAAATGTAAAAAAATAAGCACTTTTTTTTTGCAATAACCAATCATTGTCAACATAATGTGCAGTAACTGTCATGTATCCATTCGACACAAGTGTAGTCCACAAATTAGATATCAAGCATATTCTACTACTTATAGAATCCAAGGTTCCTTTGAGCTTTTCCTTTTCAATTTGACAAATTTTCAAAATATCTGCTTTTACCGTGTTTCGTGACACATGAACAACCTTAGAATTTAAATAAGAAAAAAAATTCTTTGATCTCTTCATGTTCAACAAATCGAAAGGGATAGTTATGCTTGATCATTGATTTAGCTAACTTTTTTCTAAACACAAGTTGATCAAATTTTTCATATTGACCCTCACGAAATGGACAATTCTCTGTCATGTGCCTTTTTAAGTTAGTCGTCCCACATTGACCACTAGCATAGACTTGTCCACATCTTTTGCACTTAGCTTTTGATTTTCCAGTCCTCAATTATTCTGTCAAATGTTTTTACACACAATTGAAGAATATCTTCTACATCTCTTCAATCCAACCGATGAACTACCTTCACTAAATACACATTCTTCTTCTTCAACATCTATCATAAAACTCTTCTTAAAATCATCTAAAATGCCAAGACTATCAATATTTTATCCTAATTCAAGTGTCAAGCAAAATATATTTTCTACAATAAAAGCATTATCTATAACTAATGTATCGTACACCAAAGTACCAGTCAAACAAGCTAATATTTTAAAAAAAAAGAGAGAAATTCAAAATTTTAAGATAACCATTTTATAAATATAGATCTCTTAAGTTCAAATTTCATTAAATATATAATTATTAATCTAATTTCATATTAATTTGATACAAACAGGTGTTTGAAGCATTTTTTTAGTTAAAAAAAAAAAGGCAAAAAATCAAGCTCGTAAAGTTAACAACATCTTAAGTATTAACATAATAATGAACAGAAAATCAAACAGAATTAGAGTTTTTAAAACTGGACTTGATTTGTCTGGGTAGATATCTTAAATAAACTTCTTGGTTACTTATTCCAAGCCATATATCTATTATTTCAGTTGTTGGGCTTTATACTAACAACTAGTCATATGCCGAAGCAATAATATTCTTGAGGGAGAGAGTTAGACGCTTGTAAGGAGGAAACAAATTAAAAAGTTTTCTTTATCATTAAGAGTTCAAACCCTCAATCCCTCAATTCTGGTAGACTTATACAAATATTCCTTTAAATTTCTAGCCATTATTGTAATTATAAAAAGAAATAAGCATGACCCATCTTGATTTTAGGCCTAATTTAGTGATTAAAGTTTGAAAATTTTATGTTTTTTTTTCTGTGGATTAGTACAATCGGCTAGAAGAAAGAAAAACAAATAAAAAACCAACTCACATATTCGGCGGCACACAACTTCTCCGGCTGCTGGGCTCCGGCGTATTCTTCTTTTTGAGAGAGAGAGAGAGAGAAGAGAGAAAAGAGTTTGTTGATGGGGTAAAATTGTGATAATAGTATAATTCTTTATTTCTTTTCATGGTTTGAGTTGGACCATTAAAAACCCATTAAGGACCCATCAAAATCCCATTAGCAAACCGTTAAAAAATCAGATGAAAATCATTTAGAAACCATATTTAATTTTAGGGCTGTCAATGGATCGGATCTGGAGCAAATCAGAGTAATCCGGATCCGAATCCGATAACAAGTACTTGCAACCGAATCCGACCCGAAACCCTATAGGATTTTCATTCATTTTACCGAAACCGAATCCGAAATAGATCTGAGATCCGATAAAAAAATCCGATCCGATCCGATTTCAATAAATAATTCACACACTTTTATTATCAAAAAAAAAAAAAATCACAAACTTTTCCCCTTTTTTTAAAACTACACCACATGTATATTAGCTAGAGGGGTAATTTTGTATGTTTGAATCGAGAAAATTTAGCCCATAAGACCCTTCAAGTTTTTATTTAAGAAACTAACCTTCAAATTATATTTTCATTTTCTTTTGGGTTGAATTTATGACGTGGCACTAATTAGGGCAAATAAGTGTACTTATTTATCCAAAAATTTGAATGGGGGTCGAATTATAAATAACTTAACTTATGTTCGAGGGTCAAATTAAAAATAACTTAACTCGCAAAAACAACAAAACACCAAGACCGTGACAAAATAAATGGCCGTTCAAGCCAATCTCTTAAGCTATAAAATGATCTCTTAAGAGATATTCTTTTTTTTTTTTCTAACTAAATCGCTTAAATGGCCACCCGATCGTTTAAGAGATTATATTATTCTACTATGTGGCAAAATCTCTTAAACGGTCGGGCCATCAAAAAATGGACGGCCATTCGGGCTAATTTCCTAAGCGATCAATTTATCTCTTAATAGATATTCTTTTTTCTAACAGAAGCGCTTAAACGACCACTCGATCATTTAAGAGATTATGTTATTATACTATATAGCATGATCTCTTAAACGGTCGGGCCATCAAAAAATGGACAGCCGTTCGGCCCAATCTCCCAAGCCATCAATCTATCTCTTAATAGATATTTTCTTTTCTAACAAAGCCGCTTAAATGACCATTCGATCGTTTAAGAGATTATGTTATTCTGCTATATAGCATGATCTCTTAAACGGTCAGGCCGTCAAAAAATGGATGGCCGTTCGGGCCTATCTCTTAAGCGATTAATCTATTGCTTAAGAGATTCTATTATCTCGATCGCTTTTTTTTTTAGCATAATCTCTTCAACGACCACTCAATTGTTTAAACAATTCTCTTATTTTAAAATAATCTCTTTATCAATCACTCAACCGTTTAAGTGATGCTATTATTTTTTTGGAAAATATTGGCATAAATTCATTTTGAACTATCTATTATAATACTTTTAGAAAATAATAGATCAAATCCATAAGAATGATCATTATAATATATTCATAATGTCTATATCTATATTATAAAATATCGTTATGACTATTATATTGAATCATTATGAGTATCATTATGACTATTATAATATACTCATGATTTCTTTATTATAATGATCATGGTAAATATCATTATATAATATATTTATAATGTTAATTTATACTATAAAAGATAGTTATAATCATTATAATTTTGGAGATATTTAATTTGTAGAGAAAAAATATATATATATATATGTATAGTTAATGGAAATATAGATATCAATTAATCTTATCATAATGATTCTATGTAATAATCATAATGATCTTATCATGAATATATTATTATAATGATCATTATAATGTATCTATGATATCTATATTACAAAAGATTATAAAAGATAGAGTTATGTAAGATATACTCTTATAATATACTAATATTGTCTATATATTTTAGCATAATTCTCTTATTTTAGAATAATCTCTTAAGATTATAATGTAATCTCCTAAGCGATCAATCTATCTCTTAAGAGATATTTTTTTTTCCAACAAAATCGCTTAAACGGTTACTCGATTATTTAAGAGATTATGCTATTCTACTATGTAGCATAATCTCTTAAACGGTTAGGCCATTAAAAAATGGATGGCCGTTTGGACCAATCTCCTAAGCGATCAATCTATCTCTTAAGAGATATTCTTTTTTTCTAACTAAACCGCTTAAAAGGCCACTTGATTGTTTAAGAGATTATGTTATTCTATTATGTAGCATAATCTCTTAAACGGTTAGGCCGTCAAAAAATGGGCGGCCGTTCGGGCCTATCTCTTAAGCGATCAATCTATTGCTTAAGAGATTCTATTATCTTGGTTTTTTTTTTTTAGCATAATTCTCTTGTTTTAGAATAATCTCTTAAGATCATAATGTAATCTCCTAAGCGATCAATCTATGAATGACAATTATCAACTTTAAATTATTGATTAAACAATAATGTAATTTTTGTACATAAGTACATATTGTAAATTGCTCTCTGAAAGATTATTATAATTTTAGAGATCTTTAACTTTGAGAGAATATATATATCTTAAGATCAAATGATTGAAAAGATAATAAATAAATTGAATAAGAGATAAGCTAATATGAATTTTTAAAAATTACTATAAACAAAAATAATACAAGTTTTTTTCTTAAAAAAATAAAAAATAACAAATTTAGAAAAATACCCCACCCCAACCCCAACGCTTCCACAGTGTATGTAATAGAGATCTTTAATATCTAGACTAATTAGTTAGTATTTTATAAAAAAAAAGAAAAAAAAATCCCTTTACCTTAAAAATAAAATTAAATAAAGTAGAAAAATATTTTAGAAAATACATGAAAACTATACAATATTTTGTTAAAAAAAATATCTTGAAAAATAATAAATAGTATATTATTAATTACAATGGCACATAAATTACATTTTATTGAAGTATCTTTACTACTATTATATTATATATAATGTATAAATTTAGTAAAATATATTATAAAAACTCGGACTCGGATCTTTAACGGATCGGACTCTTTGATTCCAAATCCAACCCATTTATTTCGGATTACGGATATTTATTATCGGATCTGATCCATCGAATATTTTAATCGATCGGATATGCTAAAATTCGGATCGGACTCGGATCGGATTCGGATTAAAATCTGCTCCATTGACAGCCCTATTTAATTTAACCCATTTTGACTCATTTAACTATTTCTCAAACCCAACCCAACCGGGTTGGACCCATGGTGTAGAAACTATTTTGCTAGGCCTAATTAAATGCATATATTCCAAAAGAAATCATTTGTAAATACCCAATTATATTTCATATCATTAACTTTATAAATTTATTGATGAACACCCAACTACTATTTTAGTCACGTGTGGCTTGTTTTTTTTTTTTTTTTTTTCATTTTTCAAACAATCCTCACTTTTAATACGCCAATTTTTCCAACATTTCCTACAATTTTACTTCTCCAAAAGAAAAATCACTTTTTATTTTCCAAACAATTATCACTTTTAGCACCTCAATTTTGCCAACATTTCCTACAACTTTACTTCTCCAAAAAGAAAAATCACTTTTTTTTTTCAAACAATCCTAACTTTTAGTATGTCAATTTTCCAACATTTCCTACAACTTTACTTCTCCAAAAAAAAAAATCACTTTTTTTTCCCAAACAATTCTCACCCATTGCAATGTTTTTTTGTTTTCAAAATGGTGCACAAACATATTCTTAAGTTGTGTAAGCAATCTTTTGTAATATTTTGCATCTAGAAAACAAAATCTGCATCAGGCAATCATGATATGCTATTATTCACATATCCCATCTTAGGAAGCAGTAAACTCCAAGGGTTAGGATGGGGGTAAATAGTCAGAAGTCAGAAGTTCCCAAGCAAGGAAAAATAGTTTTTAATTCCTTCTCAAAAAACAAAGTAAACCAACCAAGTGGGACTATTTTTTTACCTGACTATATTTCTTTATGCTAGACAACCAATGTACATGAGTGAGCTCCAATAATGGGTTTGCATATTTGGTTTAATATTGCTAGTGTGTAGGTCTTCAAAAGCTTATGAATTGAAGTAAATTTAGCCCTATCAAACATGTCCAAAAGATACATGCAAAAGTGTTTTTTCTACTGAAATCTAGTAATTGGGGTAGTGGAGGTCGTTCTTTCCTGTTGTTGCCAACTTCTTTTGTTTCTTCCTCTCTTTGTCAGCTTTCTCCTCATGTTTCTTTTTTTCTTCCTTTGCTTTAATTCTTCCTTCTTCTTCCCCATTTTTTTTCCTCATAATTTACTCATTGCTTATCCTTCTCATTTGGATCAACCTGATAACAATTTCCAAAATTGACACTTCTATTGGATTATGTTGGCGTGTTTCAGGCTCTGTGTCATGATATGATCTGTTCCTTTCCCTAATCTAGATTTCTAATACATAATGAATATGATTGTTATCAATAAATCATTGCAATGGGTCGCGATTATTTGAAAAAAAAAAGTGAATTTTCTTTTGGAGAAGTAAAACTGTAGGAAATGTTGGAAAAATTGACATACTAAAAGGAAAAAAAAAGAAGTGATTTTTCATGGTTTGAGTTGGACCATTAAAAACCCATTAAGGACCCATCAAGATCCCATTAGCAAACATTAAAAAACCAAATGAAAACCATTTAGAAACCATATTTAATTTAACCCATTTTGACTCATTTAACTATTTCTCAAACCCAACCCAACCGAGTTGGACCCATGGTGTAGAAACCATTTTGCCAGGCCTAATCAAATGCATATATTACAAAAGAAATCATTTGTAAATAACCAATTATATTTTATATCATTAACATTATAAATTTATTGATGAACATCCAACTACTATTTTAGTCACGTGTCGCTTGTTTTTCTTTTTTTTTTTTTTTTCCAAACAATCCTCACTTTTAGGACGTCAATTTTTCCAACATTTCCTACAACTTTACTTCTCCAAAAGAAAAATCATTTTTTTTTTTGAAACAATGATCATTTTTAGTACCTCAATTTTGTCAACATTTCCTACAACTTTACTTCTCCGAAAAGAAAAATCACTTTTTTTTTCCCCAAACAATCCTTACTTTTAGTATGTCAATTTTTCAACATTTCTTACAACTTTACTTCTCCAAAAGAAAAATCACTTTTTTTTTTCCAAACAATCCTCACCCATTGCAATGCTTTTTTGTTTTCAAAATAGCGCAGAAACATATTCCTGAGTTTTGTAAGCAATCTTTTGTAAAATATGCTATTATTCACATATCCCATCTTATGAACCAGTAAACTCCAAGGGTTAGGATGGGGGTAAAGAGTCAGAAGTCAGAAGTTCCCAAGCAAGGAAAAATAGTTTTTAATTCCTTCTCAAAAAACAAAGTAAACCAGCCAAGTGGGACTATTTTTTACTTGACTATATTTCTTTGTGCTAGACAACCAATGTACATGAGTGAGCTCCAATGGTGGGTTTGCATATTTGATTTAATATTGCTAGTGTGTAGGTCTTCAAGAGCCTATGAATTGAAGTAAAATTAGCGAATATATTTAAGTAAATTTAGCCCTATCAAGCATGTCCAAAAGATACATGCAAAAGTGTTTTTTCTACTGAACTCTAGTAATTTGGGTAGTACGGGTCGTTCTTTTCTTTTCTTGCCAACTTCTTTTGTTTCTTCCTCGCTTTCTCAGCTTTCTTCTCATGTTTCTTCTTTTCTTCCTCTGCTTTAATTCTTCTTTCTTCTTTCTTCTTTCTTTTTTTTTTTTTGTTTTCATAATTTACTCTGTGCTTATCCTTCTTATCTAGATCAACCTGGAAACAATTTCCACAAACTGGCACTCCTATTGGATTATGTTGGCGTGTTTCGGGCTCTGTGTCTCGATACGATCTTTTCCTTTGCCTAATCTAGATTTCTAATATATAATGAATATGATTTTTATCAATAAATCATTGCAATGGTTTAGGATTATTTGAAAAAAAAAGTGAATTTTGTTTTGGAGATCGAAGTAAAGTTGTAGAAAATGTTGAAAAAATTGATGTACTTAAAAGTGAGGATTGTTTGTTAAAAAAAAAGGTGACAAGCAACTAAAATAGTAGTTGGGTGTTCATCAATAAATTTATAAAGTTAATGATATAAATATAATTGGGTATCTGCAAATGATTTTTCTTTTGGAATATATGCATCCTCTAGAATGAAAGTCATGTAGTAGTCCTTCACCTAAAATTGTGAGAGTGAGTACAGGCTCCAATAAGCTTTCCCAAAAAGGCACATGCGAAAGTGTTTTTTCTACTGAAATCTAGTAGTTGGGGTAGTGGAGGTCGTTTTCTGTTTTTGTTGCCAACTTCTTTTGTTTCTTCCTCTCTTTGTCAGCTTTCTTCTCATGTTTCTTTTTTTCTTCCTCTGCTTTAATTCTTCCTTCTTCTTCCCTTTTCTTTTCTCATAATTTACTCATTGCTTATCCTTCTCATTTGGATCAACCTGATAAAAATTTCCACAAATTGACATTCCTATTGGATTATGTTGGCGTGTTTTAGGCTCTGTGTTATGATACAATCTGTTCCTTTCCCTAATCTAGATTTCTAATACATAATGAATATGATTTTTATCAGTAAATCATTGCAATGGGTCAGGACTATTTGGAAAAAAAAAGTAAATTTTGTTTTGGAGAAGTAAAACTGTAGGAAATGTTGGAAAAATTGATATACTAAAAGGAAAAAAAAGTCACTTTTCATGGTTTGAGGTGGACCATTAAAAACCCATTAAGAACCCATCAAGACCCTATTAGCAAACCATTAAAAAACTAGATGAAAACCATTTAGAAACCATATTTAATTTGACCCATTTTGACCCATTTTGACCCATTCACAATCAAAGATGTCAGGTGACCTTGTGGTTTGATGCCATAGTTGTAACCATGAGGTCCATGATTCAAACCGCATGGAGTGCAAGAAATGTTATAATTATCAATATGACTCTTTGGGGTGTGGGTTGGTTTGGGAGTGGGGGGGGCCCCGACTAGGCCGTGGCTAATCCATGGCTAAATGGCTGTGGCTAAAATTAGCTACACCACTTTTAGCCACGGTGGCTAATCCATGGCTAATCAGTGGCTAATCCATGGCTAAATCTGTTTACGGTGGCTAATCCGTGGCTAAATCTGTTTTTTTTAGTAGTGATATGCATCCTCTAGAATCAAAGCCAAGTAGCAGTCTTTCGCCTAAAATTTTGAGGGCGAGTACAAGCTCCAATAAGCTTTCCCAAAAAGACACATGCAGAAGTGTTTTTTTTATTGAACTTTATTAATTGGGGTATTAGATGTCGTTCTTCTCATCTGGGTCAACCTGGAAACAATTTCCACAAACTGGCACTCCTATTGGATTATGTTGGCGTGTTTCGAACTCTATGTCACAATATGATCTTTTCCTTTCCCTAATCTAGATTTCTAGTACATAATGAATTTTATCAATAAATCATTGCAATGGGTAACAATTATTTGGGGGAAAAAAGTGAATTTTCTTTTGGAGAAGTAAAGTTGTAGAAAATGTTGGAAAAATTGACGTACTAAAAGTGAGGATTGTTTGTGTAAAAAAACAGTGACAAGTGACTAAAATAGTAATTGGGTGTTCATCAATAAATTTATAAAGTTAATGATATAAAATATAATTGGGTATTTTCAAATGATTTTTCTTTTGGAGTATATGCATCCTCTAAAATTAGAGCCAAGTGGTAGTCCTTCACCTAAAATTGTGAGAGCAAGTACAAGCTCCAATAAGCTTTCCCAAAATCCCCACGAGTGAGATTCTACCCGGAGGAAAATCGTTTTCAATATCAATTTATTCAAAATTAAAATCTAGATTTACATATATATTCTAATTCAATCCATTCATTAGTTTATTTATGTGTGTCTAAAGAGTATGCCTCTATTATGGGGCAAACAAAGGGATTGGATTTGAGATGTGCAGTCAGGAAGCATCTCAAGGTGTTTTGTAGCTCTTGGTGCAAGAAACAAGAAGAGGGTACATAAAGCTATAACATATAGGTTTGGTGATCTGAATGGAAACCTAGTGGTAAAGTTTGTACAGTCTATCGAGTGTAACAAAGAGAAGGTATGACTCTTTACATGGCATCATATGTAATATAAGGTGACTCTTTTATTTCACCAAATATTTGAAAATACAACTCAGTATGTACTATATGTGCTTGCCATGGTTCAAGCCCAGTAATGAAAAATAGAAATATGCATAAACATAGTCTAAGGTCACTTTTTTTATTTCACAAGATATTTGAGATTTCAATTTTGCACTATATACATGCCATATATACTTAGCATGCTCACTTTCATTGAAGCCCAGTAATGAAAAACAGACATATGCAGAAACATATTATAAGCCTATAAGGTGATTCTTTTATTTTGTAAGATATTTGAGATTCCAACTTTGCACTATATATTGTGCATGCTTACTTTCATTGAAGTTTAGTAATGAAAAACAAAATTGTTCAGTAACATAGTACCTTGTTTCACTAGATATTTGAAAATATAACTTTGCAATGTATACTGTATATGCTTTACCATCATTTTATGCCAGTAATGAGAAATAGGAGTATTCAGAAACATAGTAGACAGGTTGACTTCCTCATTTTTTCTTTTTAGCTTTGCTCTAGGAGCCACTGTTCTTGTCATCAGTGTCACTGGCCTTCTCTTCCCACTATTAGAAAACAAGGTTTTGGCCTAAATCCGTGGCCAAAAAAAGAGGCTACGGACTTGGCCACGGAAAAATTCCGTGGCCAAATATGGCGTCGCTAAAACTGGTCACGGACATTGGCCACAGATAACTGGCGACGGATTATTCTCATCTTGGCCACGGATAAATCTGTGGCCAACAATAAAAAAAATAAATTTTTTTATTAGTTATAAAAAATTAAAATTTTTTATTAGTTTGGCCACGGATTTATTTTTATTTTTTAAAATAAATAAAAACATGGCCACGGATTTAGAAATAAAAAAAATTTAAAACTTTTATTAGCTTGGCCATGGGTAAATCAGTGGCCAATAATAAAAAAAAAATTGAAAATTTTATTAGTATATCCGTGGCCATATTAAGAATTTTTTAAAAATAATTAAAAATATGGCCACGGATAAATCCATGGCCAATAATTAAAAAAAATAAAAATTTTATTATGTTGGCTACGGATTTATCCGTGGCCTAATTTTGATTTTATAAAATAAATTAAATATGGCCACAGATTTATCCGTGGCCAGAAATAAAAAAAATTAAAAATTTTATTATCCGTGGCCATACTTTTTATTTTTTAAATTATTCAAAATAGCGATGGAAAAATCCCTGGCCATCTGTGCAGACTTTTTCAATATTTAATTTATTTTAATACACTCCAAAACCTGCATTTTTTTTTTTCAAAATTCAAAATAATACCAACAAGCCTAATTACTAACAAACTGTATATCAATGTAATACTAATAATTCATATAGTATATATATAATTAATAATTAATATTGTTGTACTAGTTTAATAAATGAATTCATACAAAATAATTCATACAAAATAATTGTCACAATAATACATATATGAAAGTCCTTAAAGATCAAATGTCGGAATCTCATCGTCTCCATCATCCTCGTCATCGTCATCATCGTCGTCGTCGTCGTCATTGTCGCCTTTATTTTCATCCCGAGCAACAGGAGTATACGAAGTAGAGCCCTTCTTATTCCGCAGAGCTAATCGACGCATGAGTTTCTTTAGGTTGGCCGCCATTAGGGACACAATTTTTTGAAGGGCGGAGATCTCTCGACTATGCTTTTCTTCCATCTCGGCCATCTTCTGATTGTGTTTCTCCTATAACTCGCTCATCTTTTGTGTGAGCTCCTCAGTCTTGGGGTCAACCCAAGTATTTAAGTCAGTCTATGAGACGGAAGACTCAATTGCCACGGTAGAGGGTCCATCGGCAACCCCATACCAACGACCCTTCTTTGGACCGCCGACTGTCTGCTTCCAAATCTATAATGTATATATATTTTTAATAAAGTATATATATATATATATATATATATTAATAAGTATATATATCTAAAAAATACACTTTTGAATGTTACCTCCAACTTGTCGGGCTGTTGAATAGGTTTGCCCTGTGCATTCTCGGTGGCTCGAGAACAAGCTTTGTCATAATTTGCTCTGAAGGTCTCCTGCAAAAATAAAATACATAATTGTTATAAAAATATTTTTGGTAATAATAAGCGAGAATAAAATTTAATAGAAAATTTTTGGTCTCCTGCCAATCTATTTTTCAAAATTTCCGAACCCTTATGCTCGAAGTTCTTCCAAATTCGGCTCGGATCATCAGGCCGCCAAAAGAATTTTCTCTAAAATAAAACAAGTAAAAAAAAAAAAAAATCATATACGAACAAATTGTAATAATAGTCAAATTTCATTTAATCTAAGTAAATAGACATACCTTAAACTGGGCAAACCACATCTCACGAACATCTAGGGGGGTCTTTTTCTAAGTAGGCCACGGTCGCTTGAAACCATTCTCAATTATCCACCCGATCTCCTCGAGATCAAACCTATTGTACAAGTGGCCAAACAATATTATACATTGAAATGCACATAAAATATATAGACTATATATCTATTTATTGATAAGAAGCAAACTTATATAAATCAATTCACTTACTCTTTTCCTCGTGGCATTATGAGAACCTGTTGGCCACCTGTATCACTGTTTTGAGACATATCGGTGGATCGATCTTTATTCATCGGCGTCGATGGGGCGGGCCCTAAGGCAGGGGATGGAGGATTTGATTTCAAACTACCTAAACGGATGTTGAGATTGGTTGGTGGAGGCATATGCCGATTAGACCCCGAGTCCGATACTTTCTCCTTGCCTTTTTCCGATCTCCCGGCCATCTGTTTCAGAATTTTCAACAAATAATTGACAAACTTAATAAATTGTTAACAAACTGCACAACAATAGATTACACATCAATTATGAATAAATACAAATTAATAATTCACAAGCATCAACTATATAATAACATTTCACAGAAGAATCATGACAATGAATCGAAACCATCAACTACATCAACCATTAAAATAAAAATCTTATTCATCATCTTCATTCTCATCATCTTCACCTTCATCATTATTGTCGTATTCAATCGCATCATCCCCTTCGTTGTCATCATCATCAAGTTCCTCATCAAATTCATCCTCCTTGTCATCGTCATACTCGTTCGCTTCCTCTCGTATCTCTTCATCTTCAAGTTCATTATGAATTGCATTATTGTCAAAAATCACCTCTTCTAGCGGATCCGGTTTCTCGATTTTCTTTACCGGTTTCTCACTGTTGATGTGCACCCTGATTATGTCTGAGTCTGTGTACAAATAAGTGCCACATGCTTTGCAGTGATGAGGCACCAATTTCTCTTTGTGGTCTGCAATTTGTGTAATTTCTTTTGTCTTGCCTTTGTTGATCTTCTGTGGTGCTCCGTGATTTTCCTGAGTTTTCTTCCTTGTGTTCTTTGCCTTCCCCTTATTCTTGGGGACTTGCTGGAGTTGGGATCTTTTGTTCTTGCTTGCTTGCTTTTTTGATCCTAGCCATTTATAGGGCCAAAACACAATGAAACAAACAGTAAGGGAAAATGACAGAAAAATGTAAAAATTAACTAAGAGAAGAGTAGATTTTCTTGTAAGCACTAATAATATGAACCAAAATTGAAAAATAGGGCTTCCTTGAAATAGGGCAGAAGTAGATTAAGCTACTTACCATTAGTTGTTTTCTTGAAATTATTCAGCAAATATGATTGATAAAAAAGAACAACAAATTCAAATATTAACTAAAAGTGACTATGAAAACAATACTTGAATCTTGGAAATCAATTTTTTTTCGTAAGTACTAATAATATGAACCAAAATTGAAAAGTGGATGTCCTTGAAATAGAGGAAACGTAAATTAAACTACTTATGATTAATTGTTTTCTTGAAATGCAACAAATATGACTGATAACAAAAGATAAATCAACCATGTCAAATATTAACTAAAAGAAACAATGAAACAAGATTAGAATCTTTGAAATCACGATATGTACCAAAATTGAAAAGTAGGTTTTCTTGAAACTTGAACGAGAGAAAAAGCAGATTAAGCCATTGACAGTTAACTGCTTTCTAGAATTATTCATCAAATATGAGTGGAAAAAAGGAAAAAGAAAAAAAATTTAAGAGACCAATGCAAATTAACCACTTGCGATTAATTGTTTTCTTAAAGAACTAACAATATGAACCAAAATTGAAGGATAGGTTTTCTTGAATGAGATTAAATGCACATTAAGCAACTATGAATTAATTGTTTTCTTGAAATGTTTCAACATATACAATTGGAGAAAAAAGAAAAAAGTAAGAGAGACGACGCGAAAAAACTAAACTCGAACCTGATATAAGACACACGCATATATTTATAGGCGAAGCAAATACAGAGGTGATTGGAGTACCACTATACCTTGAGTTCTTGAATTTGAAATGGACACTAGATACTTGAATTTTTCGTTTTTCCCCTTCTAACTTAGCAGCAGCACACCAACTTGAGAAAATAATTACTAGGCCAAATCATGATTACCTCTTCCTATGGTTTGTTGCAATTACAAAAAATAAAAACTCCTCACGTATAGAAAAATTACTAAAATCATTCTCAAGGTTTGCAAAGTTAAAAAAACACATTTTTGTTTGGGTTTCGTTAGGTTTATGTTCGAAATATTACATTTCTTTTTTCAAAATACCCTCCTTCATATTTTCACTAAATGCTGGACAATAGAGCAAAATTCAAACACCTCTCTTTAGCAAGTTTAAAACGTGGTTGATTCTTATAGATTCGAAATTCTTGAAATGAGGTGGCTCATTATTGGATTCGTACAAAGTTCTTCGGAATGTTAAAAATCGAAATGTGTTGACCAATAGTCAAATGAAGTCAGAAGGCGTTGATCGGGCATAACCGTGGAGCGAAGAGTGGGACTATTATGAAAATGTGTGTTTAAAGAAATCCCAACATGGGGAGGCTACCGCCGGGGGTGTGGATGTAGATTCTAATACCTAAGAGTTTTTATGTAATTTTTAGCAAACCTTAGAGAAGTTTGTAAATCAAGTGTTAAGTAAAATATTAGGATTTCTCGAGCTCCATTAATTTTTACATAATATTACAAATTTTGAGGGTATTTTTCATAGTTTTCCACACTTGAGAAGTTTTTCTTTATTATTTTGGTAAACTTTAGGGGAGGTTGGGGTAATCACCCATACGTGAGGGCACACCGTTTTCCCTAATTTTTCTTCTTTGTGTTCTTCTCTTCCCCTTCCCCTTATTCTTGGGGATGATTGTTCCATATGATTTTTCTTGATAACCATATTAGAATATCCAAATACCATACAATAGTGATTCAAAATATAATATTTTATTTAAGTTATGGAAATTTAATTTATTTTTTGTTTCACCAAAGTACCACGTGATTTATATTTCTTATTTGTTGAAGTACTATATATATAATATATTTGAAATGTAAATGAAATGATTATTTATTTATTTGCTGAGTTAAAACAAGCATTGAAGCACGAATCAATTTAAAAAGTGCAATAAATAATTGTTCTTTAAATAATTAGAGAAGCAACAATTTTAAGATATTTAAAGATAAGAGATTAATAGACTTTATAAATCAATAACATATTAATTTTAATGTGAAAACCAAATTTATGTTGGTTATCATTATTTTTTACCCGAAAAGTGCATATTTCTCTTGCAACTTCACATATATGAAATTAATTAAAACTGAAATTAAATAAATTGTTACTGGCCCATATAAACCAAACCCAGACTAATTAAGATATAAGTTCATAAACCACGTTCTAAATCAATTATTTGAGATTTTTTCCCCTTGCAATGAGTAAAACTACAAAATAGTATAGGAATTCAATTAAATCATGTGATGAAGCAGCCAGTAGGCCCCATAAATTAATTTGTAAAATAATTCAAATTTACGTATACATTTTTTTTTTAAAAAAAGAACACTCTATATTGAAAAAGACATTGAGATAATTTTGGTGCTAATCCAAGTTACAGTTGGTGTAGTATTTAAGCTACTAAGGATTTAATTATGCATGGTAGCCGGTGGAGAATTGGTACAGGTGAATTAGAAAAAATATGGGACAATTCTTGCTTGCCAGATTCAAATAATTCGTATCTTACAACAACTAAGCCAGATAATCGGTCCGAGTTGCAGATTGCTGATCTTATGCTTCACGATGGAATAAGGTGGGATCATGATAAATTACAACTTCTCTTGAATGATAGAGACTATAAGCTAATTCAGAGCCCGTTTCGATGGTTTTTTTTTTTTTGAAAAAAAAAAAATACTTTAGCGAAAAAAATTGTGTTTGGAGGAGCTTTTTAAAAAAAAAACAGAAGCCAGAAAAAAAGCCAAAAATAGCTTTTTTAGAAGCTACCTCGGAGTAGTTTTAAATAAAAATAATTTTAACTATTGTATCCAAAAGAAAAATTACTTGGTTAAATATATGTATATATATTATAAAAAGTACCGTTCAAGAAGCACTTTTTTAAAATTCATCCAAACAGACCCTCAACCAATTCCTTTGAGTTGCCCATTGAAGCCCGCTCGCATGTTTTGGTGGCCTAAAACAAATGGGCTCACATTCAATGAAGACAACCTATCGTCTCCTCAACAATATTACAGCAGGAGAGTTATCAATTGAGGGACAGGGTTTCTCGAACAATTTATGGAAATCACAAGTGCCACACACCCCCCGCCCCACAAGGTAAAAAGTTGCTTTTGGTGTCTTGCTTCAAAATGCTTGCCGACAAAGGAAAATCTTTACCAAAGAAGAGTTGATATCCAACCTCTATGTTCTATTTGCAAACGACACCGGGAAAGCTACATGCATTTATTTATTGAGTGTGATTTCGGGGAGGATTATGTTCATGTGAATGCTAACAATATTTTTGAATGGTGTGTGGCTTCATTCTCTCGTGCCTCTCCAGAAGCAAACAGAAACTTGTTGTATTACGTTGGTGTATATGGAGAGCACGAAATTGGCTAGTTTGGAATGGTCCCAATCTTCAAGGCAGGAATGTTGTACAAGAGGAGTTGGTTTTTTTGAATCAGTAGCAACAGGTGCAAAACATAAAGAAATCTTACATCTCAGCCCCTCACAATCGGGTCAGTACACAGTCTCAAAGTAGTGATGGGTTTAATTGCAATAGATGTACACGGTAATTTTTTAGCAGCAAGATCAGTGGCTTATGCTGGTTTGTTTCACCTGACTACAACCGAAGCTTTAGGAATTCGAGAAGCGTGTGGAATGTGGTCCTGCTATCGATTCACAAGTGGCAGTTCAGGCATTCAATTCAAATGCTTTAGTTCTATCAGATTTGGATCTTATTTTGGATGATTGTTATTATACAAGCAAGGACTTAGAACACTTGAAAGGTATTTATGTTAACAGATTTGCAAATCGGTCTGCTAACTTGTTAGTTAGGCGGTCAGGTTCTACGATAGGTCATCATGATTCAAATGTATGTCCGAACATCATGCACGAGGCTTTAGCGTCATGCTAATTTCATAATAATAAAGTTATATTTAGTTCAAAAAAATAAAAGAAAAGTAAAACATAATCCAAAGGTAAGTGACATCAAAGGCCCACCCTTGTCCTATGTAGGGCTATCAACTGGTTGGATTTGGACCAAATTTGAAAAATTTGACTTTGATAAGCCTCTTTAATATCCAAATCTGATTTGAATCCTATAGGATTTACATTCATTTCAATTGAGTCCGAATTTGAGAAAAAAATTCAAAACCTGATAGAGAAATCTAACCCGATTAACTGTTAAAAAACTTGAAATTTTAAAATCAAATAACCAATAAAAAAATTATTTCTTATGTGAAAAGTAAATTTTAAATATGTAGAAAATTATTTTATAATATGTATATAAACTATACATTATTTTTAAAAAAAATTACTTTGAAAAAAGCGCAAGTGTATTATAAGTTATAATGCTTTGGGTATTACATTCTATTTAAACTTCTTTACTAATATAATATATGTAAAGTTGTTAATACAATAAAAATTATTATTAAAATTCATATTCGGATCGTTAACGGATCGAATTGTTTGAATTCATTTCCTATCATTTATCTCGAATTACGATTATTCATAATCGGAATCTGACCTACCAGACCTTTTAATCGATCGAATAGGTTAAAAATCTGGATCGGATTCAGATTAAAATCTGCTCCATCGACAGCCCTAGTCCTATGCGTGCTTTTGGTTAACCCATTTAATTGGTCCATAAGAGTAGTAGTTATTATTATTATTATTATAATAATTATTATTATTACTACTACTACTACTACTATGTATTAAGTGGAAGAAATTTTTATTTTATATCTTTTAATTTTCAAAATTTTAAAATAACCCTCATTTCTAAAAGTTTTATAAAATACCCTTGAACGGGATTCCAAAGCCCGGCCTAAGTATTCATGTGGGCAGTGTGTTTTTTTAATAAAGTCTAAACTTTAAAGAATTTTCACTAAAACCCCTACTAAAATATTTTTGATCATTTAATCCATCTCCTAACCATCTTTGATATGTTGTTTAAATTAAATCTTAAAGTTTTATTATTATTCAATAGTTTTCATAAATTCATAAAGTAAATTAAGTAAAACCCCCGCATCTAATTGGCATTAGAGCCAATAAACAAGCCTAAAAGTAATAATAAGAATTATAAAGACTTCTAAAGCTAAAGATTTTATAAAACTGTTAAAGAAAAATTCAAATAAAATATGGAATATTTAAATTTATTAAAAATTTCAATAATAAATTTTTTAATAACTAAAGAATTATTTACTTATTTATATGAGATTAATTATGGAGATTTTAGTGATGATTTAAATTTTGATCTCTTATCTTGTGACTTCTCATGTGATGAAATTGATTGACAATTACCTTCACCATGACGAAGACTAGACTATTTATATACACGAAAATATTTCCACAAGTTCGATAGAAAATACAAGCATTATTCGAAGACAGAGAAAATTGTCAAGGAGCATGACAATCCATTTCTTAGTTAACGTTTTGATAAAAAGTTTAAATGTCATAAACGTATTAGAGCTGTAACGATTCTACTTAGCAATGCCTAGCTATACACCACATATGCTTCGAGTGGAATTGAATAAGAACTGGACTTTATATTATCAAGGGGTCCAGTTTATCATAGAATAAATTCTTTTAGAATTTGCAATTTGTATACAAAAATAAAACAAATAAATGAAGGTCTTGATATTCTTAGTCGAGCATGAAGACAAATAAACATATTAAATGATGGATACAAAGTATAAATTTAATTTTGAGTCTAAATATAATTTTCAAAGAATATAGTCGAGAATATGAATGTATTAAAACAGACGAAAATAAAATAAAGATACAAGTTGTAACCAAAAAATAAAAGATGCACAACAAAATACACAAATAAATTGGAACAGATATAAAAAACATAAATGGAAAAAATAAATAAAAATATTGAAGAATTAAATACAGGAATGAATAAAATACTAGAATTAATCTATGATCTAAGACAAGAACTAAAGGAATTAAAAATAGAGGTTCAAATCTTAAAGATTTGTAATTCGAATATTGAGGAATTAATAAAAGATACTTTTCTAAAGAAAAATAAATTTGACAAGAAGATAAAAGAAAGAGAAATACTAATAAAACCTTTAAAAACCTTTAAAGAAGATGTTAATCCAAACTCATTCGACGCATATATAATGAATGTTGAATTACCTAGATTTATTGCTGAAGAAGAAGCAATAAAAAGAGAAGATAAAGGTAAAGATATTGTTTCATCTTATAATCCACCTAAAGAACAAAATTTTGAAACTGAAATAGATAAAGATAAATGAAATTAATGATTTGATAGATCAATTTAAGAAAATAGATCTGTTCGAAATAGAGGAATATGGAGTTTTGGTAAATACTAATAATACAACAGGAGGCCCGAGTGGTACAATAAAACTTGAAAATCTAGATTTTGGGGAATCGGATATGATGCCTATTCCTAAGTATAAAAGCCAATATTATGATCATATAAAGAAAGATAAATATCAAAAACAATTTGATAAATTCACTCCAGATAATAATTATAGTGAACTTATAAATCATGGAGGTTCTAAACTTAATATAAACTGTAAAGAAGATGCTAAAAAAGCCTTAATTTCATGGGCAAATATTATGAAAGTTTTCTTTTATATAATACTGATGATATATGGACATCAAATAGACAAATAGATTATCTAATTGCTACCTTTGATCAAGAAACTCTAGCTAAAATAAAACGTTTAAAACTTGAAGCAACTAATCCTACCAAAAGTATTTTAAAGTCTTTTGGTAATCTAATGAAAAGAGAAAAGATAAATATTTATGACTACAAGCAATTGAAAGGTCCATAAATATAGAACATACAAAAGGGCAAATTAGATTGAATTTGCTTACTAAATCCTCAATAAATTAAGCTTTAAACAAGATAAAAAATACAGAAGTAAGAAAGAAGATAAAATATGTTTATCTTGGCAGGATTCAAATCCTAGTTAAAACATTGTTTAGAGATGAAATAAACAGTCCTGTGGTTATTTCACTACATGACCAAAGGTTTAAAGACGCTAAAAATAGTCATCTAGGAACAATTGAAGGAAATTTGTTTTACTCACAATTTCGTTTTGATTGTTATCCTAAATACAGTATTGATATAAATGATCAGAATATAAATGATATTTTAAGTTTACACTTTTAACTTTTAAAAGATTTAAAACTGAGAGATAAAAGTCAAACTTTTACCTTTTACTATAGAGCAATTTATGCCTTTGCTAATAGTAATTATGGTAAAGTTTATCAAAATAAACCATATATAGAAATTGATGATGAATGCTTTGATATAACTGCAATAAGATTACCTATGATAGAAGAAATTAAAGAAATAAAAGATTACGAAGTAAAATAAATAGAAAAACTATTCTAGCATATGGATCTAGTAGTAGTTTAACACCACAAATAGATTTTGGAGAAAATTCAATAACTAGAAGAAGCGTTAGTAAGATACCTCTTACCAATGTAGAGTTCACTAGACAAGATATAACCAATACAATGATCATAAATGGTAAATACTTTAATGGTCAAGAATACATTAAAGGACCAAATATAGTAATAGATACAGGAGCTAGTGGCAATCACCTTGCAAACCATAAAAATAAAGGATTAATTGCAAATGTTACTTCTACAATATTTCAATATAAAAACTTTGAGGGTAAATTACTCACTTGTGATCAAGAAGTACAATTATCAATATTCTTTGATGAATTATGGATAATTTCTAGCCATCATAAAAAGGATTCAGAAATTCTCTCTCTTTCTATCTCAAAGACCTTTTAAAGTCCAAATCGATAATACCCAAATACAATCCTTGGTTTTCAATAAATTACCCAATACACCTCAATACAGAAGGCTACATAGATGGCAAGTCTTCCTGTCTTTCTATAGTTTCACAATAGAGTATATTAAAGGTTCAGATAACTTTCTAGTCGATTTCATTTCTAGAAATACCGAGTTCGGAAGGAATGAGTTCTCCAACTCTAAAATGGATGAGATGGGTGTGCATTTCCCTTTAAATGCAAATAAAGTGATTGTATGCACTATACATACAACTAGTCCATGGTCTAATTGTCTGTGTTAAAGACTTATCAAATCCGTTTATGGGTGACAATTTCTCAAAATTGTGTTGATGATATAGATCATCTTATAATGTCTTGCTTTTCTGCAGGATCAAACTCATAAAGAAAGATGGATCTTGATAAAGAAGTTAGTAAACTAAAGAATGAGATTGCTGATCTTGTTTTAGTTTGTCAAGATATTGTTGAAGGCAATCATGCTCTTAAAGTTCCAGTTGAAGATAGTCTAAAAACAATGATGGATATTTCTCAAGAAGGTCTGACTAGATCTCTACAGATCCAAGACAGATTCAATAATTTCCTTGAAATAAAAAATAAAAAATAAAAAAAAGGGAAAAAATGAGAGATGATAAAAAGGAGAGTAATAAAAATCGGAGCAAAGGAAAAAATAAAGCAGAGTCTTTTGGAAGTCAAGATAAACCATTATCAGATAAAGACTTTTTAGACTCCATAAAAAATAAAGGCAAAACTTCAACAACAAGAGTTCCAATGAAGAGTTTGTTCCCACAAATAAATGGGAAAGGGAATATAAAGAAGTTGCAGAAGAAGCTTATAAATGGGAGAATTCTAGGACACTATTCTATTCTAAAGGATATAGAGTTCATCCAAGAATAATCGCCATATTTGAAGCTGATCCGCATAAAGTCTTTCAGCTTGCAAACTATGGATTTCTAGATCTTCTCTATGTTGGTAAAGAACTTCATGAAATTTCAGAATTTGATGACCGCTTTAAATCACAGGTTAGTCAAGCTACTAGAAATCGAAAAGTCGTACTCAAGTTCTATTCTATAGCCCCAGAACCTGAGATGCGAATTTGGCATGAAGTCCAACATATGATCACTACCCTAGATTCATAAATACAAACTTAAAGATTGAAACCGGTATTAGGAATTTTTGATCTTTTAAGTTAACCAACTTATGGGTCACAGAACAAAGAGCCATGGGTATTAAAGCCATTCAATCCATTGTTGAGTCTCTTTGGAAGCGTCAATATGAGACACTCATGTAGGCCAACAACTAGATTTTTTTGAGGAAAGAAGGACAAATAAAATCTCCACTTCTAAAGGAATTCCTCACTAAATTTTTTAGATACGAATTTTTTTGCACATAGTCTACAAGGAAGAAAGCTTGCAAAATGATTAGATGTTGTCCATCATGATGTAAGCGCTTAGACAAGGCAAGGAGGCCATGACGTCATTCTCCACTACAAAATTATGGCAGACAACTTTTGATAAAGATGAAGAAGATAAGTATGACAACGCGTGAAGATAAAGACATAAAGACAACGTGTTTCCAGCGCATCTAGATAGGGACATCGAATGTCAAATAAAACTTTGAAGTTCGAATAGTTTGTTTGGTTTTTCTATAAATTGATGTTGTTTTTTCATTTGTAGATCATCGAATCCTTAGTCTGAAGTGACAATTGAAAAAACAGAAAGAAAAATAGAGTGAGGAACCAAGATAAATCTTTGTAAACTTTTCTAAAGCATGTTTGTATAAATCCTTTTTGAAGGAAATAAAACCATTTTATTTTCATAATTTTTCGAGTGTTCGAAATTTTAATATAGGAATCTTTTAAGCTTATATTTCTCCAATTTTCCAAAATTCCTAAATCCTAAGAATACCGTAGTGATTACACCGTTTGAGACAGTAGCCGTTTTGGAATCATAAGTCCCGTGAACCTAGGTGGGCGTTTGGGCGAAAATTAGTCAGGCTTGTCGAGGTGATTGAAGACGAGTCCGGAAGGAGAATTAAAGAATTGAGGACATAAATGAGGTAATATACTTTTAAAAGATTTAGATATTAAGATTTCTCTGCTTGATTTTATGAAAATGTATGATTTTAGAGTACTTCAATATTAAGCATGATTTGGCAAACATATTTTACTGTTGTTTTGAGTATATATAAACATATAAAAATGGGTAAAGATTTTGATATCATAAAAAATCAATTTAAAAGAAGAAACAATGATAAACATAGAATAACGATTTTAAAAACACTAGAGGATTTACCTAAAGATTTAAGGATTCTTATTGCAACATATAACAATAAAGAAGATTATGTTCTTGATTTCATCACTAAAAATATAAATCAAGAAATTCTTAATAAATATGTTGAAGATCTAGACCAAATAGAAAATGACATTCAAGAACTTTGGAAAATGGATAGAACAATGGAAACTTATATTTTGATAACTGTTAAAAATCGAGAAAGAATAAATATAATAAAACTCTTATATTATGAAAAATGAGATCTACCTCACTTTTTCTAAATAGGAGGTATCAAACCTTAAATAAACCGAAAGTTTGAGGCAATAAAGTAAATAAAGAAACTTTAAATAGTGAAATTACTATTCAAATAGTAAAATCACTATTTAAAAGGGGTAAAATGAAAAACCTTTTATAAAATAGGGTATTTTCAAAATAAATTTATAAAAATAGGATAATTTAAAAATTATTTCTATTAAGTGTGAGGAATTTTAACTTGTTGTTGTATATAATTATGGTATTCATAAAATGTCCTTTAACTACTCATCTGTCATTTCTTTTCTCTTCAACCATGTATTATTCCTTTTTTTTTTAGTATTGTCACCTTATTCTACTTTATATTTTTATTTATCTATTAATAAAGTAATATTTTTTATTTAAAAATGATTTTTTATATTTTTTCATAAATGCAATAAATATATAATAGTATAAATAATAAAATTTAATAAACAAGTGTATTTACCTAGAGAATTTAGTAGAAAATAATTTTATTATTATTAAAATATTACTATTTAACTAAATTATATTTCATTTTTATTTTGCACACGTAATGAGTGTGCCGATATACTAATATTAATAACGTGTGAGGGCTTTCAACTATTAATTTGGTCCGTTTAATTATTATGTTCCTAATATGAAACTTAGAAAATGAGGATAATCTAAGACGTCCGCAAGGAATAAAACACTAGAAAGTCCAATATGTTACTTCTAATTAGTAAAAACTCTCTTAGTTAAAACGAGCCTTGATTGGATTTGATCCAATTTTTGGAGGCTTTAATGTTCGAGGGCCAACACAAAATGCCTGGAAATCATAAATAGAGAATTCAATCTTAGAAAAGAAAGAAAACCAAGCCCTTTAGACCATTTTTACTGAAACTCTCGATCACTTGACTGCCCATCAACACTCGAGGCTCGAACTTCTCCCTCTCTCTCTCTTGGAAAGATTACGTATTTTCTCTACTCTCATCAAGTTCTCTAAATTTTAGTAAATTTTCTTTTTCTTTTTGAACTAATTTCATCTTAACAGTTTGGGTTTTTCTTTCTGGAATTCGAAGCTGAAATGCCTTGGATGAGCTCAGGTAAGCTACTAACACCGTTAGTTTCTTAGAATATTTTATGTTAATTTGGTGGATGATACAATTTCACCAACAAATTGATATCATTGAGTATGTGAATGCTATCCAAATCATAATAGGTTCTAGTTTGGTCTTGTTTTTAATTAAGGAGACTCAATATCCTTAAGTATTTCGAAGTGAACCCTTCTGGTCAATTTTCGGGTGTAAGTGTTCTAGATATTTTATGATAGTGCTTTCAGACATTAATTCATGTTCTATTTAGTGTATCATTGGGGAATTTTAATTAATATTTCTTCTTCGAGATACTTCTGAGACTTACATATTCCTTCCTGTTTAAAGAGTTTGGTTTCTTTAAATTTTTCTGTGCTTTTATTTTTTTTTGTTAGTCATTCCTGGGATACATATCATCAATGCACACTTCAGTGTGCAAGTCATTCATATTAGATTGCACATGATTAGGAACTTCTGATATGCCTTTTTTTTTCTTTTATTTTTATATAGCTTGAGCTGCAGTGTTTATGGTGATGAGGTTTATTTAGTTTGACGTACTTCAAAATTAACTGTAAATGCTTGTTTTGCATGAATAGTTATCCTATATGCTACATGTTAGAGTAGTGCCCGGCAAGTCAATGAGATTGGTGATACTTTTAAATATTCTTTGTAATAGACAGTCTTTTTGATTAATAATATAAATGAAAGTTCATACTTTTTGGCTACCTTATCATAACGTGTAAATTATACCTATATCATTGAAGTTTCTAGATCATATAAGGCTATGAGACTTGGCCTCGCATCAAGATGTAGGTCTTAAAACAAGTCTCTAAGGCGTAATCTAAATCACTTCAAGTTGAAGAGTCTAACAAATACCAGGGGCATTAACATGACTTGGATTAAGACTTGTATTTATAACATATCTCAAATGGGAGGATGTCTTGTTATATAGATATTGAATGTAGAGGCATTCATGTGCATAAGTAGATGCTCATTAGAGAATGAGTTTACTGAGGATCCCATCGAAAAACACCTAAATGGGAGCACTAATTGTACATCGAATTAGGAGTGTTTCTCAACTTATGGTGTGCATTAATTAGTCCTTATACTTGAGGCTTCATAGTAATCTTGTACATGTGCATTTATACTTTGATATAGGTACTGATCTCATGACAGGTCTTAAGGTGCCTATGTTGGGTATAGATCTCCCATGTATGAAAGTTTGTGAGAGTTGATAAAGAATCCAGTTACTCACTTTGTAGAGTAAGTGAATCTCCTAAGTGTTCTATTTTAACTAGTCTACGGAAATTCGTGGCCACGGTAGAGACAACGATTGGAAATGAGTTTTCTAGATCGATAGTCGAAAAGACTAATTATAAATAAGGACCATATAATTGAGGTTAAAAGGATTTCTGATAAATCTCATATCCTATACCTCAATCGGGAGATTAGACAATGAAAGGATGTATTTGCACGGTAATTATAAGCAGACAGATTCACGCATTACACTTCACCTATATATTGACTAGGCGTCGTGGGATTGTTGTTGGATATCGACCATGATATATGGGTACTATGAATTAGAATGGGTTCTAATTCATAAGTGATTAATTAAATGAGTTTAATTAATTGAATGATGAATTTATCATCTAAAATATCGCATAAGTTGAGCGCCCATTTCTAATCGATTGGTGAACCTAAGGGGTCACACACAAATAAATGGATAAACTCCTAAAGTATATGAAACATTAAATTAGATTAAATCAAAGGATTGATTTAATTGATTGAGATAGAATATATTTGATTAATTAAGTTAATTGATTAATTGATGAATTTAATTAAATCAATAAGTTGATTTAATTAAATTAAATTAAAGAGTTAATTTAATTGGGCTTGACGGCCCAATCCATTAATTAATTAAGTCTTAATCGGTCAATATAATATATTAAATTAATTGATGGGCTCAATTAAATTAGATAGTTAATTTAATTAAATAAAGTTAATATGTTAATTTGATTGGGCCTTAAGACCCAAGCCCATATGCGTGGATTCGTTCGGGTCCTATATTGAGCCCGTTCGTGTGGACTATCTTTAGAGGAAGAACGCTTGGACTCCTATATGCGTGGATTCGTTCGGGTCGTTGGGTTGACGAGCTCGATGATGCAGTTTGATTGATTGAGCGGGAACTCAAAGGAAGATTCGTATTTGAATACGGCAATTCCCTACATCAAACGGATGGCTTAAAGGTATAATTTCATTTGAATTTTGTTAAACATGTTTTGTTGTTTGCATAAGATTCGCGTTGCAATAGCAACGGGATGCATGTTTACATAATAGTTATGTATTAAATTTTATCCCATATGCTACATTTTTGCTTTGACGTGATCCTATCTTTATAGTAATTCTATTGCAAGAACTTCCTTTTAATCATAATTTTTAGGACATGTTTGTTATAACATTATATAGAGGTACAAGATCCTAAATTCCTTAAATTGGTGGATTCCACATTTTAAGTATTTGGTAAGTCTGTTCATTTTGGATAAAAGTTTTTTTAATTGAAATTTACGAAATTCACCTCACAGGTGAGATTGCTATATACCATATTATGAAATTTAAAATTGAAGCCGAATTTCAAGCCATGTAGCTTATAAGAAATCCAACAACAAATCAAACATGCTTATAAAGTAATTTAATGGGGTGCGAATACCATATAAGATGTAATCAGTTATGTCCTTAGATTGTATTACCTGTGGGTCGGAATATTTTGGCCACTGCAGATTAATTTGTAATCTAGATTTGATTTTGTTCATGTTAGAGTTTCCACTACTCTTTAGATATATCTAGCTATTGTTAAGTTCCACAAGCTAATCCATTAATTATATTTACATCTTTATATCAGAGAGTCCAATATGCTTTATGATATCTGTTAATGTAGTTTAAACTTCTACATCACAGCTTCTATGTATGACGATGCAGCCAGTGTGTCACAGATAATAATGAGAGAAATTGTGGAAGGAGAATGACGGGCATAATGAGACAAGGAGAAAGAGCACCGAAGAACAGCACTCTTGTGACAGGAAACCTTGTTAAGGTGATAATTTCACATCCAAATTATTATTATAAATATATTTTTATTTCTCTTATTGTTTAAGTATCTAAATTTGCACTAGTATTCTGTACTTTTGCTGTGACTGGGGGTTGAAAAGATGTACGGGCCATGAAACCAGTATGGATTTTACTTTAAATTATTAATTGATTAAATTATGTCTATTTTGTTCCTTAGAATACTAATTTACAACGTTTTCTCAATAGAATAGTGAGGCTATTATTTGAATAGACATGCCTGCTGGACCATCAGAAGTGCTTGTCATTGCTGATAAGCATGCCAACCCAATTTAGATAGCAGCAAATTTGCTTTCAAAGGTAATGGATTTCTAGCTTCTTGTTTTTAAGTTTTTTTTTTTTTTGAACAAATGCACTACTTGTATTTTTCTGCTGTCATGTTTCATGGCTATAGTTATTGTAGTGAAAACATGTTTTGATCATTTAGCAAATGAATTTGATTTTATTCTTGTTTCTTGTTTTCATTAATATTTTCGGAAAGCCATAGGCTAACTAGATGCTATGAGCTCTTTCTCTCTCTCTCTCTCTCTCTCTCTCTCTCTCACACACACACACACACACACAAGAGTTCAATTCGGCTATGCTGGTTTAATTTTGGAGTATGGGTAGTTGTTCCTATACGTGACATTAAAATCTTTTTTTCTACTACCAGTTTTAGGGAATTGGCATATCATTCAAATAATACTAAGATGATGCAGATTGAATTTTATTTCAAATTGGGTTCAATTTAGTGTTAAATGTGTTGCGAGTGAATTATATTTGTTATATGACTTTTTTTTTTGGGTTACAAAAGGATGCAACAAACCAACTAAAGAGCCTCCTCCGAGATTAAGGTTCGTAAACCCACTGGAGGATCTTCCCAAATAACATTATCCTGGTTACAATCATGTCCCATACGTGCTAGCCAATTTGCACACCCATTAGCCTCTCTTGGGACGTGCCTTAACTGAGTTTCCCAAGGCATGCGTAGGAGTCGTTTGCAGTCCAAGATCAATCGCCCAAGGGGGTGATGGTCAGTGTCTGCGCTCTCAATTAGTTGGACAACAGCTTCAGAGTCAGTCTCGATTTCCAGTCTCCGAATTCTTCGTTCCCAAGCAATGTGCAACCCCTCTCTAAGCCCAATCATCTCTGCAATATCAGTGGATGTTTCTCCTAACTTTTTTGTAAATCCCACAACCCAATTGCCATTTTCATCTCTGATTAAACTCCTCGCTGTCGCAGATTTGAGCTCGACAATATAGCTTCCATCCGTGTTAAGCTTCGCCCATCCATGCCTTGGTAACCGCCAACAGACATCCCTACTGCGCAAGCTGCTGTTTAGCCGCTCCTGTGGAAATGCCTGGTTCATATCCGAAGCGAACAACTTTATGTGATAAACCACCTCCCTTGTTGTCTCTCTTTTATTCTCGTAGGTGTGCTTGTTCTTCCTTGCCTTCCAAATCTCCTAACTTGTTGCCAAAATATCATTTGCCATTTACAGTGGGGTAGGACAATGTTTCTAAAGGAGGCTCGAATGTTACTATCGAACCAATTTTCTGTATCGATATCTAAGAAACTCTAGAGTTCTGTTGGTTGGATAATGAACTCCCAAACTTGTCGAGCAAATTGACAGTGTATTAGAACATGCATGATATCCTCCCGTGAGTTATAGCATCTTTTACAGATATCATTTTCAGCAAAGTTTCTGTCATATCTCAACTTATTTGTAAGAAGGCTTTTATGTTGACAAAGCTAAAGGAACAGTTTAAGCTTTTGTGGGCATTTGAGCCGCCAAATCCAACTCCAGCTTTGTTGAGGAGAGTTGTGCCTTTCCTGGTCTTCGTTAAGACACTCGAATGCAGATTTACATGTGAACTTGCCACTTCTCCCACTGGCCCATACCCTAGCGTTGTTTGCCTGTCTCTCTAGTGGTATGTGGACTCCTTTAATCTTGTTCTTAATCTCCTCTGGGATCCTTGTCTTTAACCTAGACAAGTCCCAAGTCCCATCTGTAGCAATGATGCTCTCAACCTTCAGGTCCTTATCCTCGCTACACACTTTGCTTGAGATTTCTTCCCTCAAACTCTTCCGTCCCAGCCATTTATCATCCCATAAGTTGATGATTTTTCCATCCCCAATCTGCCATTGGATCTCGGATTGAACAACTTTAATACTTCTAACAATGCTTTTCCAAAATCCTGAACTTTGAGGTTTAGGAGTGTGACTAAGCACATCTATGTTTTTCAAATATTTTTTCCTGAAAATATCATCCCAAAGAGTAGCATCCTTCTTGATGATTCTCTAGCCCGTCTTCACCAATAGGGCGATATTGGTTTTACGTGTTTCTCGTAACCCTAGTCCTCCATCTTTCTTCTTGCGAAGAATTTTATCCCAACCCACTAAGTGGACACGCCTACAATTCATGTGAGATGCCCATAGAAAATCCATGTTCACCTTATCCAATTATTTGCATACTGTGGAAGGGAGCCAATCCGTGTACATATTGTAAACTAGAATAGCTGCAGTAACTGATTGGATTAAAGCATATCTTCCTACCACGTTCAAATTCTTTGCTTTCCAATCAGACAGTCTCTTCGCCACCCTATCGATCAAGTATGCATAGTGGGCTCGTTTGTTTCTACCCTCGGGAATTCTACCCCCCAAATACACACCTAAGTTTTCCGTGGCACAACGATCCAATGTGGAGGATATCTCATGTTTTAAGTTGTTGTCAACTTTGGGCGCAAACATGATCTTTGATTTTTTGAAGTTGATTTTAAGTCCAGAAGCCTCAGTGAACCGCTCGAGGATGTTTTTGATAGTGTTGGCATTTTTAATGGAGGTTTTGGCCATGATCATAATGTCGTCGGCGAACATCATGTGTTAGAATTTTGGCCCATCTCTACAGACCTATAATGGAACCTAATTGTTCCCAAGGATTGCTTCCTTAATCATGTACGTTAACCGCTCCATGCAGAGTACAAAGAGGTATGGAGAGAGAGAAGGTCCCCCTGCCTCAACGCACACAGGGTGTGGATTGGTTCCATTGGTTTCCGATTCCATAAAATGGATGGTTGGTTGTTCACCACGTAACTCATAATCAGTTTAACCATATTTTTTGAAAACCCAAAGAACACAAGAGTTTGCTTCAAAAAAAATCCAACTCACCTTGTCGTATGCCTTCTCCAAATCCACTTTGATAACCATCCATCCTTTTTTGTCCTTCGAGGCGTTAATGGAGTGAATGATTTCCCAAAAAGCTAAGATGTTATCATGTGTTCCTCTCCCAGGGATAAAACTACTTTGAAAGGGATTAATAATTGAGCTGATAGTGTCTTGGTGATGACCTTAAAAAGAACATTGCAGAGTGTGATGGGGCGAAAGTAGGATACAAGCTTCGGCGCCTTGACTTTAGGGATAAGCATGATAAACAAGTGGCCAATATCCGCTGGAATTCTGTACTTCATGAAACAATCCACAACAAAGTCATGTACTGAAGCACCTACCGTCTTCTAGAAGTATTGGTAGAAAAAAGATTGAGATCCATCTGGACTGGGGGGCCTTGTATGGGCTCATGCTAAAAACCAACTTTTTCACTTCATCTAAGCTAATTTGCATCTCTAGATATTTAACCATTTCATTACTCAATTTCTTCTGCATGGTTCTTTGCTCTAAATTGAGAGGATTCGAGTAATTGCACCTGAAGATGTTAGCAAAGTAATAATGAATGTGGTGCTTAAGTGTCGGCTCCTCCATGCACCATTGGCCATTGATTTTGAGTGCATTAACCTTATTTCTCTTTCTTCTACACAAAGTGGTAAGGTGGAAGAACCTTGTATTTTTGTTGCCAAAGCAAAGCCAATCCACCCTTGACTTTTGAAACCACAACATCTCTTCTTGCTGCAGAATGTTTTCATAGTCTCTAAGGAGCTCTTCTTCCAGGTGTGTCAACGAGTCGCAATTAGCTTGGGCCAGTCTCAGTAGGATACCTCTAAGTCTTCACAGAACCCTTTTTTTTCTTGTAAAATATGTTTCCAAATACCTCTTTATTCCATTTTCCCATGACTTCTGGTAAGACTCGAAGAGCATCAAGAATACTTATAGAAACCCTCCAAGTGCTCTGAATAACCTCTTGACATTCAGGGTGTTTCAGCCACGCAAGTTCGAACCTAAAGGGCTTGTTGGATGGCCGCAAACTCAGTCCATCACAACAGGTGATGATGGGGTGGTGATCAAAGTGGGTTTGTGGTAAAATTAAAACGACACGCTCTGGATACCTCAATCTCCATGCTGGATTAGCAAGTGCGCGATCTAGTTGTTCTCGAATAAGCTTCATTCTCTCATGTTTGTTAGTCCACGTAACCTTTGGGCCTTGAAAACCCAAGTCCATGACTTCCCAAGCTTCATACATTTCCCTAAACTTTGCACATCTCTGCCATGATGGTGAATTGCCTCCCTTTTTTTTTATGATGACGTAATTTCATTAGAATCCCCGGTTATGAGACATGGTTGACTAACCTGGTTACCAAAGGTTGTAATATGATTCCAGAGGTCCTCTTTCCGTTGGGCGTTAGGGCTGGCATAAATCCTGCTGCATAGCTAACTATCCTCATTCATTGGTTCGATCTTGGCATGGATTGCTTGAGGATACACTAGCAGAATTTCCACTCAAATGTCTACCACCTGCCCTCTCTACCCATAACTGGAGCATGACACACATTAGTGAAGCCTAAGTTTTTAGAAATAGTTGCTACTTTTTCTTCAAAGGCTTTTGTTCCAAAAGGAAGACCACGTCCGGTCTATGGTTACTAACAACGTCACGAAAATGCCTTCGGAACTCCCGTCCACCTGCGCCTTGACAGTTCCAAGAGAGGATCTTCATGGTTGAATTCCTAAGATGGTGAGGGTGAATAATGGTGTCAACAGTAGTTCCAGCCTTCTCCCTCAACAGCTGACCCACTAGAACCTTGCTTAATGTGCATTCGCACACTCTCTCGGGGAGACTGATTCGCACTGCGAATATGCAATCCAAGTGATTCTGTCCCTTTCGGCTCCTGTGTTTCATCATGATGCCCACCTGCAAGTATAAGGGGTGTGTTGCAATGGTCAGCACAAAAAACGTCCCGATGTTGAGATTGAAGCTTGTTGACGGGGTCTTCAGCTATTTTGAGTGGAATAAGCTTCTCATCCCTGGAATGGCCATTGATTCTACTTGGTTCTCCATCAGCCTATGGATAATCACGATGCAATATGCAGTGCCTTTTACTAGGTTGTTGATCTGAAATTGTAAGTTGCTTGTTCACATTTGATTCTATGGTCTTTGCCTCATGGGTTTGTTCATTAGCCATAGACTTCTTTCTGTACTTGTGTTTGGTGTTTCCTATACCCAATGCAGGGTCCGGCGTTGTCAACTTTCTACTGGTTGAGGCCTCCAAGGGTGGTTTAGTCAATTGTATGGGGGCAATGGCATCTGCACTTTGTAATTCTGCTTACTCTACATGTGCAGCAAGGTCAGTAGATAGAATGTCAAACTTGTTGCCTTTCTTAGCTCTAGTACTACTACTAAAACTTTTCCTATAGTGTCCTTTTGCCTTGCTATTTTGCACTAGCATCTACTCTTCATATGTACTTTCCTTTAGTTTTTGCAGGAAGCCGTCCTGTGCTTCAGGCGCACCAGACATGGAGTTTTGAGTCTCCCTGGTTTGTTAGTTAACGGCTCCAGTGGCACGGTCGGAGCTCCGATGGCCAACAATTCCACACTTAAAACATATCGTGGGTAGATTTTCAAAGTAATGGCTGTTGTGATTCTGTCCTCAGATGCCTAGAAATTTGCACTCCATTTTCTCACCACCAACTGGTGTTTCATGACCACCCATGGACTTTCTGTAAGAATATGTTTAGGCTTAGTTGGGTTCTCAAGCCATAGAATGAAGCAGCCATATCCGAGATCAATAAGCTTATAGGCTCCTTGTAGGTGCTATAGAGTATTAATTCGTCCCGAAAGGACAGTGTAGTTGAGAGTTCTCCCTTGTAGTTTAATAATAAAGGAATCATTCCATGAATTTCTGATCTCTTCCTTATACTCTTCTTGGAGAACAATTCTAGGGTAGGGACACTCCTCTGTAGGTTTGGTGAATTTGATTCTGTCCAGATTCAGAAGGCCATGACGGGTGAGACGGATGGCTTGTTGCTTGGGGTTGTTCCCTATAAGCTTTTCCAAATAGGATGTCTTCCATTTGTGGTAATTGATTGGCCATTCATCTTGTATGGGACTGTCTACCATGTTGGTGTCCTCCTTTGTGCAGTCTTCCAAAGAAGCCTTAACTTTTTTTGTGCTTCTCCATATGAGATCTTGCTCCTCAGATAAGGCTGGGTGCAACTGGTTTTCAGAGTTTCTCTCCATAATTTCTATCCTTTTTATATGACTTTTTTTTGTGAGAATAGTTATCATATAATTTGTAAAAATTTTATGAAAATAATCATTCAAATGGTATAGATGCCATGTAATTAAATGAGTTTGAGCAAATTCGACACATAATAGAATTTTTCAACGTATTACAATTTTTCAAGTGAATTTGAAAAATTCACTTGAAGTTTGGATTGATTGAGGTGTCTTTATTGTCCTCCTTTTTTCAAAAATTTAAAAAAAAAGGAGTTTTTAGGCTACTAAATTTTGGTATTTGGAACAGTGGGAGCAAATCCTTTATATGTTAACTCGTACAATTTAACTCTAAGTTAGAATATTATGATCTTACTTAGGTAATTGTGGAAAACTAATAACCTGAGTGAGTAGGAAAAAATTAAAGTCTTCTTGTTGTCCTTGTTCCTCTACTAATCATTTGCTTCTTTTGCTATTAGAGAACAACATTTCCTCGTTCTAGAAATTGGCCTGGTTTTACTATTTACCAGAGTTATTATTAGGCTATTAGCATAACTAGTGCTGAAGTTTTTTGCTCTCGTCTTATATGTGATTGAAAACAATTGTATTATCTGACGATTGTTATATCTCTCTCTCTCTCTCTCTCTCCCCCCCCCCCTGTAGGAAGCTTTGTTATTTTGGCAATTGATATCCTTGTTTGTTGCATAATAGATTCTAATGAGAAAATCCATTTTTGTTGCATAATAGGTTCTAAAGAAAAAATCGTGCTTATCTCCCCATGAAAACCATTCTCTGCTCTCATTTTTGGTATGATTATAAAATGCGTATTTTTATCTTGAAGTTCAAGAATATATAATCATTGAGCAGCTTTCTTTTATTGTGTTTGATAGAAGGGGCTCAATATTTTGGAATCATATTTTTAATATTTTGTAGGGTGTTCGAAGGGAGCTGTTATTTATTTATTTATTTTTTTATGGATGGTTTTTCTCTTATGGTGGTTGTAAGAAATAAGGGATAATTACACTGGGGTACCCTGAAGTTTGCCTAAATTACCAATTAAACCCTCGATTTTGAAAAATTACCTAACAAACCCTAGGATTTTCAAATTAAATTGTAATCCTAACTGGTCATATGTAAAGACAATAATACCCTCTATTTTATTGACGAATAAAAAAATACAAAATGTAAAATTAATTGAAAAGAGAAAAATCCCAAAACACCCCCACTCCAATTTGGCGGGCTAAAATTATAACCCATCAGATTTCTTTTTTTTTTTTTTCTCAATCTGAACCCTAATCTTGAGAAAACCTTGCCCATTCACTTCTTCACCTCCCCCAATTTTGAAGGCAATCTTACCGTTTTTCACCAGCCATCACCTTTCTGAACTCCGATGAACTTGAAGGCTAACATCAGGCATTGGAGTGCGTCGTTTTGGAAGGTGGATGTTCGACTTTTGATAAAAAAGTAAGTGTAATACAAGAGGGTTTCAAAGTTAAAAAATTAAAAAATGAGAAGCATAGGTACACTGCAAAGTGTAAAGAAGACAATTGTCCTTGGAGGGTTCATGCTTCTACAATTCCTAATAGTTCTAGTTTTGTGATAAAGACATATAATCCAACTCATCGTTGTATTAGGAATAGTAGCACTAAAGAACCCAATGATGAAAACTGAAAGTATCCGGAATGAGCTTAAGAAATATGGTGTAGACCTTCCATATATGCAAATATGGAGGACTAGGAAGCAAGCAAGAGAGGTGGTTGAGGGGAACTATGGTGATTCTATTAGATTGCTACTTTGTTATGCAAAAATGGTTTCAATTGAGAATGAGGGGAGTGTGGTGACTTTGCAATGTGATGTGCTAGAAGATAGTTCTAGCAGTATACCTTGTTCTCCTATGTTCAAGAGGTTTTTCCTTGGTTTGGCAGTCTTGAGGGATGAGTTCTTACATAGTTGTAGCCCATTTTTGGGCTTTGATGGGGCCCATTTAAAGGGCCCTTATGGTGGGGTCATTCTAGGAGCTATAGGGTTGGATGGAGATAGTAGATTATTCCTTTTGGCTTTTGCTATTGTTGAGACTGAGTGCAAAGAAAGTTGGGCATTTTTCTTTGAAAATCTGCCAACCATGCTTGGAGGTTTTTCAGCAGGGTTGCCTTGGACATTCATGAGTGACAGGCAGAAGGTATGATTTTTTGACTTTAATGATGCATTTGTTGTCTTTGTATGATGCTTGAGTGTTACAACTGTTACATTCTAATTTTTTTTACAAATGTTACAGGGACTTGTTGAAGCTATTTTAGAGATAGTGCCTCAAGCAATCAATAGGAGATGTGCAACGCACATTTGTGCTAATTTTGGGCTACAATTTCCTGGAGCAGCTTTGAAGAAATATATATTTTTGGGCAGTCGTTAGAAGTTACACATCAAGGGACTTTGACTTTGCCATGTACAAAATCAAAGAAATGAGTGAAGATGTATATAATTGGTTGTTGAAAATACCTTCAAAGCATTGGTCAAGGTATGCGTTTAACAGTAACTTAAAAAATTACCATGTGACCAATTGCCTCTGAGTCATTTAATAGTTGGATCAGTGAGTTGAGAGGTGCACTTTATTTGACATTGTTAGAAGGTGTTAGAACAAAAGTAATGAACCAATTGCATAAGAGGTCAAAAAAAGGAAAGAAATGGGTGAGACAAGGTAGAGTTATTGTGCCTGTTGCAAAAAAATGGTGTGATAATGTGGTAAAACAGTCTAGTAAGTGTGATTTATCTGCTGCTAGAAATGGAGAATTTTAAGTGAAGGATGACAATGGTCACTACATTGTTAACTTGAACAGAAAATGGTGTGATTGCGGAGTTTAGGAGATTTTTGGGTTGCCTTGTAGACATGTAGCTAAGGCCGTGGATTATATGAGGGATAGACTGGAAAAATATTGTGGTGAAAGATTTACTCTGATCAAGTTTCAAAAGGCATACTAATTTATGATACATCTAATTTCTGATCCTTGTTTTTGGCCACGAAATATGGAAGTCTATCTTCAAGATTTGCTCCCTCCAGTGAAGAAAAGGATACCGGGAAGACCAAGAAAGAGTAGGAGAAGAGAAACTGATGAACCCACTGAGGTGACAAGGTCTAATGTGATCAGGTGCAAAATATGTAAAAGACTAGGCCATAATAAGAGGACATGCAAATAAGAAATGGTAAGTGTGTTCCTAAATTTGATTGCTGTTTTTTTTAACCAATTTGGATATATTCTAACTCATTATTTTGTTTTAGGGCACTCAAAAAGGACATGAGAGCTCCAGTAAAGTGAAAAGGACAAAAAGAAAACAAAAACCCACACAAGTAATGAAATGTCTTTAGTTTTGCACTTTTGTTGTCTTAATATAAGTATGTGTTAAACCATTTTTTTGGACAGGACAATGAAGTAGCTGGATCACAGTCCTCAAAGCCTCCTGCACACCCACTTCTACTAACTCAATATTCCCAAGTCCAAAGTACAACAGCTCCATCCTCCTCAAAAGGTTAAATTTTCTTTTGCATTATTGATAATTTTGTTTGGGATTGCAAATTAATATTTCTAATATTCTATCTAATTAATAGGACCAAGAAATGCCACAAGTCCTATCAAATATAGGCCATACAAGCCTAAGGTTGCAAGGGAGACAAGAAGAAGCGGGCAGACGTGCATCTTGGATAGCAACAAGCAAAATTTGTGGTCCGAACGAAAGCAGTGAAAAGGCTGCATCACAACCCATCTTAGTGCCATCCAACACACAATCAAGAGAGATACGGTCAAAAAAATGCATGACAGACCATCTTCTTTAGCCCCTCCACCCACATCTGCACCAAGTGAACCTTGAAGTGTTTTTTGGACATATTTTGTTAATGTGGATATATGATATGTAATGTATTTTGGTGAAGTTTGGTAAACTTTGAAGTGCATTTTGGACATGTTAAACTGTTCATGGGCTACTAGGTAATGTATTTTGGTGAAGTTTGGTAATGTATTTTGTTAATATTTTTGGGCAATCTACATTATTCGATGAAGCGGTAGTCATTTGCTATATTTGTTGGGATTTTGTATTGTGTTATACCGTGGTTATTTTATTAAGATGATTAGAGAAGGTGTTCAATACCATTTTACAAGGAAATAATAATGAACAGACAAAATCATGCATTTTTTATAGGCAACGACTACAAATTTAAATATAGGTAAACATTACAAAACAGACCTTATGATTTTCAAGACCTTATCAAACTAACCCTAAAAAACTTGAACAATATCACATCAGATGTAGAGGGCATTTTAGTCCTAAAAAATTGGTCAAATATGTTCAAACTTTGATCAAAAGGGTAAATCAGGAAGAACACACAAAAATTTGACGATTTCCGTACATAAGGTTGACATTGTAACATATTTGAAAATCCCAAGATTTGTTAGGTAATTTCTCAAAATCGAGGGTTTAATTGGTAATTTAGGCAAACCTAAGGGCACCCTAGTGTAATTATCCCTAAAAAATAATGTATTTTTTGGATGCTTTAAACCAAGTTTGCTTTGTGGATAAACAAAAATGTTGTTGGCATCATGATGTTCTTATTTAATTCAAATTGTACGCATTTTGAATGTTTCTATCTATTTTTGCAAATGGAATGTTTAATCATATGCATAAGTTATGTATTTCAACTATTTGACGTGAAGCAACTTAATTTAAATTTCTACTCTTTCAATGGAGGCAGTCAGAATATGATTGCCTTGATTGATTGCAGATATGGACACTTTTTTATTTACAGCCACAAAACATGAACTTTGGAGGAACTAACAAAAGCTTTCAAATGCTAGAAAATGCCTTTATAAGGTGTTAATAGGGACAGTCTTAAAAAGGCCTCCATTTAATTCGCGACTCCAATTATCGAGGCCAATCATTAAAAGTTCCTCCATATGTAATGGAGGTTATTTTACAGCCTTTAGAGGCTAATAAAATGGCCTCTAAAGGCTAACTTGTTGTAGTGATGGGATTAAAGTACAAAAAACAAAGATTTTAGGGCATAATCGAATGATTTGGGACTTGAGGGAGAACATGTAGCTGGTGAAAGAATTTGAGGATTGAATTGAAAATAGTGGAAAAGAACCCAAACTCAAGTGCAGGGTCTTTGACTTACTACTTATGCAAAATAAAAATAATATAATTTAGTTAAATGCTTAAATTATGCAAGATAAATAAATATAATTATTCAAAATTTTCTTTTATGAATACACTTTTCTTAGAACTATTTAAAATAATTAATTAAATTAATGATAAGAGAAAAAGATAAATAATTTAAAAATAAAATTATATAAATAAGAAACCAACCACAAAGGGAGAAAAGAAATGTTGAATATATGGAGATTAGAGATAGAGTGTGTGGGGGAGGGGGGGGGGGGATGGATGAGAAAATATAAACAATGTGGAAGATGAGAGAGATATAGTATTGCAATAACATAAAAGAATAATTGTGTCTCAAAAATAATTCATATATAGTAGATTTGTATCAATATGTTATTTTACAAAAAGAAAGGATTATATATAACTACGAAGAGAGAAAAAATAAAATTAAAATTCTAGGATGAGTTAATTACCAAATGTAAAGAAATTTCATCATATATTTACCTTCTTCAAGGAAAATTACTTTTAGAATGTACATGTAACATTGATAGGTTATGCATAATAAAATAAAACTTTGACATTTATATATCAATTGAAATTGCTGTTTTTGGGGTTACTTATGAGCACTTAATTAAGGTACATGCTTGTGGTATTTATTATGAAATAATTTATAATTTTATGTTATGAAAATTATAGGGGCATTTCAATTGTAACTTGATAGTTGATAACAATCTAGAAAATATAATTGGATAACTTACTAGAATTTGTCATTACTGCAACAAAAGGAAAAAGGAATACTTAATGTGGGTCAAAGTACACGGCAAACTTTAAAAAGAAAAAGGAGAGCATAATGTCTTATAATTATTTAGAGTGTGAAAAATATGTGTGCGCATATATGAATATATATCTCATACTCCTAACCAGCTGGGTTCCGTGTTTGGTTGGCCAGAACGTTGTTATCATGGCCAGAACGGCCGAAATAAAATCAAAACAGAGGTCTTCGTTTTGTTGTTCCTGTGTTTGGATTGGACGGAGCTTCCGCGGCATTATGACGCCCTTTTCGGCGTTATAACGGCGTTCCAGGGCAAAAATCAGCGAAATGGTGAGGAACGGCTAGATGGAATGGATTCCGATAAATTATCGCATTATTTTATTCTTGAAACTTGTAATGAATTCTTTCTATTCAAGTTTTCATCGATTTAGTTTGCTTTGTAGTTATTATTATTATTATTATTATTACTACTACTACTTTCATTCATTTAATATGCTGCACAATAATAAGGAGGATTTTTTTAATTCTTCATTAAGTACTTTATTTTGGCTATCCAGCTTACGTATTCGTCTGTATATGTATAACTCAAGCTTCTTTTTTTTTTCTTTTTTTAAATTTTCACAAAAGTTAATGTATGGATTTTTTAAAATCTGCTTCTTTTTTATGTGGTTTCTATCGCTCTTCTCTAGTTTATTCTTTTGTTTAGTTTATCTTATAGTTTATTTCATCTTATCTATACTATTAAAAAAACTCTGAGGTCTAATAACCATCTTGATATTTTTAGTCTCTTTTGGTCTCTCCACTCTCATTTATATTCTCTCTCATCTCTCCTCTTCCACTATTAAAGTGTTTTTAATTTCTTTATTTCTCCTTCTCTCTCCTCCATCAATATATATTTTTCTCATCTTTCTTTTATCTTTCTTTTAACTTTTTATTTGTTATTTATTTATTAATCTTATAATTTTCTATTTTAAACTATTTTTCTAAAATTATTAAAGTACATACATTACAAATAATTAAAAAGTATATAATAATATATAAAATTTGATAAATTTAAGTATGTAATTAAATTATATTTTATTTTTATTTTACGCATGCATTGAGTGTGTCCGCCCAACTAATTATTCATTATTATTTTACTACAATTACCAATTTATGTTTGTAGCTACATCTTTTCACTAGTTTTCTCATCTCAATTTCTAAAATCTAATTTCCATATTTTTCTCAATAATTATCTCCCCATTTTCTAAGTTGTTCATTATTTTTAATTCTTTTTTTTCAGGGGCATTAATGATATTTGAGTTTTTTTATTATATATATATGTGTGTGTGTGTGTGTGATTAGCAGTTCAAAATTAAATATTACACTAACTATTAATTTATGAATATTATGAAATTTTAATTTTTGATTTCATTGAATTGACATAAATTATTTTATGATGAATAGAGCTATGGATATATGGAAGAAAAATAATTTGTTTCATTCCATAAATACATATCACAATGTTATAATTATTTTAGGAATATAACGTTTAAAATATTAATTTAATTGAAATTTGTTTTAATAGTGATAGATATACCATTTTAAATTTTGGTCAATTTTAATTCTGTATGTTACTACTATAAATTTGTAGGCCTAATGAGGTGTAAAATGCATAAAATGTATAATACATGATATAATTCGAATAACACTAAAAATAATTTATGTTTAAATTATGAGATAGATGAGCATTTATACTAAATATTCTGGTTCATACAATGTACTAATATTACACCCATGCGCATTAGCGCATGATGAATTTGATGATGAGTTTTTGATGAAACAATAATTAAAATTCAATAAATAATATAGTTGCATTAAAAATAACTTCAAACATTTATAAAAATAAAACATCATAGAATTTAGGAACAAACCAATAATAAGTACAAATAACGTATTATGATTCAAATGTTAAGTCAAATTAACATTTCTTTATGCATGATAATAATAAAGAAACTAGGGCTTGTCTAAAATTAGATACCCATGAAAGATGTTTATCATTAGGTACCCCCTTTATGTGAGAGTACCTGCAACCTGCTATTCGGGTCGCAATTACCTGTAACCTACTCTTTAAGTTTTAGTTACCTGTAACTTATTATTTACCTGTTAATTAAATTTTAATAAAATATATATGGCACATTGTGCTCAATTAATTATGTCCATCCATCCTTAATTATTATATTTATCATATCCATCCATCCATCATAGTTCAATTGTTTTTAATTTTTCTTTTCATTGTAACGTTTCCTAAAAAAACAAGGTTTTGAAAATTTTTATTTATTTGTAGAAAAATAAGAAAAAATTGTAGAAAATTAAGAAAAAATTGTAGAAAATTAAGAAAAATTTACTTATTTGTAGAAATTTTAACTTGATAAATAAATGTTACATGTATAAATTTTTCAAAAAAATTAACAGTTTATAACCAAAGAAATTTGGTTGAGTTATTATAGAATATATCATTAAAAAATTAGAATATTTGAAATAAATGTGCTTCTATATTTTAATTTTTACATAACGTAATTTTGTGTTATTTGGAATGTATAATTCAATATACATAATGGGCATATTATATCTTGTCATCTATGTTAAATATTTTTATTCAGAGATATAAAGTTATGAATACAAAAATGAAATCTATTAAGATATAAAACGATATACAGTCACTATAAATATATTTAGGTGTATAATTGAAATTAAAACAATCGTTGAAAGGTTTATGTGCACCGTGTGGACGTCGTGTACCACGTTGTATGCACATTTATATGCTTGTGCGAGATAGCTCTTTAAATTATTTTTTGGTATAAAATTAATTATTTTTTTAAATGAAGCTATTGAATTTTTCTTTTAAAAAACGCACGACTTACAAAAATATATAATTTTGTTCCTAAGAATAATTTTTTAAACATTGTAATAACATAAAGTATCATTATTAATCTAATTTGTTGAATTAAATCATGGTTTTAGTATTATTAATTTGTTCATTCTATATTGGTATAATCTTAGTAACTTTAATTTCATGAAATTTGCAATAAATTAATTTATTGTGGTTTAATAGTCAATAATTAGGTGTAATAATTTTAAATTAATACTTCACTTAGAGAAAAAATTTCATCTGTATATGCATCAATATTTTAAAACCCGGACCGGTCATCGAACGGAAAAATCAATTGGGTCAAGGGTCATTGGTTGAACCGTTGATCAAACTGTGGTCGAACCAGTGATGTCATAATTATGTAATAAATAATAATTAATATATTAAAATATGTTTAAATGAAAAAAATTAAGTCCTTGTATAGGAAATCTTCAAGTATAATAGATATTAAAATATTTTGAAATAAAAATACATGCACTTAATTTTCCAAATTAAATTTGAAGAGAAAGAAAACATAATTAATAAAATATATGTGAACAAGAAAGTCATATGTAACTCTCACTATCAACAAAATTTGATGTACAAACTACTCATTTTTAAGAAAATATATAAGACTCATTTTTGTGTTGTTGATTTGAATTAGACTCATTTTATTAAAAAAATGAAATTTGATTGAAGAAATAAATAAAGTTCTATTTAATTTAGTTTGTGCCTTCAAAAAATAAAGATTAAAAAATAATTTTAGAAAATTTCCAAAGCCACATCCTCCCCCTTTGTTTGAAATTGTGGTTTTAAAAAATAAATAACTAATAATAAAGGTTCATTAACAAAATAGACTCCCTCTCCCAAAAGGAAACGCAGATTTGCTTTCTTATCCGACTTTGCTTTGCTCGAAATAGACTCCCTCTCCCGAAAGGAAAGATCGATGAATGGGAGAGGAAATATGAATAATCTCACAATTAATTCCTTAATTAAAAAGATTTTCATTAAAAAATGACTAAATAATTAAAAAGTGTTTTAATCGGTTGTAGGTAAAAGTAAGAATTTGTAACCAGCTAAATGCAAAATTAATGACACATGGCAATAAATTAATGGCCTACCTAATATTAGGTAGTACAAAGCTACCTTTTGTTTGACGGCCCCAAGAAACTATAATAAAACTTATGGAAATAGAACTGCAGATTCTTTAGAAATTGTATTAATATTATTGGTGTGCCACATACCACATCGACTAGACACGTCAGCGAAGGCAGATTAATTCAGAAATTGGTAAGTAGGGAGGATAGCTCCCTCGATGGAGCTGGATGCCCTCGATAGAGGTTCTAAGCCCTGAAACTCACCAAGTGTGAGGATCGACGCCCTCGAGTAGACTTATTGTCCTCGAAGAGAGCATTCGCGTGCGACAGAGGGGGGGGAGGGGGGTTCTGAGTGCAAGTCGCGAGAGGGGGAGTATCCCCAAGCCCATTCCATCCTTAAGTATGTGCCTCCAATGCCACAAGTGGCCTCACTGGGCCCTCGAAAGTTCCAGCATAGGATAGATGCTACAAGGAGCAAGAGGCCCTAAGTCTTGGAATTCCCTTGAGGTGTGATATATCAAGGGCATGAATTTTGATCATAGCCTCAACCATAACTGGCGGCCAACGGGCAAAATCCTAGCTAGCATAGCTGACAGGACTATGACTGCCACCACCAAACCTGCCATTACAGCACATGGGTCCATCCCATCAATCACATGCGCATTTAATGCCCCCTCATAAATGCAATCCTTTGTTATAAATGCTCAAAATATGCATTAAATGCAAGGCTTAATCCCATTAATGAGAGGTAAGGTCAACCACTACATGGGAGTCCCAAAAGTGACAAAAAGCATGTCCTTTAGTACCCCATGTGTCAGGTCTGCTAACCAACCCTCATGAACCACGTCACGTCAGGGAGGCCTCTCTCATATCAATGGCGAAAAGGCTCTCCAGGAGGTATGATTATCATTTGGATTCATTTCTTACTTCCAAAGCAAGAATAGACCTTTACTGTTCATCATCTTCTCCAACTATCCTATCACTGACTTGAGCATCGAAGAGCCTACGCTGGGCTAAAATCGACTAGTCTTTTAATAGATGGGCCACCAGCAATATCATCTAGAGCGTATCAAACTTCATTACGTGGTCGAGCCAAAACCCGACTGCATCATTTTGGTGCTAGAGGAAGGGCCCAATCTTGTCGAATAGGTGATCCTAAAAAGAGAAGAAGAATGGTAAATACCTAGCGTACTAACGTCTCCAAAACTTGGTCAAAGAGAATTAACTACGACCCTCTAGAGGTCACTCAATGGGCCGAGAGGGAGAATATGAACGTCACCAAAGGGTAAGGAGCATGCTATCGTATTACCGCTTACCGGGCCAGGAATCGGGCCCCTCAATGCCCCTACACAGGCCTTTGCAGTTAACACTCAATAAGTAGAGTAGACGGTCACCCTCCCCATCAGCTGCGTGAGGTAGTAATTAGGGGCTTGTGATAACCGGACCTTGGTACGATTGCTATCTTAGGGTCTATCTCCGTCCCCTAATGAGATAAACGCCCCCGCTTTGTCTCAAAAAAATGAAAGCCCTATTCCTTTTTGGTGTTCTTTTGCTTGAATACGGAAGCCAGTGGCACGAGTACAGAGAAGAAGTGACAGAGTCCGACAATCTTACCTCGCATCATATGCAGCGCCGGCAGAAAGCTTACGATGCCCCTACCGATCTGGGACCAACAACCACCGCCACCACGGCCCGGAGAACAGGAAAGATGAGTTGGCGCGAATGCGCCGTCAGGTCAGCGAGCTTCACTCAGAGATAGAGCGTCTGTCCAGAGTAGAGATGGAAGAGGAGAGGTCCACACTGAGGCCGCCCGGTACCTACCCCCTTGAAGAGCGCATGCCCACCAGCCTTTCTCGGTACGATGGCACCACCAATCTTGTGGAGCACCTGACTCATTATAAAGATGTCATTAGGGGGGCCACCAACAACCTAAACTGTGGGCCCAATTGTTCTCCACCACACTACAGGGGATTGCGTTGACATGGTTCAAAAAATTAGAACCACAATCTATCGCCTCATACGAAGAATTGGTTGATCGGTTCCTCAATCATTTCATGGCCAAGATATCAACTCAGTTGTCTCACACACATTTGTATGGGATAGTAGTACAACAGGGGGGAGAAACCCTTCGGAGCTTTATGGAGCGCTTCAATAATGAGCTCCTCAAGGTGGAGGATGCTAGCGTCGAATTTGTAAGGCACGCCCTCTAGGAATTAAAGAATGAGGGTTGTGCTAAGGCTATCATCATGCAAGCCCCTAGAACCAGAGCCGACATACAATAGCTTGCCTCGAAGTACATGGAGGTGGAGGAGCTTAACTTGATCAAACACCCAACCAAGACGAAGAATGAATGAAGGGGCAGGTTGCCAGAAGAAAAGTCGAGGGGCAAAGAGAAGAAAGAGCCCTCGAGGAAACACAAGGACTATACTGCCCTCACAAAGACCCCAACAGAAATTTTCTATCTTTTTGGGAGCCACGTATTCTCAATGCCTAAGAGGATACCCAAGGGGAAGAGAGCTAAGAAGAGTGGAAAATATTGCGCTTATCATAAGCAATAGGGTATAATACCGAAGACTGCTACAACTTGCAGGACGAGATCAAGGCCCTAATTCGCGGAGGAATGCTCAAGGAGTTCGTCAAAAAATTTGAGTAGTATGACTCCCAAGGATCCCCCATGCATCGTGAGAGGTCGAGGTCTCCTAGAAGGCAAAATTTATCAAAAAACCCCGAGTCCTCAAAGAAGGCAGGAAAGAGACCGGTGAATTACAACCACCCCACCAAGGGAACAATTTATATGATCACTGGAGGACCGACAGAAGGAGATTTGAGATCCTCAAGAATGGGAGTGGGTGGAAAGCTCCGGTATGACCGGTTTGCCCTTGAAGACCCTGAGGGACCTTAGCTAGTAAGTGTCATCGAGGGATATGTCATAGAGTTCAACGAGAGCAACAAGGTCCCCGTACAAAACCCTGATAGGTTGGGTGAGTAGCCCGACTACCCAATGGAGGTAATGGTAGACGTGGCGAATTTTTCAATCATGAAGACGTTGATAGATAATGGTAGTTCAACAAATGTCCCATTCTATTCAACCTTAAAGAAGATGGATATGGGCAAGCTAGATCTAGAGCTGGTTCGGACATCGCTGATCGGCTTTGGGGGATCTCAAATTAACCCCTTAGGGCAAATCAAGTTGCCTACGCCCCTCGAAAAAGAATCGACGAGGAACCCTGATGGTGAACTTCCTAGTGGTCGACACCCTGTTCGCCTACAACATGACATTAGGATACCTCTCGCTCAACGCATTTCGAGCGGTGGTGTCAACCTACTATCTCAAGATGAAGTTCCCCACAGATGCTGGGGTTGAGCCGGAAGGGATGTCCACAAAATGTAGAAAACTTGAGGACAACAGAATCGAGCCCGCCGGAGAGCTTAAAACTATTGAGTTAGAACTGGGGAACCCAGAAAAGACGACCGGTCACAGTTGGAGAAGGTGAAGGAGATGATGCTCATCCAGTTCCTCCAGGAGAACCAGGATGTGTTTGCAAGGCAACCCTCGGACTTCCTGGGGATAAGCCTTGAGGTGATTGTGCATTGGCTAAACATGGACCCTACTTTCAAACCCGTCAAGCAAAAGAAGAGGGCCTTTGGCACCGAGAGGAACAAGATAATAGAGAGCGAGGTGAACAAATTGGTAGAGGTTGGCTACATCGTGCCCATCCAATTCCCTGAATAGCTGTGTAACGTGGTGGTGGTCCTTAAGGGGCAAAACAAATGGAGGATGTGCAACGATTTCACAGGCCTCAACAAAGCATGTCATAAGGACCCTTACCTGCTCCCTCGAATCGATCAGCTCATCGACTCTACCACGGGCTGTGAGATGATGAGCATGATGGATGCCTATTAGAGGTATTATCGAATCTCAATGGCCCTGGAGGATTGGCCCAAAACCTCGTTCGTAGTAGAAATAGGAGATTACTGCTTCTTAGTCATACCTTTTAGATTCAAGAACACTTGGGCAACTTACTAAATGTTAGTGAACCTCATCTTCAAAGAGTTGATTGGGCATATTATCGAGGTGTATGTGGATGATATGATAGTTAAGAGCGTGGAGGAAAAAGACCACTTAGAGCACTTGGAGAAGGTTTTCCGGGTGCTGAGGGAATTCGGTCTCAAGCTCAACCCCTTGAAGTGCACATTTGGAGTTCGAGGGGGAAAATTCTTGGGCTACATGGTTAGCAAAAGATAGGGACACCTAAATCAGTGAAAGATGTTCAGAAATTGTGCGGCTTGATTGTCTCTCTCAACAGATTCATCTCATGGTCGACTGATAGAAATCTCTCTTTCTACAAAAAGCTAAGAAAAGTGCCAAAGTTCAAATGAAGTCCCGAATGCAAGTAGACCTTACAAGAACTCAAGGAGTATTTAGCAAAGTCTCCGTTGTTGGCCAAGCCCAACCTGGGAGAAAAGCTTTACGTGTACCTGGCAGTGTCACCCAATGCTAGTGGCTCGGTGATTGTGGCAATAAGGGAAAGGAATCACTACCTTGTTTATTATCTTAGCAAAATCTTGCAAGGGGCGGAAAGGAACTACCTCGAAATTGAGAAGTTTGCCTTAACCTTGGTGCACTTAGGCAATACTTCGAATCACATTTGATGGTTGTGGTTATAGATCAACCTTTTCGGCAAGTCCTCTCGAAACTAGATACATCAGGCAGACTAGGGGAGTTCGATCTCTCTTATCAACCAAGAGCTACCATTCAAGCACAGGTGTTAGCAGACTTTCTCCTCAAAAGAGTAGGATTACTTGAAGAAAACCCACCCGCTACAAACCCGTGGATCTTGAACGTAGACGGCTCATCCACTACTCAAAAAGGATCGAAATTTCTTTGCAAAGCCTGAAAGGTAACGTGGTGGAGTTCGCCGTCAGGCTTAACTTCCCAATCATGAATAATGAAGCGAAGTATGAAGCTCTCTGCGGAAAGGTGCCCAGCAACCCTCGATGTGCCACATGCCACATCTGCTAGACACGTCAATGGAAGTAAATTAATTCAGAAATTGGTAAGTAGGGATAATAGCTCCCTCGATGGAGCTAGCTGCCCCCCGATAGAGTTTCTAAGCCTCGAAACTCACCAAGTTTGAGGACCAACCCCCTCGAGTAGATTTATTGTCCTCGAATAGAGCTTTCATGTATAAAAGAGGGGAGGGGGGGGGGGGGGAGAGGGACCTTTGAGTGCAAATCGCGAGAGGGAGAGTTCTCCCAGGCCCATCCCATCCTTAAGCCCATAGCTCCAACGCCGCGAGGGGCTCCATTGGGCCCTCGAAAGCTCCAGCGTACGGAAGATGCTACAAGGAGTAAGAGGTCCTAAGTCTTAGAATGGCCTCGAGGTGCAATATATCGAGGGCACGAATTCTGGCCTTAGCCTCAACTATAGCTGGTGGCCAATGGGCAAAATCCCAGCTGGGAAAGCTGACAAGACTACGCCTGTCACCACCAAACCTGCCATTGCATCACATGAGTCCATCCCATCGGCCACATGCGCATTAATGCCCCCTCATAAATGCAATCCTTAGCTATAAATGTTCAAGATATACATTAATTAAATGCAAGGCTTAATCCGCATTAATGAGAGTTAAGGTCAGCTGCCACATGGGAGTCCAAAAAGTGACAAAAGGCATGTCCTTTGGTAGCCCATGTATCATGTTTGCTAACCAACCCCCATCAACCACGTCACGTCAGGGGGGCCTCTCTCATATAAATGGCGAAAAAGCTCTCCTCGATGGGGTATGATTATCATTTGGATTCACTTCTTACTTCCTAAGCAAGAATAGAACTTTACTATTCATCGTCTTCTCCAAATATCCTGTTACTGGATTGAGCATCGGAGAGCCTACGCCTTGGCAAAACCGACTAGTCTCACGTGCATTCCTCCCTCTTTGATAGGTGGGCCACCAGCAATGTCATTTGGAGTGTATCAACTCCGCCAAACCCTGACCGCATCAATTATTATTATTATTTTCTATCTTTTCTCCTCCTTCTCCTTCTTCTTCTTATAATAATAATAATAATTAATTATTATTATTATTATTATTATTATTTCTAGTCCTACTACAAATTTTCTTGATATCATTTAATTAACATAAGCCCCAATATTTTGTTTCTTTCCATTGACATCACAACCAAAAAATCATCGATACAATATCGAACTACTTATGTTTTTGTCTTTGCATATTGCTAAAAACAATTCGAACCCTCAATCCCTTTATAATTAAATCATAATTCATAATAATTAATGCACCCTCTCAAATTTTCTAAATATGCTTAGTCCAACCAATGTTGTCAAACAATAGTAAATCTTTAGTAGGTTTTATAAATATGATTTTTACCGTGCTATGCATGACTTCTTCTTAAGGATAAAAGTTCTTGTACTCCAAAATGAATATCTTGATTTTTATTTTCTATTTTAATTTATTTGTTGAAAATATACTGCATATTTCAGTAAAAAAGAATAAGTAATCAATTTTCTCATCAATTGTACCATTCGTTTAAATAAAATCAATTGATTTTAGATATGACAAGTTACTAATGAAATTCAACAATTAAACAACATAAGATATTATCGTTGGAAAAACTTATGATTAAGTTTGATTCCGACATTTCAAATTGATAAATCATTAATTAACTTTTATAAGTAGTATGTTTCACAAAAACTTTTTTTTGTTGTTTTATAAAAATATTAATTATAATGAAAATTCAATCAAGATATTGATATAATATCAATATTACTATTAACTATATGTGTGATAAAGACACAATATTTTATTTGAATTTTTGTTTAGTATCGATCAAGTGAGGAAAAATATAATATTAAGAAATTTGAAACACGCAATTTATTTTTACAAATAATTATATTAAATTAAAATTGATTATAAAATAGAGATTAATGAGCAGATATAATGAGAGGAAGATTGAAATCAAAAGATATATACAAATTGGACAAAATGAACTATTATAGTAAGTTGTTCATTATTAATATATTTTACATTTATGTAGCTGATGTCGGCTAGTTTCTCTCAAGAGCCACGTCATCAACAAATGTGAGGTATAACGACCAGTATGGGGAATGCCTTCGATAAGGTAGATAGTGCTCGAATGAGGTTTAAGCCATGTTGTCCCATGACCAAGCTATAAGCCTATAACTATACCTAGAGGAGCAAGTGTGACGACTAATGTCCTCGACAACCAAGGCTGTCCACGAGAGAGATTTAAGCTTACGAAAGGAAGCCCCTAAGCCGGTTATGACCCGTGAGAGGGAACAATTCCCCAGGCCTTGTAACCACCCAGTAATCCTTATTATTTAAATAATTGATATAAAACCTTATGCTTCTTGAAAATATACTTATTACTTATTGTTTTCAAATTTTAGTCTGATTTTGAGAGTAACTTACAATTTGAACGGTAAAGTACTAATTTTTGAATTTGATTACCATTCTTGGAAAATTCGTCTATTAAATGCTTATGAGTTTTCAAAAATAATATAAATAAGTATTCTAAACTTTTATGCATGGAGAAGATGCAATTTTGAATAAATTACATAATTTTTCAAATTTTAGAGGAATTTGACATTCTAACACAATTTTAGAAATTCTATGTCCTAAATTGCAATTTTTGAAAAGTTATATGTTCAATTTATAATTTCTGAGAAATATACATATCATTTCAGATTTATAAAGATTAAATTTCACAATTTTGGGATTTTTCTAAATTTATTATGAATTTTGGATTTTATGCCCTAAAACCCTAATTTTTGATTTTTAAAAAATGAATAAATACAAATTCGAATTTTTAATTAAACAAAGATATTACTTCAGATTTTATAAGATTAGGACAATAAAAATCAAATTTTATTTGATTTTGTGTTAATATTTTATTAAAATATCTTCCTACATTTATTTGGTGAATCTAGCAAATCTTATACTTGGAGCATTCTTATGAGTTTAGGGTTTGAATCATCATTTTAGGCCAACACTTCAACCCCATTTGGTTAGTGAATAAAATGTTTGCATTTCTGAAAATATCTTAGTTGGATGCATACATTAATTAGGAAGGCTTAGTAGGATGAATTTAATGATTACAACAATATAATTCTTAATTACCATTATGACCCTATTACACATGATAAAGTTTTATAAATAAGATGCAACTCATTTTTCTCTTCCTCTCCCTCTCAAATTCGTCCCCTCTCTCTGTTTCTCCCTAAGATATCCACTTTTCTTTGTAAACACCCTCTTCACGTATCCTCATACATATATACATAAGACCTCTCTTTAACTATTCACATATATATACATCTATACCCTTTCTTTTTGAAACCACTACATATATATATATATATATATATGTATATACATCTCCTCCTATATATCTTCACCTTCATTTATCTATAAGTTTCCTATTAGAAAGTATTGAAGAAAGGTAGAAATGATTATAATCTCATAAGTAGCATAAAGTTGGGCTATTTTACTGTTCTTATGATAGTTAGCCTTATGAATTATTTATGATTTATGCTAGAAGGTTTAGTGTTTTTATAAGTTGTTAGTATGTTAGTAGTATGCTTGTCCTTCTATTTATGCATATTGTTCATAGTAGAATCACCATATTCATGGGTTGATAGGAAATAAAATTTATATGCTCTTATTTTCCCTATGTGTGGTAGATGTAGCAATATGTGATTTATAGTAAGTTTTAGATAAATATTTTAGCTTTATAAAAATATGTTAATTTATGAAAATCTATTATTTTATGAAAGTATACTAGCTATGAAGATATATTAGTTTTATGGAAAATAAAGTTTCTTTAGCAAAATATATTTAATTTACAAACATACATATATATGTTGCTTTAAACAAAATATGTTTAGATTAATAGTTATATGGGTGTATACATTTCAAAATATATGATATTTATTTATAATTTCAAAATTCTTATTAATATATTTTCTAAAAAATTATATAACATATTTATATATAAATTCGATATATATATATATATATAGATATAGATATTTAGATATACAAAATAGGTTGATTCAAGTTCAAAATGTCAATTTCTTGAATTAATGAAGTTATAAGTTTGTGGTCTTTTAATTTTTATAGAATATGGAAGCATGACTTCCATAAATTATGTGCTTATGTTAACAACTTGAAAATTATGTGATGGGCCCAAATATATCAGGGTTGGAGAAAAGCTGAGTTCCACCGGGACTTGTTAATGGAGCAGCTAGTTATAAGAGTTCCAATGCTCCTTCCCCTAATCCCTCCGTACGTGGATGGAGTGTTTCAAGTACAAGAGGGTTGTAGGAAATTTGGCGTATACTCGGGATATGACCATCGGAGATCTAAGGTTGGGATTGGTGGTAAATTGAGTATTGTGTCGGATTATGAATTAAACGATCGAGATTGGAATTATAAGGCAGTCATTAAAGGTGACTAAAAAGGTAGTATTGTGTGGAAATTCTGTGGCAATGTGCAATAATTTCACATACCCACCTTATGTGATTGTAATTATTTCTACTCAACAATTATGTTGATTGTGTTTATGTGCCTATTTTTTTTTAGAAGGTGGTGCGGCGATGCAAGTTAAAGGCGGGAGCGAGAAATTTTATGAAATGTTCACTTAGAATATCCTATTATGTTAAACTTTTGAAAATTTTGGAAAAATGATGTAAACGATCTTTTGTATATTTGTACGCATCTCGGAGTCTTGAACATATTGAAATAAAATCCTTGTGTTTAACCGGGGTCGTTATAGGCCTACCTTGTTAAGCCTAAGGAAAACATCCTCAGTGGGGGGTCTCGCTTGTTGGACTAGATTCTAGGCGCGATGGATCACCTCGAAGCAAGCAGTAAGCAAAACACTATCGAGGGAAGGCACCCCGTTCGAGGACATGGACCATGCAGTCCTTGGAAGTATAATCGCTGGCGCTCCAGCTAGGATCCCCAACAACCTTATCGGATACGGCTAATGGCTACCACCAAACACTACTAGAAAAAAGGCATTTAGCCACGGATTATAGCCACGGATTTGGCAAAAAATCCGTGGCCAAGGGAATCAGCCACGGCTTAGCCACGGATTTTTTCCGTGGCTAAAAGTGGCGTGGCTAACCAGGGCCACGGCTTGTTAGCCACGGCTTAGCCACGGGCCAACCGTGGCCAACGCTGGCCACCCAAACTGTCAACGGGGCCTGGCCGTGGCTAAGGGCCACGGCTTAGCCACGGTCAAGCCGTGGCCACGTCGTGGCACTTAGCCATGGTCAAGCCGTGGCCCTTAGCCACAGTCTAGCCGTGGCCCGTAGCCACGGTCGTGCCGTGGCCGAGCCGTGGCATTTAGCCACGGTCAAGCCGTGGCCCTTAGCCACGGTACTTAGCCACGGTGGGGCGGTGGCCAAGCCGTGGCACTTAGCCACGGTCTGACGGTGGCCACACCGTGGCCCTTAGCCACGGCTCCGCCGTGGCCACGCCGTGGTCCTTAGACACGGCTCCGCCGTGGCCGTTAGCCACGGCTCTGCGGTGGCTAATCCGTGGCTAATTCAGCCAGAAAATAATAAATTCGATTTGTTTTCGTTCCGAACCAGCCTGCAATCAAAAAACCCAAACATTCCAATGTATCCAATCAAGATGACGATCACAGATCGTCCAATACCAAATGCATCATCAAATTAAACAGTAAAATAACGATCACGGATCGTCCAACACCAAATGCATCATCAAATAAAAACCAAAATAACGATCATCCAACAAACACCAAATATTTCGTTGACTAAAATGTAGAAAGATTCAAATATTGCTAATAGTAGTTAGAGAGTACAAGTTATTAACAAATCAAGACGTGTCAATGTCTAAAAAGGTCCAACATCATCATCATTATCATTGTGCTCGTCATCACGTATGTAATTTGGTGGAGTGTGTCTAGAGGTGGATCGTTGTCCTCCCGATGAAGTCCTACGAGAACCCCTCTGTTGGGAGGGGGTGGACTGTACATGTACATGAGGTGAACCAGCTGACGGGTGTGGCTGATTAGGCGAAGAGGCGACTGCTCCTTTGGTCAAAAGTTGAATGCTCTGAAGCACGGCATTGAGGGTCTGCTTCACCTCAGTTAATTCAGATGATTGTCTCTCCTCGAACCTGTCGAGCCTTCGCCTCAACTCAATCGTACCCGGATCCTCCCATTTTGGAGGATAAGTCTGGGAGCTCAAACTTCCCGTACTAGGTGATCCACCTGGCACGCCGTACCACCGACCCTTATTCGGTTTAGCCACAGTCTCCTTCCACACCTATGAATCCGTGAATATAATTAGATTTAGTCATAATATATCATTAATATGTATCTATATATTATATTAGAATATGAAAAAAATAAAAGTTATTTTGACTTACATCGAGCTTCGATGGTCGAGATAGGGGGGTGCCATCAGCAGATTGAGGAGGCGGCTGGGAATTAATTTCTTCCCACTTCTCCTTCAATGCGTTCTACGAGTTTTGAGGTTGAAACATTAGTTACAATGTCAAAAAAAACCAATTTTATAATTGAAAAATAATGAATACTCACAAATGAACGCTCCGCCCTCTGATCAGCCCATTTCATTTCCCCATTCTCATCTTTATAAGAGTAAAGATGTAGGAATGACTGATCCACGGTAGGACTATACCCCAATTGAGCTTCATGTGATAAGACATGTAATATTTTAATACTATATAACACAATAATCACCCGTATAAGGTCAAATTGAAGTACTTATGAAATACACATACTAACCAGCTCGTCATTATAAGTTAGGTGAGATTTGAAACCACCTTTGTGGCCGGTTATTCCCCTTCCACAAGAATCGGATGCCCGATTAGCTTTGTTCACTGCTCTTTTTAAGAAAATTGGGCAACCCCCATTTTGCTAGCAGCTCTTGCCAAGCGTCCTCTCCGATCCACTCCGGCCTCTTATTATTACGACGAGCCTTGTTAAGCCTATTCTTCAGGAGCTCTGATCCCTTATGCTCAAAAGTTTTCCAAATAGCGTCATGTTGGTCAGGTCGCCAATAATATACCCTCTACACAATGAAAAAACAGAGAACTTAATACATTACGAATGAAAAAAACATAAAAGAAAATTTGTAAATGCATCAAGACTTACTTGGAATTCGCCGAACCACATGTGTCTAGTTTGTACAGGGATCTCCTTCCACCTCTCCCATGGCTCTGTATACCCGTTTGTGAAAATACGGGCGATCGTCCTCACGGTCTCCAAAGCAAGATTGAACCTAATAAATATAACTATTATTTAAACAGCAATCAAAAAGTGAATAATTATAACTTAAAGGCAATACAAAAGCAAACTTACTCATGTCCCCGTGGATAAATAACCATCTTTCCATCAATTCTGTTATTATCGGAAGTCTCCGTCGGCATATCATCAATAATAGGCTCATCATCATCGCTAGGGATTGGTGTCTGATGATGAGAGTCGTCATACGGCTCGTCTCGAATGTGAATGCCCGTCGTAGGGGGCATGTGGAGGCCACGGCGGTTGGAACCTCCTTCACTACTAGTGACCTTGTTCTTTCCCTTTCTAGAACCTGTCATCTGCATTCATAATAAAAACATCAAACAGCACAAACCTGTTATATTTATATTAAAAAATTCATAGCAAAAATATCACTTAAGATGAGTCTTTTCACATGACATTAAATATTTCATTCGGCCACTAAACAACAATCATAGCAATCACACACACACACATATATATATATACATGTTTATAGCAAAGAAAAATCAAACCAAACAAAATATTCATTCATAGTAAATATTACTCATCATCATCTTCGTCTTCTTCATCTTCATTTTCTTCACCTCCGTCTTCGTCTTCGTCTTCAGCATCATCGTCATACTGAGGCATATTTTCATCATCATCCTCCTCATCTTCTTCAAACTCAGAGTTTAATTCTTCAGCCTCGACACTTTGACCCAATTCATCAACTAATATATGATCATTAGTCATGTGCTCAGTGTATAATTGATTGACCTCTTCAACAGCACCCGTAGAATCCGCAAGATTACCCGTCGGTTCATTATCGATGACACCATTCACGCAGCCAGATGACTCTTGCAATGGGTCATCAGTATTATCTTGGCTCACAACTCGACTCCGTGGTCTTGTTTTGATAACAAATCGCCACTGCGATTTATCTCTTCTAGTACCGGGGTGAGGGACGTAATACACTTGAGATGCATGTTGCGCAAGGATGAAGGGATCATCTTTCGGGTATCTCTCATTTATTTTTACTTCAATAATATCATACTGGGGGTGTATCTTTATACCCCTATTCGATACCGAATCAAACCAAATACATTTGAACATCACAACCTCTTTTTGAGGCTCACCAGGATACTCTAATTTGATAACTTCCTTGAGCATACCATAAAAGTTTATACCCCCATCACTTATTACACAAACGCCAGAATTTGAGGTCTTCGTATGTGGGGTCATATCTTCTGTATGAAACATATATCCATTACAGTAGAACCTATTGAAGGTCTTGACCTTCTTCATTGGACCCCAAGCCAAATCAAGTAAATACTGATTTTCAACGTTATTTTTTGGATTATGCGCCTACATATACGAATGTTTTCAATCAATATCTTATATGAAAGATTTTTTTTATGTATAATGGCTAAGTATTTATTATGTATAATGAATTACTCACGTAGAGTTTAAACCATTCAACAAAATTATTCTCGACGGATTCCTCAATCTCTTGCTCAGTTAGGTGTGGCCAATTGTATCGAACGGTTGATCTATACATCCTACAAAGTATTGAAAATTTGTCAGTGTCATCTTAACAAATTATATATAAATTGTTAAAGATAACACTTACTCAAGTATGGGGACAACTTCTTCACAATTGATAAGTACATGTAATGCAGCTTTGCTCCACTCATCATCAGTCAAATAACGTTCCTTGCATTTTCTTCCTGACTTACCAGCTCGTTTGAATACAGACAAAGTATAATGTCGCTCATCATCAGAACAGACGTCGTCCTCATTACGACGAGGTCTTTTACTTTTGGTGTGGATGTGACTTTCAAAATAATAAGATGAAAAATACGACAACTCTTGGTTTAAGTATGCCTCACATATTGATCCTTCAACTTTTGCTCTGTTCTTCACCATTCCCTTTAAGTTATGTAAGTACCTACAAATGTAAGTTGTTTTAAGTTTTTATAATTGATAGTTTCTATTATTTCTTTTAATACATGAAATTTAAAATTCATAATTATTTAAACTACCTCTCGAAAGGATACATCCACCGGTATTGCACTGGACCACACATCGCAGCTTCAAACGGCAAATGTACAGTCAAGTGCTCCATTGAGTCAAAAAATCCAGGCGGAAAAATGCATTCCAATTTGCATAAAATAATAGGAATGTTACTCTCCAATTGTAATAGATTTGCCGCACTTAACTCTGTTGAGCACATTTCTTTAAAAAATTGACTTATTTCCGTTAAAGGCTTCCAAACATTAGGTGCGAGTGCATTTAGCGCCATTGGAAGCAAACGTTGCATAAAGACGTGACAGTCATGGCTCTTCATACCAAGCAGGTTTGTTCCAGATTGATCAACACAGTTTCCCAAGTTCGATGCATACCCATCAGGCATCTTCAAACATTTAATCCAATCACATAATTCGCGGCGTTGTTCAATGGTTAAAGTGAAAGTGGCCTGTGGCTTCAACACTTTACCGTTTGGAAGATACTGTAGATGTAATTCCGGACGCTTGCAATACTCCAACAAGTCAAGTCTAGCCTTCTCGTTATCTTTTGTTTTGTTTTTTACATCCATGATAGTATTTATTATGTTGTCAAAAATTTTTTTCTCAATGTGCATTACATCTAAATTGTGGTGGACAATATTATCCTTCCAATAGGGCAACTCCCAAAATATGCATTGTTTGGTCCAATTGTGGTCCACACCGTAACCTGAAATTTTAGAGTGCTTGACGGGCAAATCGGTTACTTTGGGCAAGTGTTGCACGACATCCCAAGTTGTATCACCCGTCATTCGAGAGGGAGCCGCAGATCGCTCGCGTCTTCCTTTCAAAAAAGCATCTTTATTATGCCTAAAAGGATGAGTCTCTGGCAAAAATCTTCTGTGGCAATCAAACCACGTTATTTTTCCACCATGCTTCAATCTGAAAGATTTTGTATGGTGTATACATATTGGACATGCCAGTCTCCCGCACGTCATCCACCCCGACAACATTCCATATGCAGGAAAGTCATTAATTGTCCACATAAGGGCAGCTCTTAAACGAAAAGTTTGTCTACTCGACACATCGAACGTTTCAACCCCGTCTGACCACAACTCTTTCAACTCGTCAATTAAAGGTTGCAAATATACATCAATTCTGTCCTTTGGATTGCGCGGCCCAGGAATCAAACATGTCAAAAACATATATGGGGCAGTCATGCACATTTCGGGAGGTAAATTATAGGGGGTAATAATAACCGGCCAACAAGAATATGATTTCGAAGTTTGGTTGAAAGGATTAAATCCATCAGCACACAGTCCAAGTCTAATATTTCGCGGTTCAGCGGCAAAGTTTGGGTGTTTCTCATTGAAATGCTTCCACGCTATGCCATCCGATGGATGGCATAACGTATCAGACTTTGCTATATGCTCATGGTGCCACCTCATTTGCTCGGCTAATTTTTCAGAAGCATACAACCTTTTCAAATGTGGGATTAGTGGCATGTAGTGCATTCTTTTGTAAGGAACACGTCTATTGCTCCCCGTACGAGATGGTTTAAACCTAGGATGCTGACATAATGCACATTCATCCAAGTGAGTATATTCTTTATAATACAACACACACCCTTGCACGCAGCAATCAATTTTCAGAGATATCAGTCCCAATTTTCTCGTTAATTTTTTAGCTTCATAATAATTGTTGGGAACATGATTGTCTATCGGATTTGATGTTTTTATAAGATCAGCCATTCTATCGAAGCATCCTTGTGGCATATTATAATCTGATTTCAATGTCATCATTTGAAGAGTCAGTGACAATTCCGTGTGTGACTCACATCCTGACCATAACGGACGGTTTGCTGCCTCCAACAAATCATAAAATTGTTGAGCTTCGTTATTATGAGGTTGTTCAATAATATGACTCATTCCAGCAGCATTTCGTTCAGAATTTTGCCCCGTCCTATTTTCATGACCACAAGTCTGTCCCATAGCATCATAGACCATATTTTCGTAATTTCTTAAACCGGTGTTGTTATTGACATGATTGTACGCACTTGGACCGACACCATCAACATTCCAATTTTCTAGAGCAATCTCCCCATGTGCAGTCCAATACCAATAATTTGGTTGAAATCCATACTTTAAAAGATCATATTTTACATTGTTAGCACTCTTGTATTTTCCATTTTCACATATAAAACACGGACACCTAATACAATCGTTGTCAAGTTTGTATTGTGGTTGTGATGTTGCAAACTCAATAAACTGACCCAAACCCAATAAAAATTCATTCGTAAGATCTGTTCGATCGGGCAATAACCGATTGTACATCCAACTTCGACTCACACGTATATTATCCATTTTCTGTAACAAATACAATTATGTCATTTAGTCACTACTGAACAATCACATTTAAACTTTGCCAACAAACATATATGTAAAGACAATATCAATAAAACTGTATTCATCAAAGCATATCAACAAACAACATAGAATCCCCACAACATATCTCATCAAATCATATTTATAAACTTACATATCTTATCAAAGCCTATCTCATCAAAACATATCCCTAAATGTATATACTACCGTACAAACATGCATTTCATATTCGTAATCAAATTTTACGAACAAACGAACCAATATTACACTTCTCATTCACCAATATCAAATGTTTCCAAAATAAAATATAACTCAATTAATACATACACACATATACATTTTGAAATACATATATATCCCAATTAATACATACACTCATATACATTTTCAAATACATATATATCTCAATTAATACATACACACATATACATTTTCCAATACATATATATCTCAAAATAAATTTTGGGAAAATTAAATCATACCTTCAATTTTGGAACACCAAACTTGTGAATATTTAAAAACCTAACAATAATTACCAAAAAAATCAAAACAAACAAACAAATATTTGATATAATTCAAATTAAAACACAAAAAAATATAAAAAAATAATAATGGGGGGCGGGCGGGGTAAGGGGCTGGAAGGGGGGGGCGCGGGGGGGGGGGGGGGGGGGGTTAGGGGGGTGCGGTTTGGGCTGGGGGTTGGGGGGGCTGGTGGGTGGGGGGGCGGGTAAGGGGCTGGAAAGGGGGGGGCGCGCGGGGGGGGGGGGGCGATTTGGGCTGGGGGTTGGGGGCGCGGGTAGGGGCTGGTGGGTGGAGGGGAAGGGGGCGGGGCTGGGGAGGGGGATTCGGGATTGGGGAGGGGGGAGGGGGGGCTGGGCGGGTTGGGGAGGGGGAGAGCGGCGGGCGGCGGCGGCGGTGTGGTCGATCCGTGGCTAATAGCCACGGTCTAGCCACGGCCTAGCCGTGGCTAAGGGCCTGTTATTACAAAAAAAAAAAAAAACTTTAATTTACGTTGTAATTTAAGATCAAAATATATAAATTTATATTTTACGTTTAAAATATATTAATTATATATAATATCTACGTTTAAAATATATAAATATATAAAATACATGAATATTTTTAAATAATTCTATATCAATATAAACATATATAAATGTATATATGTATATATATGTTGATAGGCTAATCCGTGCTTATAAATGCTCTTCTGTATGTAATACTCTTCCTATATATAGTAATATATATTATTGATTGTAATTACCAAACTTAAATTCGAATTATTGTATACCTTCGTAGATCGATTGAAATGATAACAGCACATATGTATATGTGTGTTCATATATAGACATTGCTCATATATATATATATATATAACACAATAATGATTATCGTAAAAATAGATTTCATATATATTTAGTTATGATATTTTATTTGAATAATAATCAAAGTTCGAATTAAACATTTATTGTAAAAATAGAATTAAATACAGATTATTAAAATTTAATAAGGATTTTTGTTTTATAAAAAGGCCCTTAGCCACGGTCTAGCCACGGCCTAGGGCCTGTTATTACAAAAAAAAAAAAAAAAAAACTTTAATTTACGTTGTAATTTACGATCAAAATATATAAATTTATATATATACTTATACATCTAATATATATACAGCTAATTATATACAAATACACATATATATAAGTATATCTAATCTTATACGTATGTAATATATCGAATCATTTATTATATATATCAATATATATAATATAATATATATATATATATATATTACTTAAGTATAGCAAAAATTAATTATTAAACAAAAAGTTAAAGTGGTGTAGTGGTTTAATGCTCTAACTTTAACTAACAGGTCAAGAGTTCAAATCATATTTGTTGCAAAAAAAAAATAAAAGTTTTTAGCCACGCCTAATCGTGCCCTAGCCACGGCCAGACCGTGGCCAAATTAGCCACGGTCTGGCCGTGGCTAAGGGCCACGGTTTAGCCACGGCCTAGCCGTGGCTGGATTAGCCACGGTCTGACCGTGGCTAATCCGTGGCCCTTAGCCACGGCCTGGCCGTGGCTAATCCAGGCACGGCTAGGCCGTGGCCCAGCCGTGGCTAACTATTGGCGGCAAAACTGGCGCCAAATTTAGCCACGACATTTAGCCACGGCCTGGCCGTGGCTAAATCAGCCACGGTTAATCCGTGGCCAATCCGTGGCTAAAGCTCAAAATTTTTTTTTCACCGAAAACCGTTGCTAATCCGTGGCTAAAATCCGTGGCTATTTGCTCTTTTTCTAGTAGTGAAACACACACTAATAGGACGTGTAGTTTCCACTAGTCCCAAGAGCCTCAAATGCTCCCTCATAAGTGCAATCCCCAACATTAAATGCCCAAGGATAGTCCCCATTAATGAAGTAGTGGCCTAACCATCATTAGGGGTACCAAGGAGGACAAAAAGCATTCCCACTTGTTCTATAAACGTCAATCAAAGTGACCAACCTCGATTAACCATGTCACATCAAGGCTACTCTCGCATCAAAAGGCCTCCTAAGCTCAAGAAAAGTATGAACACTCTATCATTCTTGAACTTACTAAACTACTAGGAAAAAGTGTTGCTCATCTTCTTCCTTCTTTCTTCTTCCTTCTTCCTTCTTCGCTCATTTTTAGCAAAGCTAACTTGAGCATCAGAGAGCCTATGCTGGGGCAAAACTGGCTACTTTCACATTTTCTCCTCCCTCTTGATAGGAGGGCCACCAGCACACATCACCGGAGCCATGAAACTTCGCCACGTGGTCACACCAAAGATTACCTGCATCAGTAGCTTTATAGAGCATACACTGAAAGAAAAGAATAAAAAAGCTAATAACAAAAGAAAATTGTATTATCATTTGTATAAATCATGTTCGTACTTTTAATATTAAATAGATCAATATATAAATTCAACACTCATTAGTTAATAAAATCATGTACAAAAATTTCTCCAAAAAATCCAAATTTATAGGTACATAATTTCTCGCACATATGTAAATGAAAATGAAAAAAAAAAAAACAGAATGCAAGGGTCCAACATAGCCCCTCATTTCTTTAAAAAATCAATACAAAACAAATAAAACATTTAAATAATAAATAATGACAAAGAAAAAACACAAAAAATTAGAATTATAGAGATTACTTAAATTATTTATTGAAACAAGATTGTTGAAATTAAATATTGAAAACAAAATTTGGATGGAAAAAAAAATTAAAAACAAAAATAAAACAAATTGTTATTTGAAGAATGACTACTTTTAGTGCAAATATTTTTAAAAAATCAAGACCTTGATAGAAAAAAAATAATAAATGATGATTTTGACCAACTTAAAAAAGGGTACCAATCAAGATCCAACAAATTGCTTAATTTAAGTACAAAGTATAAAATCAAAATTTGAATAAAATAAAAATTCAAGCAAATAAATGGAGAACTTGAGTAATAAAGTAATGACAAAAGGGATAAAAAAAAATTAATGACAATAGAAAAAAGGTAGAAGGAGAAAATATATCTATAAAAGCTTGATTAGATAAATAAGCACTTAAACCGGAATTGAATGAATCAAAGAAATCAAAGGATTTTAAGAAAAAAATATCAAAGAAACTTGAATATGAAGATTGAAAATTAAGTGAAAAATATGAAATAGATAAAGATATAGATAAAAATAAAAATTAAATAATAAAAGAGTTATCAATTTAGACAAAAAAGAAAAAGATTCAGCTAATAAATCAAACAAATCCCTTCAATTCATTCGGAAAACACAAATATAATCTAATTAAACAAAATAAAGAAAGTATAGCAAAAAAAAACTTTAAAAACAAAAGTAAGAACAAAGAAAAGAATATACAATAACATTGTTATATTTTAAAAATAAAAGATGATCGCAAAAATAAGTACCAATAAATAAATAAAAATAATATAATAAAATAAAGCTAATCATAGAAGATTGTTGGGGATGAAACGTAAAAAACTCACCAATAAATTTTTTGTTTGAAGAAAGGAGACTCAACAAATCTTTATCAATTTTCATATAGGGGAGAGGACGTTTGATCCTCTCATCGTGTTTCAAATTTACGGTTGGGATAAAATTCTTTATCGTTGAGTCTAAAATTAAAGAAAGAGATAAATATGGAAAAGCGCATATTAAAGAAGAGTGATTAAGTTAATAAAATTTGAATGATCTAGAGAATTAAGGAAATTAATAATCCATAATTAAAATTAAACAACAATTAAAGTTGATTTATCAATTAAAAAAAATCATATTTACGTTTAATGAACAGGGAAAGAAAAATCAACTATAGAATAACATAATATCTCAAATTGACAAATTAGACGAACCACCGAAATTTAAGGAGTCATCAAACAAAATTTATTGAAAAGTAATATTTGTTATGCAATTCTATAGGAATATGTCATGACATTAATTTGTAGAATATTTTCTAATAAATTGGTCCGATTTACCATCTACTGATAAAAATGTTGACATGTGTCGGATATTTAGGCCGACACTTGTCAAAAAATTAGATAGACTATTTTGCTATCTATAGTAGATATAAATATAGAATGTAACCAAAAAAAAAAAAAAAAAAAAAAAAGATATAAATATAGAAGATTATCTAATAATACTATCTAAGGTCTCCAATTGTAAACCCACTGTTAAATTCCCACGGATAAATATATTGACAAAAAAGTTGATTATTTTTTTTTTTGAAATAAATTATTAATTTCTACTCCATTAATGGGAAATTCATAAAAAGCGATCGCTTTTTTGTGGATATGTTAAATGAAAAAGTCATTTAATATAAATCAATAAAATACTACAATAAGGAATGACTTAATTAAAACTACTATGCATTTTTTCTTAAAAATAAAATTAATATAATTTTTTTTGTTGTTAAATTCATATGCTAAAATGCATGTAAATATTATATTAGTTGACAAATCAAAATTAAATATATTTACCAAAATTGAAGCAAAATTTCGGTAATGACCATGTAACATAAATTTAGTTGATTGCACCATACAAACATAATTCATCATTTTTTTTATTAATTTAACAAAAAAAAAAATTGAAATATCAATGCTCCAGTAGTGATTTTTTCTTCCAAACCAAATATATATGTGTAGAAGTTTAAAATATTGTCAAGTTTTAATCTTTCCATATATAAATAATTACTTTCAAATTATGCTTTTTAAGAGAATTATTCATGTCTACTCCTTTAACAAGGAATAGGTTGAAATTGATGTAATTTGTAAATCCGGTTAGTGAAAGTAAAATATTTCGAGGCAATTAAACTGTTTTCTTGATGCACTACTAGAAACTACACTTAATATGAATTAATATAACACTGTAATGATGGAAGGATGCGATAGATTAGGCTTAATATATGTGCCATGCATATATAATTAAAATTTAGTTTTTAGGTAAATATAAGTTACAGGTAATGGGAACCTGCACAACAGGTCACAAGTAACTACAACATGTACAACAAGTTGTAGGCAGTCTCACATAACAAGGTGCCTGACGTTAAACTTCTATCATATGTACCTAATTTTAGAGAAACCTTTCTTTTAATTTCAAAGCTCTAAAAGAAGTCTTTAAAAAAAAGTGAAAATTATTGCATACTATAGATTATAATTGTTGGTTTCACATTTCAAGTAAAGATTCATATAATTTTTTTCATGTATTGGTTTTTATTTTCGAGCTTGCTGTGAAACATATTTAATAAATAATTGCCCACCAATCTATATTTAAGTTTGTTCAAAAGTTAAATATTTCAAATTTATTATTGGTTTTTACTTTTTCTATTACTCTATATATATACATATATATATATATATATAGAGAGAGAGAGAGAGAGATTATATATTTCATTTTAAAATAGTGGCATTCCGTGCATAGGCACAAGGTTAGAACTAATATTTCAAATAAAACGTAGAAATTTATAAACTCTTTGAAATAAATTTAACCAAACACCCACTTAACTAATTAATATATGGACAATGCTAAAGAATTGGCATGTAGTAGATGTCTAGAAAACTCCGTACATAGATTTTCTGTAAACCCACTCACGGGATCTTGCTTACTTGCGACATTTAGTTCAGTATTGAATTTATATCAACATATATACACGAAATTAATTAACACTACAACAAATATGATATTAGAGGGCTATTTTACTTGCTTGTATTAAATTATAACAATGACTCCATTAGTATACAAGGAGGCTTACTTAAGTTTACCTCCAAAACTTTGTCAATCTCTACAAGAACTATATATTAAAAATAAAAAGCCTTCTTGTGTTACTTATGAAGATTAATTTAATCTTACTTCCAATTAATATATATGCTCCTAAATCTAGTGTTTTTCTAGTAGTGTAAATCTTGACAAATTCCATTAATGATCATAAACGCCTACATAATTAACAATATCTTATGGTTCGATTTTTGACTAAAAACTAGTTACCTTAAATTGTGCGGGTAATTTTGTTACCAGATTTCTTTACTGTATGATGTTCAGCATTTAAGCCCTTGTAGTCCAAGAACAGAAAATATGCATCATATCTAAATTCCACTAGTTTTCATGATGAAATTCATTGTGGGTTTTTCCATAGTCATTCTCTTTGTTGTATGCGAAGCCAAGCAAGCCAAACCATTCAAAACCTATTCACCAAGAAGCTTTTGTGAAACGACCCCACACCCAACTATTTGTGAACCTCTAATTGAATCGAAAAATGGCATTAATATTCATGATTCTCCAATACTCGTTTACAATCTCTCAATCCAGGCATCCATCAAGGATGTCTCAAGGCTCAGATATTAAAACATATTATGATCAATAGCACAATCAGTCTCCCATTAGCTCTAGAAAATTGTCGAAGTTGTTTGTCCCTTGCGCTGTTTCATCTCCATGAGTCAATAGTACCAACAGGTGCAAGTAGTCTCACAAAGTCAATCATAGTGGCTTTCAAAGTGTGGCTAAGTGCTTCAATAGCCGACTTTCGAATATGTATAGACACCTTCGGACGGGCGCCCAATGAAGCCATGAACATCATAAATGAGTATTTGGATAGCTCGACCAAACTTGTTAGCAATAGCCTTTCCATCATTCGGACAATTGATGATCATTATCACCATCATGTGGGCTGGTCATTAGTTGATGTTATGGATGATAATTGGCCACCTTCTTGGTTGTCTTATGAGGACAAGAAGTTTTTGTATGCTTCGGATATTAAGGCTGATGTAGTTGTGGCCAAAGATGGATCAGGAAATTACAAGACAATCAATGAAGCCATCGCAGCTGTGCCTAAAACTTCTATCGGGAGAAGATTTGTTATCTATGTGAAGAAGGGGATTTATTTTGAGAATGTTAAGGTTGACATCACCAAGTGGAATGTAACCATGTTTGGTGATGGTATGGATCAGACTATTGTTTCTGGGAATCTCAGCTATGGTGATGGACTACCCACCGCCATGACTGCTACTTTTGGTGACTAATTACTACATCTCGATCTCATAACTCTCTCATTTTCATAAAATGACACATTATGTAAAACAAATATTTTATGCTAAAATGACTAATAATAGGAAATGGGGTGCTAATTATAATGTATTTTATTTTACTTGCAGCCGTGAATGGTCAGGGATTCATCGCTCGGGACATGGGATTCGCAAACACAACAGGACCAGAGAACCACCAGGCAGTGGCCTTATTATCAAATTCCGACAAATCTGTTTTCTACAGATGCAGCTTCGACGGATATCAAGACACTCTCTTCTCACGCACCAAACGACAATTCTTCCGCGAATGCAAGATATACGGGACAGTGGACGTCATATTCGGGCACTCAATCGTCGTCATTCAAAACAGCACGATTCTCCTCAAGAAACCCTTAGAAAAAGACTAACGTGATCACAGCACAAGGAAAATCAAGCCCGGATGTCACTTCGGGCATTTCGATACAAAATTGTTCAGCTGTTGCCGCTGTGGATGATCTTGGTGACACAAGAACTTTTCTTGGTGGGCCATTGGAAAACTATTCGACCACCTTTTTTATGGAGAGTTTCTTGGATGGCTTAATCAACCCGGAGGGGTGGCTGCCTTGGGCCCATAATGTTACGCCTCCTGATACTATATATTATGGTGAGTATAAGAATTGGGGTCCTGGTGCAGCCATTGATAAAAGAGTTCAGTGGAAAGGAGTTACAAGTCGTATGAGTGTTGATGAGGCCAAGAATTTTACGGTCAGAGGGTTTCTTAGTGGAGTGGAATGGATACCTGCAACGGGTACTCCTTTTTAACCGGACTTGTATATCGAAAATTCTTTCCCAGGTCCGACTCCTATTCCTGCTCCTGGTCCGTCGCCGCACCCAAACAAATTATATAGCGTGTGATAATACACTTATTATGTGATTAGTCACTCTTTCTCAACTGTATACCAATCACATGATAAGTATAAAATACTCGTCACACCAATAGTTCTTGCCCAGGCCCAGCTCTTGTTCCTGTTCCTGCTTTGTCGCTACACCCAAACCAATCATATAGCATGTGATAACAAACTTGTTACGTGATTTGTCTTTTTTTCTAAATTTTACATCAATTACATGGCAAGTATAAAACACTCGTCACATAATTAGTCTCGTGTGGCCAAACTAGATTAATTAATTAATTAATTAGTTTGTAGATTAATTTCTCTAGATTATGCAGATTGCTACATTTATCTTTGTAAGTTTATTGTATGACGAGCCATATATTCTTGTAAAAGAACTATTGCTCATAAGTGTTAAAAATTGATTTCAGTGAGTGAAAGCAGTCAATACTGTCATAATATTTTCAAGCTGATTTACAAAATGCTTACAATAATTTAGTGATAAATATACGCGAAATTACATAAGTATGATATCCTTAATTTCAGAATATAGTTGAACCAATGAAAAGTTATTCACCTAAACATTAATAAAACAATGGGAATCCGTAATATATCTTCTCTTTCCATAGACATTTGGTAAATTATGTCTATAAATAAACAAAAATCTTTAATTAAGAGCATATTAAAAATTAAATACCCTAATAAATATGAGAGGGAAATTAAAAGACCTTATTTAAATCTTAGAACAGCTTAATTCATTAACTGCTAGAGTATGATTATGAAATTGCATAGTTTAAAACTTTTAAAATCGAAATTATTGGTAAACCTTGTAGCATATGAACAGGAGGGTTTATTGAAAGTTTAAGAATACCAACAACATGAATATGAATTATTTGGGGGAATTATGGGCCAAGCTCTGGATGATGAAGTTAAGCATCAATATCAAATGCACGGGACATCTAACTCGACTAAATACGTACTACCTTTGTTTTGTAATATTTTTTGTTTAAATTTTTTTGAGTTAAATCTATTTTTGATCCTATAGGATTGAGTTCATGCCATATTTAGTCCTACAGGAATTTTAATTCCAAAATTAGTCATATAGGATTCGATTTTGGGACAGTTTTAGTCCCACCGACGAAAAATTTGAATTTGCAGGCATTAAAGGATGATGTTGTAGGTGAGATCAAAGTCAGATGCTTATTTGGCTGCATTACTGTTTTTTTTCGATAACTCAACACACACTTTGATGACATGTTAAATGAATAAAGTGAGTTGGCATTTTTATGATGATGTGTTAAACAAATAAAATAAATTGTTATTCTTATTAATGACATGTTAAATGAATAAAGTGAGTTAGCATTTTTATAATGATGTGTTAAATAAATAAAATAAATTGTTATTCTTATTAAAGACATGTCACCGAAAATAATATATATTAACAATAAAAATAAAAAAATATACTATATAAAAAAGTAATATACAAAAATTATTTAAGTTATTTTATTTTTATTTAAAAATTAAAAAATAATCCCCAACCCCCATCTTCTTCCCCAACCCAAAACCCTAACCCCCAACTATCCCCCCACCAACAACCAGGCGCCAGGCACCCCCTCCCCCCCCCCCCCGGCTCCTCGCGCCACACCACTCTCTTTTTCTCTTTGTGGCAGTGGTGGAGAGATCGAGAGGGAGAGAAAGATCTCGAACTCGAGAGGAAGAGAGAGAAAAAGATTGAGAGGGAAACCAACAAAGATCTCGATCGAGAGAGAGAGAATCAGAATCAAGAGGGAAAGGGATATAGAGACGATCTTTGGGGTGGGGAGGGGGGACCATGGTGGTAGAGGAAGGAGGGAGGTGTGGGGGGGGGGGGGAGGCAGTGTGGTGGTGGGGAAGGCGGTGCCAGAGGGAAGCTGGGGGGTTAGGTGGTGGTGATGCTGGGGTGTGTGGGCCGACGTGCTGCTGGTGGAGGAAGAGGAGGTGGGGTGGGGGAGACATGCAGTGTGGTGGTGAGGAATGGGGGGGGGGAGTGGGGGATTGGGTGGTGGCGTCGTTGGGGTATGGGCCGACGTGGTGGCGGCGGCGAGGGGATGGAGGCACCTAGGGGTGGGTGGGGGTAGAGAGAAGAGGGATTAGGGTTTTGGGTTGGAAGTTGGAAGAAGATGGGTATTGAAAATTTTTTTTAAATGAAAAAATAAAATAAATAAACTTGAATAATTATTATATAAATAATATAATTAGCCTTTTTTCCAAATTTTTATTATATAATAATTTTAATGTATATTTTCTTTTTTTTACATATATTATTTTTTATGTTTATATATAAATTTTTGTATTTTATATTTTTCTATATATTATATTTTTTAATTTATATATGTAGACATCATACAAAAATACTAACTCACTTACCACGTCATCACAAGAAATGCTAGCTCACTTACAAATATTTTTTATATTTATGTATAAAAAATTTTTATATTACTTTTTTATATATTTTTTTTTTATTGTTAATATATATATTTTTTGGTGACATGTCATTAATAGGAATAACAATTTATTTTATTTATTTAACACATCATCACAAAAAATACCAACTCACTTCATTCATTTAACATGTCATCAAAGTGTGTGTTGCTTGTCATCAAAAAGATATACCCATTGATTTCAAATATTGGCAGATGCAAGGCGTGAAAGGTTCTGCGCAGATGCAGGACCAAAGAGAATATAAGGATGGATAGCATCATGAGATGTTATTGTGATTCAATAAGTATTATTGTGTAGTTTTGAAGTATTTGATCAATATTATTATGTAATATGGACATTATGAATATATTCCTTTATTGTGTTTATTATTTTCATTCAGAAGTAAAGAAATGCAAGAGGCAAAAAAAAAAAAAAACACACACACACATGTAATAGACATCTGCACCACATCTGCATCAATTTGGTAGTTTTAAGTTAACGGATTTTCAATTTTTTTTCTTATAATTAGTATACCATATAATTATTATACTATCTTTAATTATTGATAATATATTTATAGGTATACAAATGCTTATATGGTATGCATATATGTTTATATAGTATATATATAATACATATTTTTATATAGTATCAATGCTATCTTTTTACTACTATTATTTATACTATATTTTAATTATAATTAAAATAAGAATAATGAAAAACATATATCATATGTATAAAGCAAAACAAAACTTATCACAACTTCAAGGGATAGCTCGGTGGTGGAGTGCTTGTCATTCAACCCCGATGTCACGAGTTCAAATCCTTGTAGTTACAAATATTTCAATATTTTGAGATACTATTCCAGCGGTGGCGGCAGTGGCGCGTGTTCGGGGGGCGGCGGAGGCGGTGTGGCGGTGGGTCCCGGCGGAGGCGGTGCAGCGGTGCGGCGGTGGGTCTGGGCGGCAGCGGAGGCGGTGCGGCGGCAATTCCGGGCAGACGGAGGCGGTGCGGCGGCGTTCGGCGGAAAACCAATTTCCGTCGGAACTACCCCGGAATTCCAAATTCCACCGGAAATTTCCGCTAGAAAATGCTTTTTTTCCTGTAGTGAGGTGGGCAAGTTCGTGGATGCAAATCTTGATTGACCGGGCCGTGATCAAGCGAACACTATACGTATCCGGATCCAGATGAATATTACCAAGCCTCTCAAGCGATGCCTAATCATAAGGAGCCAACAAGGGGAGGAGGTTTTCGTGCACCTCACATACGAAAAGGCTCCAGAACTACTGTTACATGTGGGATGTTGGACCACATTGACAGGAACTGTGGCAACCAATTTCAGGAGGGTTTTTTTGATCCAATGCCGAACTATCTGTTTGGCTCGTGGTTACAAGAAGCATTACAGAAAGGCCAAAGCTCCCGCCGACACCTCTTGCTCCCATCGGCAAACTTGGCCGATGGTGATCGGAACAGAACAAGAGCGAATCCCGCATCACAGAGAGCTATTGTTGGGGATGATAATCATTCCATACATTCTCCCGTTATTGTGGCAAGCAAATCTATGAAGCACGACAACCCATTTTTTTGACTAAATTATTCTTAACCATTTAGATTAAAAAACTAAAGGATGAATCTTTCATAAATTTTTCTTTAAAGTTCTACAAATTGATAGTTAAAATTTGAATCTATTTTGAATTTCAAAAGATATAAATTACATAAAAATATTTCCTTAAATTCTGAGATACATAAATTATAGGGCGAATTACACCAAAAACCTCTAAATTTTGGCGAAATTATGAAAGAAGCCCCTAGCTTTACAAAAAATACCTTAGTCCCGCTGACTTTATATGCCATTAAGCAAATTACCCTATTGTAAATCACATCTTTTGAAGGTTTCCATTGAGAAAATCTATGTTTTCTTTAAACACTCTAGTGTCCAATTTTTGAGTTTTTTTCCCCCAAAATTACTCCAAGTAAATATAATTCTCAAATTATTACTACCTCAAAAATTAAATAAAATTATCTATTTAATGATTTCCGTTTTAAATCATGCTAATAAATTTTAGAACTCATTTATCATACAATTGATTTATGTAGGAATTATTTCACTGATAGAAATATTAAATCAATTTTTGCAGAAATTAAAAAAGAAATTATCTTTTAATTGCAACTTTTAACAATCCAATTCTAACTAAAAAAAAAAAGAATCTTGCATTCTCTCTCTCTCTCTCACACACACACACATATTCTCATTTTGCCTCTCAAAGAAAGGGAAGTTGCTTCTTCCCCCATCTCTAAGATCCAATTTTCACACACCCACCAAGAAAATCCAGAAACCCAATATTCTAATTTGTCATTAATATGTGAAGGAGAGCAATGTATTGGTGAATGTAGAAGTGGAAAGCAAGAAGAGTAGAGGGCAAAAGCAAATTAATTTTAATATTTTTTATTCTAGATATAGACTAGTATAGGTGGATAAAATTAATTTATCAAGAAATATAGAAAGAATAATGTAAGAAACTCAATAAGTAATTTTTTACAAAAAAGAAGCAAAAGTCAATGATTGGGCTTTTGCAAGTGAAAAACCAGTGGGGGGGTTTTGAATAATTTTTCCTAAATATTAACATCCCATGTATATTAAAAGTAAAAGTACCAAATTACCGCAAACATTCCTTTACAACCAAAAAAGAAAAAAAAAAGTATAGTATTGATCCAACACTGCCAGGCACTGTGTAACATTGTTCATATCTAAATTTCAAGAATATCAACTGAAGTTGGACTAAAACCTCTCTTGTATATACAAAATCTGAAGGATATCAAGTACAATTTATACCCTAAAATCTCCCCGATAATGAATAAATAATCCGCCCAAATGTAAGTTGTAAGAAAAGAATTAACCATTGAATTCAATAAAATCAACCAATATCAACTTCACCATTAATTTGTCATTTCAAAATGCTGCCATCATAGATGATCTTGCTGCCTCCCTCCTCATTTCTGCAGCTTTCCCACTTCCTCTAAAGTACATGTAAACTTGCTGCACATCATTAAATATGGAAAACACGAGTTCAAATAAAGCCAACACCAACAAAAGGAAAACTTGGATGAATCTTTAAATTGAGCATATGGTCGGATTGCTTGTGAGATGGAGATCAAATTATGAAAAAGCAATTTGAGAAAAAGTGGTTGGAGGCGGCACCATGGCTTGTACTAATCCAATCATTTCTTCTCAAACTCTTTTTTGTCCATAGATTTGTTCCCATATAATGGGCAATTCAACGAAAAGTCAAACCGTTGGGACTAAAATTGAACAAGGACAAAAGTATGGTACCAAAAGCAAAATACAAAAAGACAAATTCAGCAAGTATTTAACCTGAATCACCCATACGCTGATCACTGCTTCAACACAAAAAGCGGTAAATCCTACAAGGTAAAATATCTGCAAGAAAAGATGAATGTTCAAAGGCCTCAACCACTAGAAACGATTATAAATGAAAGCATAAGTTTTAACACCAAGTATATCAGAGTACACCGAGCTCTCCACTCCGAAAGTCATTTATGTCCATTCCAGTTTGCACTGTGGAAGAAGTACATTTCAAATAGAAACCAAGAGAGGGTGGCAGGTGCCAAAAGCTTATCTTGCATACATCGTCATCTTTGTACGACTCCAATACTAGATGTAACATTTTCTTTTTTTTGGCAGATTTTCAGGCAAAACAATAGGCCATATACATATCGGATATGTTTAATGTTGAATTACAAGTATAAGATGCTAAATTTCTTAAATTGGTGAACTCCAAATTTTAAGCATTTGATAAATATATTTGTTTTAGAATAAAAGTTCTTTTAATTGAAATTCGCAAAATTCACCAAAGATGTGAGATTGTTATAGACCATATTATGGAATTTGAAAATTTAAGCCGAATTTCAAGCCATACGGCTCATACAACTCATAAGAAATCCAATACCAAATCGAACATGCTTATAATATAATTCCATGGAGTACAAATGTTAAATAAGATGTAATCAAATATGTCCATAGAATATAAAATAACAATTTTAAATAGTATGATATGTCCAAGAAAACTAATGAACATTTTCAAGTGAGACCGTGGATCTTGAAAGACATACCCCAACCAGAGAACTTCCATTTAAAAGGTCAATCGCCGGCAAGATTCCACTGTCAATTAAACAAGGTGAAAAAGCAATTAATAAGCAATATAGAAATCATTTTCTTTTCTTTGTCTTTTTCAGATTTCCTTATATCTAATAAGTGCAGCCTTTACTGCTTGTACTTTCCTTGTGCACAATTTTTCATTCCTATTACATATGATCTTGAATGATTTATCAAACAAAGTCACCTTTCAAGCCAAAATTAAAAAGAAAACATACGTCAAGGATTTCCCTTTAAAAATCAGAGGAGGAGCAATAGCGGCATAGGCGCAGAAACCAATATGAAACTGCAGAAGCAAAAATATAGAAGCAAATTTGTCAAGCAAAGCTAACTTTGAGGATAATGAGAAGAAAGCAATTATACACTTACCAGATAAGACAAGAAGAACCATCCGAACTTCAGAGCGCTGTCAGTCCTGGAAATGTAATAAATGCACAATATTGCAGAAAAAGGAGTAAAAAAATCATTATGTTTAATATGCAGAAAGAATTAAAAACACACTAACAAGTTCACTTGCATTAGTCCTCTCAGCAAAGGAAAATAAGACTGTAAAACAAAAAGAAAGCTGGCAAAAGATAATGAAATCAGGCCATACAAGTTAAAATGCCGCTAAATGTACAGTGGTTCTGGGGAAAAAAAAAATAGTACTAGAAAATTAAGAAAGAAATTCCAAATTACATAGTTGACACACCAGGACATCAATCATGGATAAGAAACTTGGACCAATGTAGAGCTCCCAAAAGAAATAAATGAAAGGAGAAGATAAAGAAAGAAGCGAGCCCCTTTTAGGTACCTCATTGCACGATACAGAGGACGATACCATAAGAAGTAGGCACCTGGAACACCGGTTAAAATATAGATAATTGCAAGAAACCAGATTGTTGGACCTGCACGACGAAAAGTCTGAAGTCCATTAACATATTTAAATGTTAGAGCCTAAACAAAGCAATTAAATAAATTCACCACCAACCGTGCCCCCGAATCCAAGCTACAGTAACTGCAATAAGATTCCACAGAAGACATCCCAATAGACCTGCAACTCACCACTTGCAGAATATCAAGCCAACCAAATCAACTAATCAGTGGCAAATGACTCTTATAAGAAATTTAACATAGATCCATGCTATTCCTGGGGTTCAATGAAATACCTAAATCAATGACATGAGGAATATGGGGTTTAAACTGGTACTACCCCAGCAAAATATGTATTCCTGGCACCATTATTGCTAATCTTTATATACTTAACTATTTACTTTTAAGCATGTTGAAAGAGAGAATTAGGAGAAGTGTATTTTTCTGTATATTTTTCACAATAAGGCTAATCCCAATATATAACGATTAGCCAAGCATATATAAGGCAACAAAATATATACTTTCCTAAAGTACAAAACTATTTCTAGGAGCTTATTACGTTACAATTCTAACAAAGCATATTTGGAAGAGAACTACCTAGACCCCTATTTTTATTGCATGAATGGACTTATAACACTTTTATAGAGCACAACTTCGAGTCTCGATGCTATTTTCCTCAGTCACATTACAAGAGCTATACCTATTTTCTGTTTCAAATGTTTGTGGCATAAAACTCTCCTGTATGTAAGTGAAAGAGGCTATAACAAAGCTAATGAGTGCCTCGCCAAGTAGTAAACTGAACTTAATTTCAAGGTGAATTGTGATTATCATTACTATGCATTTTCTTTGGGTTGTCTTTGGGAAAATTGTTGTCAGCAACTTAATTTTATTCATGATTGGTTTCAGAATAAAATTACCCCATCCCACAAACCACCTGAAGGAGCTGCTTTTTAGGGTTATTGTATTTATGTTTTACAGTTTTTTGCTTCAAACTCTAATTGAGAACAAAGAAAGTTTCCGAAGATCAAAAAATGGGTCAAGTCTCTACAAATGAAAGCAGCAGATGTTAGATGTACCATGGTCCTAGCATCTGATAGGATAAAGATAAACACACAGAACCTCGCACTGAAGAGCACATTAGACAACCTACTAATCATATATTGGAAACATAGCTTGACTTAAGTCATACCCAGCAATGTTGTGAGTGCGACATATTGCAACTTCTGTAGATGGACTGGGATTTCGTTTGCAATGTCATGATGAATAATAGGGAAAAATGGTGGCCAATTTTTGTCCTCAATCACAACTCCAGCTGACAAAGGCAGGGAAAAAGAAAGAACAAGGAAAAAGGGTGGGAAAGAGGAAGAAAAAGTAATATGTTAATCTTTGCATGCTAGAATGATAAAAAGTACGGGCATATCTCAAAATTACTTCGTGCAATGGCATCCTCCCTCCTTTTCAGTTCCTACATAGAACCAAAAGACATTAATTAAGCCAAATGTGAATAAAACATCTGAAGGCAAGAGAATTTAATGTTTGACATTCAACAAAAAATATAAATTAAGCCTGGAGACACCTGAAACCACAACAAACAAAAACATAAAAAAGAACCGAAACTGACATATACATGTGCAGAATAGAAACAGCAGAACATTAACTATGTCAATCACAATATCTCAGAATAACAAAAGGCACAAGAAACCTAGAACAGTTTCATTTCTACAGAACACAATTCCTACGAGCATCTTAAGAAAAGATTAACTAAGAATATTTTAACAAGAAAATTTGAACTAGAAAGCACGCTATGGTAGCACATTATCTACTTGAACCAACCTGACCGGAAACAAGGAAATAGAGCTCACCTGTTCCCTCTTCTTCAATTCAGCCTCTTTAGCTTTGAGTTCTTTCTCTTTTTGCTTCAAATCCTATAAAAGGTTTTTGAAAAATAAAAAATAAAAAAGAATGAAACCATCTTCTACATCTCTCAAACTCTTGGTTTCATAACAAATATTGAGTTTGTTGGTATACCTTAGAACTTTCAAGAGGAATGTCCATCGTAGCCCCGCTGTTGAAGTCGGCAGGTTCAGGAGGAAGAGGTGAAAGGCTTGAGTTTACGGGGGGAACACTTCCAGGACTCTGAAAATATCAGCAAGAAAGAAAAGAATGCATTAGACTTTTAAAACCCCAAAAGCAAACGCATAAATTCAATATACATGCCTCGTGTCAGATAATATATATATATATATATATATATATATATATGCACATATTCATGTATATATGTAGAGACAGAGGGGGCTGGGGGTGTGGAGGGTGGTTTCTACTTTCTAACAGAGTTGAAAGTATAGTTTATGGAAAAAAGAGAGCTGCCAAATTCGTAAGGAATTTCTTCCAAGAATATGAAATTGGACGTGAGATGGAAATGCTACTTCGACTCCTGAATTCCACAATTGATGTACTACGAAAGCCAACCCTAGTTGATAAGAAAACTTCAGACAAATTGAAAAGAGAAAATGTTTCTCTTCACAAACAAACAGATATTTTGTAAATATGGTTGAAAGAACTACCATTCGGCCTCACATGCAGGATCAGCAAGTATAATCAGAAAACCACAGCAAGTTTCAGAAAGAAAGTAAGCTTACTGGCGTGTAAAATGGAAGTGATCCAGTATTTGATTGACCCCTCCCATCCTGCAGGCAGAAGCTCAAACCCATAAGAAAAAAGCCTTCATAAATATAAGAACCAAAGAAATGTAGAAAAGGAAATTTCTTAGTAAAGGTGAACTTGCAAGTCCTATTGTTCATGCCATTTCAAACAATAGCACCAATTCAACTATTAGGAGTAGCAAAAATATAATGAATGATGGGTGGGATTATTGGAATCAACATTCTTCTCCCACATTGTCGAATTTGAAGTTGGTTACAGGAACAGCATTGACAGTGCTCCATACAAAAATCCAACAAATTATACACACAATACATAAAGAGGAGTATACACTAATGTTAAGTATCCTGGGCTACATTGCACTTAGCAGCTTCATTAATAATCATAGAAACTCTTTTGGTCAAGCATGGGTCAAGTTCATGGACACTATGCAAAAAATTGTGAAGCTAGCTAAACTTGGATGGGAAAGTAAATATTTTGGCCCATTCGCTTCTGGCCATGACATTCGACCTTCACAATTCAACTCATAAAAATTGAGACTTTTGGTATAAACAAAAGGGGGAAAAATCATCAAATCATCAAACCTCTCGACAAATCAACAAATAGAAAAATTCAAATCTTCTTTTCGCGATCACTATTTCCAACTCAGAAACTCAAGAAACAACAAGCACACGCCTGCAGTCTCCTATGCCAAAGAAATCCAGCCTACTTAAGCACGAGTAACCCACGATACCAAGATTTCCTTATTGTAAATCTGTCGCACCCGCTACATGCATGGGGACGTAAAATATACATTCAAAAAAGTTTCAAACCAAATATCTCTAAGGATGGGGTCATGGTTCATTCATATCGTAACGCCATCACAACATTTCCAGTTATATTTTTAAAAATATAAATAAATAAATAACAAATAACGTAAACCGGCAAAATCATAAATTGACTGCTCAATACACCATTATTACTTCTCCATCCTCAGATTTCACATTGTATAAGACAAGAAACAGATCGCGCATTGCAAGCGGCCAACATCACCAACATTGCATTGTTACAATCACATTGTAAAATTAAAGCACATTTCATTAATTCCGGGTATAGATACAGAAAAAAAAAAAAAAAAAAACAACAACAACAACAACAATGTGCGATGGATCAATTCTATTTGGAGCAATGTGAAATTACTGCAAAAGGGTTCACTTCTTCCTCCTCGAACGGATTGGGATCGTGATTACGAGCCATTACAACAGCCTCTCTTGGATGCAAAAAATCAGAATTTCTGAAGGGAACCACAAATGGCAAACTAAATTAGGGTTCTAAAATTGCTTTTGTGAACATTGGAGTGGAAGAATAGGTCCATCCGGCCAGGATTATGCCGGGAAATTGATATATTTTTTGGTTTATATATCCATTTTCTTGTTTTTTTTTTTTTTGGATGTATTAAACGAGGGGCTTATTTGTTTCTACCAAAAAAAGAAAAGAAAAAGAACTACTACTACTACTACTACTAATAATAATAATAATAATAATAATAATAATAATAATAATAATGAGAAACTAAAATTGATTGCATGAGACAGTGTTTATATATGTAGAGTTAGGATTAGGATCTACATTAAACTGATGCTAATAGCTATAGGGGTTGATGTTAATTGTTTTTGATTTGTGAGGATGAACATATAATCAATTAAAATATTCAATTTTATATCATGCAATCCTTCTTTTTATCCATTTTCCCCCAATTCTTTTGGGAAATAGTGAATGTTGGATCTAGTTTTTTACTTTACTCCCTCCATTCCTTTTCAATTAGAATTTTGTACGGGGATTAAGGAATAAAATCAATAACTGCAATTTTAGATTATTATGACTAATATACTAAGATATGATTTTGATTAATCCTTAATCCTTGTACAATAATCTTAAATGACATTTATTATGGGATGAATGAGTATAATAGAAAATTTTAATATATGCAACTTCAAAATTTAAGAAAGACGCCTATTTTGAAACAATTTTTGTTTACTTAAACGTAAATCAAAAAGACACTTTTTTTTCTTTTTTTCAGAAGTAAGTTTTGTTAGAATCAATAGCTCAAATCTACAGTTACAAGGTTAACTGCAATAACAGGAATATTTGCTAATTCCTCTATATCAGGAAGAACGTTCTTAGCAAGTGATTAAGCCACTCTATTGTAAGTACGACTAACCATTAATAATTATGGAATCAAAACAAGCATGTAGCAAACAATGTCTTAATGTTTGAAACAATATGACCAACCATAGATAAATCTTCCTCTTTAATCTTTAAAAAAAAGAGCGAACCCTTCCAACTCCACTCTTTTCTATTCATTCCTTCTTGCGAACTCCACTGCCCAAAAAGCCACTAGTGACTCCACGTGCATGGAGCTCGTTTCTTGTTAATTAACATTTTTTTCTTTTCTTTCCTTTTTTTTTTATTTGAGAGGAAATCACATTTCATTAATCATCCAATAAATCCAGTTGGGCAAGCTTACAAGCTTCATCAGGAAAAGCACATACATCATATGAAATAGAGACAGAATCCCTAGCTACAAAATGGGCAACCTTATTCCCAATTCGGCGAACAACCTCGAAACAAGCCGAGAGGATAGTGCGAGCTACTGTCTTGACATCCTCTACTAAGAGTCCATTTGGATTGATTTTTTTTAGAAAAGAAACACTTATTTTTTTTTAATAAAAAAACACTTCAGAGAAAAAAATATTAATGTATTTGGATGGGCTTTTTCAAAAAAGTGGAAGCTAAAAGAAAAGCCAAAAAGAGATTTTTTTTTTTTTTTTTTAGAAGCTACCCAAAACAAGGATGTTTAAGGATGTTGCAATTCATTTTCATTCTTTAATTGTTTTTTTTTTTAACTTTTATAGATTTCACTGTATTCAATTTGTTGTCCTATCTAGTTTTTTTTGGGCTTCATTTGATTTTGGGTACTGGATTAAACTCCCAAAAGTGTGATTTTAGATTTTGGATTGTATTATTGGATGTGGGCTTGCTATTTGATTTGTTGGAGTATGTATTGGATAGGTATGTGTTGTGGATTGAAGACCCAATTTGTTTCATCAACTTGGAATATACTATGTGTGATTTTACCAAGATAGCCCTTCTTTAAGTAACCCAGGACCATTAATTTTTTTTTTTCTTAAGGAAACCGGCATGTGCCCGCCGTAGGGTTTTATGTGGGGACCCCACCCCTTTATTAATCAACAAAAATGAATTACAATGGAAAGTTCGTAAAATACATGAGCAAAATAACAAAAAGCCTAATGTACCGCAAATAAGGAGTACTACTCCCTTTACAAAAAATATGAGTTGAATTAAAGCATAAATAAGGAGTACAACTCCTATTACAAGAAGAAAAATACTCTAAATAAACCTGGAAAAATAAGTGGAAACAAATGTCAAAATCTTGAACTGGCAAAAAACGCTGAATAAGATATTCATCCTTATGATAAATCATGTATCTCGTGGGGCAAGTATTAGTAGAGCCATCCTTGCAAAAGCAGCACCCCAAAATATAATTAATGGCACCAATCATCTCAAAATAAACCAATTTCGGCATGCAAAATCTCCAATGCAAAAAAACCCCTGCTCTTGGAAAATTACAGTTACCCCCTGGAAAGTTTCAGAAACGGCAAAGTCTCTCCAAAGCAGCACACCACTGCCCCCCCACTGCTGCACCAGAAACAGCAGCAACAAAAAGAGGCAGCAGCAGTTCTGTTTGTGCACAGCAGGCCAGGCAAGCATGTTTCGAAAATTACAATTACCCCCCTGGCAGGTATGCAGGACAAAATACTCCCTCCAACAACAAGAGCAGGCCAAGACTCCACAAAGCAACACCCAACTAACCACCAAAGACGACGCACCATCATACCAGACAACATGGAAGTGATCAAACAAAGGAATGTACTGGAAATAAAACACAAACATAAATAGAACATGCCAAACCATAATGAAACAAAGCAATTATTTAAATCTAAAGTTACGGAGACCCCACTTGTCCATCTTAAGCAGTCCACGAATTGGCCCATGAATTTGTTTCCCTTCCAAGACCGCAGATGTCAGAGCATCGCAAGCCAAGTTAGCCATATAATCCGCAGCCTTGTTTCCCTCACGATATATGTGAGAAAAACGAACAATGGTTTTGGTTCTGAGATCTTGAATCCCCATAAGAAGATGTGACAGCTTCCAGTTGGTGATGTTAGATTGAATGTTCTGATTCTTTTCTCTTTTCTTTTTTGGTCTATTTCCTTGTTCAGTGAGGTGGTGAAAGTGACATCTCCTCTATGAAAATCACACCTATTAAAACGTGCTAACAATTTTAAACACTAACAACTTAGAGTAAGTTTAAAATAATTAAAACTTGACTACGATGACTGATTATTATGCAATAGTTTTTCTTGGATCCAGTCTCCGACGTGAGGAGTGGTTGCTTCACTTCTCGGAACAAAAACCCCAGCTAGTCGTAGTTCACGATTGAGAACATAAACTCAAATTGTGGACAGATTTACAAAGAAGCACAACATATAAACTTTGGTTTGGGAGAATTTCAGTACACACAATAGAATTCAGTACACACAACATATAAATATTGGCTCTAATTTTTCGTGGAATATTGTTTACTTATGCATATAGAACGAATCCATCCAATGGATTTTGTTCTCTGTGAACTTCCAACAAGATCGTTGATTAGTCTTATAGCTATGAATTAACCCAAGGCAGAGAGTGTAGTACAGCAACATGGGTCCTGAATGGTAGATTACCGCTAATAATATGTGTATTTAATAGTATGCCTACCTTTACAATTTCAAATCTGATGGTCCTATAAACAATAGTGGAACATGGAGGCACTTCGACTTCTACTCTTTGTTCTGCTGATATTAGGAATTTAGGTTTTTAGGGGAAGGGAATAAAACAAGTTGTATGGTCAATGAAGAAGTTGCAAGAATACTTTTGATGACATAGAGGGGTAATAGTGGTAATTTCCACGGAGAGTATAGGGCACAAATGTAAATACGATTCATTAGTCTTCAAACCAAAAAACCCAACTACCCTAATAACCTTGCCCCCCCCCCCAATGAGATTTAATCCAGCCCATAAGCATGGACCTAGTCCATGTCCCCATGGATTTTGGGAGTTCTACAAATGCTAAGATGTTCAATCAAACCGGTATCTAAGACGGAATACTTATTGTATTATATAGTAATATAATCAATCAAATGAAGCCTTGGTAAACTAAATCTATAAGCACCTATATTCTCAATTTGATGCTTAAATTGATAGTGATGTTATCGATATACATAAATTTGTATATTGATATACATTGTTTGTGTATAACTTATCTATAGAGATTACAAATATATACTATAGAGATTAAAACCATGTATTTATTTGTATAGGATTCATTGATAGGGATTCTTGATATGTATTCAGTTGTTTAGGGCTGTCTATAGGGCTCCCTCATGTGTATATATACCTCCATAATGAATAATATTTCAATGGTTAATTACCATCTCTCATGGTATCACAGCCACACTTGGTTTCAAAACCTAAAATTTAGCTTAAAAATTTTTCCATGGCCGAAATACCTTTAGTAAATACACTCGCCACCGTTGTTGTTACCATTGCCAGCAACACCAATACCTCCATCGTGTCTGCTGCTTAAACGCTGATGGTCTTTTCTCCATTACCAAGCCTATCTCATCAATTGTTGATTAAATTAACATTGGCTAATTTTTGCTATGCAAAACCCAGTTACTTCATATGCTAAAAGGTTCTAGCTTTAACCATCACCTTGATACCAATAGTTCAGATCCTGCTTAGTTTCTAGCAGATAACCAAATCAACTCAACTTACACAACTGCGGTGAGAAAGATCAAGGAGCACTTAGTTGGATTATTGCCTTTGTTTTAGAGAGCATCTTGGTTCAGATAGTTGGAGTCGATACTGGCCATGCAGCTTTGGTAAAATTAGTTGCCACCTATGCCACTTCTTCAAAACAACAGATTCGAGAACTCAAGTCCCAGTTACATAATCTTCATCGAGGTAGTGATTCTATTGAGACTTTTGTTTAGAAGGCTTAAAGTATCTCTAACAAACTTGCTGCTCTCTAGCACTATATTGCTAATGATGATTTAGTTGAGTTTGTTAGTGCTAGTTTAGACTCTGGCTATCGTCCTTTTACTCGAGCACTCAATGCTCGTCATGAAGACATTAGTTTTGATGATTTACATGGCATGTTGTTAAATGAGGAACGTCTGTTGAAAGTGGATGAAGCTCAATCTATTATTATGCATTATGCCATGTATATACAATCCCCACAAAGGGCTATAGGACATAGTCGTGGCTGAGGAGGCTGTGGACGTGGTCATTATTCCGCATAGCAACAGTCTCCTTATCAGTCATCGATTGACAAACAATATTACGCACCACGTAGTGTACCACACTCAGTGCAATTTGCACAAACTCCTTCACCACATGCATTGATACAGACTCAATATGGTCCACTAGATACTAGTAATATCACTTGTTACAATTGTCATGGCTCAGGTTATGTGGCCCATGCATGCCCTTTCCTGCAGACGACCAGGAACCCTTATGTGTTTAACTGTTCTAGCTCTAACCTTGCCACTACTTCACAACTGTCCTAACAACAGTAGCTCTTGGATAGCAGGACAACGTATCATTTAGCTCCCAACCTTAACAATTTGGCGATACACTCTGAGTACACTGGTCCTAGTCACATAGATGATGGCTCTGAACTCCCTATTTCTCACATTGGTACCTAATCCTTACCCCATGGTTGATCGTAAGTTTTTCTTTGATGATATTTTGCATGTCCCGACTACTCATTAAAATTTACTTTTTGTTAGCTCATTTGTTCGTTCTACCAATGTTTCTATTGAATTCTTTCCTGATTTTTTCTTGATTAAAGAGTTGGGAATGAAGCAAATACTCCACAAAGGCCGGAGTAGTGGTGGTCTTTATTCATTTTAGCCTGAGTCTGTGCTACCTCAGTTTGTCCAGCCATATGCCGCTTGTCTGTCTACCTATATGCTTGTTGAGAACATGCTTCTATTGCTATTGTTCACAAAGCCTTGCATCCTAGTTTCATTTTGTTAGTGTTATCAGGTTCCATGTTTTCTGTCTTGCTTGTTCTATTAGTAAAATGCACAAGTTGCCTTTTCCTGCTTCTGGTTATTCGGCTACTGGCCGATTAGATTTAATTTATTCTGATTTATAGGGTCCTGCCCCATAAATTTCAAATGATGGATTTTGTTATTATGTTTTATTTTTTGATCATTTTAGCAAGTATACTTGGATTCACTTTATTAAAAATAAATCAAATGTTCTAGATATTTTCATTCAATTTCAAAAACACGTTGAAAATATTTTGTTAAAACTTTCAAAACTTTTCAAGTAGATTGGGGTGGCGAGTTTCAAGCTCTAACTTCTTATCTACTTGAAAATGAAATTTCATAGCGGATTTCCTACCCGTATAAACTAGAACAAAATGGTTGTGCAGAACGGAAACACCGTCATATAGTTGAAACTGGAAGAGCACTTTTATATCATGCTAAAGTACCAAACAATTTGTGGACCAATGCTTTTGAAGCTGCAATATTCTCTATTAATCAAGTACCTACACTAAACTCCAACACAAGTCTCCTTTTAAGGTTTTATTGAATTGTAAACTTGACTATCATCAACTTCATTGGATGTTTGTGTTACCCTTGCTTTGTTCTTATTCCCAAAACAAATTATCTCCTAGATCTTTACCCTATGTTTTTCTTGGCTATAGTCGTACTCATAAGGGTTATACATGCTCTGAGCCTGCATTTGAGAAAATTTATCCTTCACTCATATCTTGTTTGGTGAGCAGGTTTTCCCTTTTGAGACCTCCAATGATGCATTGTCCCTAGATCTACTGCTCAGCATGCCTTCCATAGTCACCGTTCATCTTCTTTACCTACCTTATACCTCTGCTCCCGTCACTAGTCGAGCAAAGCTGACCTTGAATCCACTAACCCAAAATGTCTCAGCTCCATCAGTCGAACCATCACCAGTTGAACCTCATACCCCGAGCACACCTACATTGTTGGTTAGTCCGTTATCCGGGTCACACAATTACCTGTCACTCAAGGTCTCTCTTTGGTTCCTGCCTCTGTACAAAATGATAATTCACCGAATGATGCCTCTACAACCCCTCAAGTTCAACAAACTAGGGTACATCTTATGGTTACCCCTGCGCAGACTAGAAAATTTATACCTCGATTGCCTATGTTCTTTATGACTATAATGGATGATGCTAATGAAACCACTTGCTACTCCCAAGCTGCAAAACATGCTCATTGGCGCAAGGCCATGATCGATGAATATAATGCATTAATTGTTAATGGTACTTGGAAACTTGTTCCTTCATCTCTGGCAACTAATATAGTAGGTTGTAAATGGGTTTTCAAAACTAAACGAAAATCCGATGGTTCCATTGAGGGGTATAAAGCACGTTTGGTCATTAAAGGCTTTCCCCAACGACCTGGAATCGATTTTGTAGACACCTTTAGCCCAGTTGTAAAGCCTACTTCCATCAAACTTCTCTTGTCTGTTACGGTATCCAATGATCAGTCTATTACTCAGTTGGATATACCCAATGCCTTTTTTCATGGCAAAATGGATAAGTTGGTTTACATGCAACAACCTCTAGACTTTGTTTGTAAGGACCCGAATTTTCCTTTCGATTATATAAATATATAGATATACCTACATGTGTGCAATTTGCATGTTTCTATGTATGAGTGTTCATTATTTTCATACTTTATGGTACATGTTCGTTTTAAGTGCAACATGTACACGTTTAGGATTCATTCTTGTTTTAGTTAATCACTATACAACTATAAAATTCAAGAAATACATGGATACATAGAGATATATATATATATATATGCGGTTTATATATGTATACATATTTAGTCTTAGTAGATTTTCTTGTAACTTTTCTAACTTTTGCGAGAAAACCCCTAAAGTATAGGTAAATTGTATTTTCTATCCCTAGATATTATTTTCTTCCCTAATATGAATAATATTATATAATATACTAGAAATAAATTATGTTTTCAGATCTTTTAAGGGAGGGGGACGAATTTTGAAGGGGTTTTGGGAGAAAATAGAAAATACTAAATACTAGGCTTGTACTGAGTCTCATCCTCCAAGCTTGCCAAATACAATGTATTTATACACTTGTCCCATACCTTCTAGATGGAAGAATACATACTTGGCTCTTGTTAATGTAGAGTTACACTTAAGCTATGATAGACTATATACTTGGCCAATAGGGCATTAATTAGGAACATGACTTAATACTATTTTAATTCTACCTTCTATGTAATCTTCTAAATAAGATAACAAAAACATCACCACACACACACACACTTAAATATCTGGCCATACACCCCCCATTTCTACTTTTTCACCTCTTCAAACAATCTTCCAACTCCAAACCCTTTTCTTCTTCAAACCACTCCAAGGCGAGAAAGACGTCAAGGTAGAAATTTGCCTATGGCATGAGCTAGGGTTAGGTTTTTACCAATCTATTAGCATGGTATCTTCCCTATAAGACCTAGGAGGTCACTACAAGTTGGTTTCCATCTTGGGTCTAAGGGTTTTCAAGAGGTGTTGGTTATATATGTGTATATGATGGTTACGATCTTTCTACGAGTATGTTTGGTTACACTCTTGAATAAGCATGCTGAAATTGTTGCCATTATGCTATGTTATCATATTTTATACCTTGTTAGAGTCTTATATATGTGCTAGAAGTTAGAATATTAAGTTTTCCCAGCTGAAATTTCAAGTGGTGCACATGCTGGAAATTACTATTCATGCAGAAAATATTATTTTCGAAGCTGAAAATTTCAATTTTTGCAAAGCTCGAAAAATCCGAAAATTTCCAACTGAAAACCTGGTTTTTAAACCGCAAATTCAGTGTAAAATAAGCTGGATTTACAGATTTTTCAAAGTTGGAAGTTTGGGTTACGAAAGCTGAAATTTTCAGAAGTTGCGCACTAAACCGTTTCGCGTCGCTGTCTGAAACTTCCAGGTTTCGTAGGCTGGAAATTCGAAATTTTGTCAACTAAAAGTCTATATTACAATTTTGGGAATATATGTATGGATTTCCAGTAGGTTTAAGTTGGATTTTTAGTAGTTTGAAAGCTAGAAATTTCAGTTCGAAGTTGTAAATGTCGATTTCGCAAAACTGTGAGTTTTATGATGAAATTTTGATTTGGATGTGTTGGAATTATGTGTATAAGGGCCCTATATGTTTTCGGTATGGATGGTACTAGAGTTCGGCCGGGCGACAATGGGTTTGCCGGTCTTAAAACAATTCTCGCCATCCATGTCTTATTCCCATCTTGCATGGACGGAGTGTTCCATGTATTGGTTGTGGGTCGTAGGATTTCGGCATATACTCGAGATATGACTACCGGTGTGGTTAGGTTGGGTGGGAGTTTCGGTTGGAAATTGGTTTACGGCACGGCGAGATAAGGTAGCCGCCCTTCGAGGTGTAAAACGGTAACTATATGATTGGATTGTGATGCTCTATCAGAGCTGAAATTTATGTGATTTGATCAAGAACTGAAATTTCTATGGGTTATGTGTAGTTTTATGTGCTTTTATGACAATATGCAATTTCACACAAACACCTCATGTCTATGCGAATTTCTACTCAATATGTGTATATGTTGACATTGTTGCTTTTATTATGTTTTAGCTGAATTTGAGACACCAGAAGATAGGTACAAGGAGGAGGTAGGAGGACACTTCAAGGCGTTTAGTTAGTTATGTATATTTATTGAGTTAGAAACTTGAAAGTTAAGAGTGTGTAAGTGTAATAAACGAATTATGTAAACATCCCTTTTGGCATATTAGTATGTATGTTTGATTTCATCACTTTTATGTTATCATGTTTTTATGAGATGGTTTTTGCCATGATTAGCTAGAGGTTTCGGGGCGTCACATTGTTGATTCATCCAAGCCTTACTATGTTTTTCAGTTGCACTGTTCAACTTATGGTCTCAAACAAGCACCACGCATGTGGAACAAATGCTTGACTGATGCTTTGCTTTCTTTTGGTTTTAAAGGTTCGAAAATAGACTTTTCTTTATACTGTTTTTCAGTGGGCACTAACAAATAACTTTTTTGTTTGATCTATGTCAATGACATAATTATCTTGGGCTCTTATACAGAGCTTGTAGATTCTTTGGTGAACTATTTGCAATATCATTTTGTTGTCCGCAACTTAGGAAAGTTGTCCTATTTTTTGGGTATCGAAGCAACATGATAGTCGAATGGGTTGCTATCAATAATAGAGCCAGTGGGGGTTGGGGGGGGGGGGGCTGGTGGCGGCGGTCCCTCCCCCCCCCCCCCCCCCCCCCTCAATTTTTTAAAAATTCATTTTTTAGTATATATATTTATTCGCCTCCCCCCCCCCCCCCCCCCCCCAAAATAAAATTTTGACTTTTATATAAGTTACATAATAAAATTTTTAATTTTTTCTACTCTATTTTATTTTTGGTGATTTATTTTTACCTAATCTCATTTATCATAGTAATTAAATTACCTCTCTTTCTTTTTCCTTATTCTCTTCAAATTAAAATAATAAAAATTCTATTAGATTTTACTTTTTTTTTTTTTTTTGGTAAAATAGATTTTACTTCTTTCTTCTATCCCAATTAAAACACTAAAAATTCTATTATAATTTTTCTTTTCTCACAAACCCTACAGTATTCAACTTTTTCTTCAAAAGCAACGCAAAAGAAGGTATCGTATACTAATTTTGAAATTTATACATTTATTTATTATTATTATTTTGTAATTGATTCATGTCTAGAGATTTGAATCTTAGGATTGTTGGTATGATTCTTAATAGTTGTTCAATATTAACCTTAATGAGTCTTAATGTTAATTTGTTGGGTTATTAAACTTGAATGAATCTTACTAATTTGACATTTCATTTTTAATTGGGAGTGATTTGGGAAATGTGAGGTGGAAAAAATTAAAGATATTTTTTGAACTTTGAATATATTGTTTGATTATGAGAACAAAGAGAGAGAGAGAGAGAGAGAGAGAGAGAGAGAGAATATATTTTAATACTTTTTGAATTTTGATTATATATCAATATGTGGATATATATCACCACTAGGCCTATAACCTAGCGGTAAGGGTTCGAAATAGGTACCAATGAGGTTTTTAGTTCGAACTCTCTTGTCCTCCCCCTTTTTCTTTGAATGAGTGTGTACGTGTGTGGGGGTGTATTTTCAGTTGACATCTATAAGGTGTCATGTGTTGATTGTATCAAAAAAATGTGGATTTATGTCAATTTTATTTATTATTGTTAAAAAATTCTTTGTTAATTATTTTTTTAAAAGCAATTCATTATTCACTATATTTGTTTCTTTTGAAATAAAAAATAATTAACTTGTTATTTTTTTAGTATCATTTTCTATATATTATTTTGGTTATAGCACTTTTTTTCTTTTTTTATTGTAGCACTTGTAATTGATCATATACGCATAAATATGATAACTTTTGTTATTTTATATGTTAATATTATATATAAACCTTATATTTATACATTTTAATACCTAATGATCTCGAAAATTTTCGCGCCCACCCAATCAAATTTCTGGCTTCGTCCCTAGTTGCTATTCTCAAAGACTTGATATATTCGAGATTTGGTTTAAAGAACCAAGATGGACTCTTGCAACTTCATTTCCACTCTGTCCAATGCAATAGAAAACGTAGGTTCTGAGTTGGACAAACCATTTCATGATCATACTCTCTATCGCAGTATTGTTGGTGTTTTACAATACTTGACATTTACCCGACTGAATATAGCTTATGCTGCCAATAAAGTCTCTCAACTCATGCACAATCCAACAGAGATCCATTGGTCGGCGATAAAGCACATTTTACGCTACTTGAAGCAACTACTACTCATGATTTATTTATTTCTCAAACCTCTCTTCACAAATTGCATGGCTACTCAGACTCGGATTGGACTAGTTCTATTACAGATTGCAAATCCACCACAGGGTATACAATATACTTAGGTGATAATCTAATCTCTTGGACTAAGAATCAATGTGCGATTTTTAGATCTTCTATAGAGGCTAAATACAGAGCATTAGCAAGTGCAACTTCTGAAATGACTTTGATTGATTCCCTTTTACGTGAAATAGGGCATTCTTCTCAAATAGCAACTGTCTTATGGTGTGATAATTTGAGTGCCACTTTTCTCACTTCCAACCCAGTCTTTCACTCTCACACCAAACATATGGAAATTGATTTTCATTTTGTTCGAGAGAAAGTGAAAAACAAGTCCTTGGTTGTTTGTTGTATTAGCTCTCATGATCACATTGAATATATTTTAACGAAGTCTTTGCTCAAGAATTAGTTTCATCAACTTAGAGATAAGTTGACTGTGTGTTCAACCCCCACTCAACTTGCGGGGGAGTGATAGGGATGTTATCGAATATACATAAATTTGTATGTTGATATACATTGTTTGTATATCACTTATCTATAGAGATTACAAATCTGTACTATAGAGATTATAGACATGTGTTTATTTGTATAGGATTTATCTATAGGAATTCTGGACATGTATTCAGTTATTTAAGACCTATCTATAGGGCTCCCTCATGTGTATATATACCGCACAATCAATAATGCTTCAATGGTTGATTGCCATCTATCACAAATTTCAACATATTGTTTCAATAACAAAGAAAAAAAAAAGCCAAACAAACAATAGAAAAGAAAACCAAAAAAACAAAAAAAAATCGATTACCTATTTAAACAAATATTTTTTTAATGAATATTTATATTATCTATTGTTGGAAATGGGCTTGATAAGATGATATTTCAAGGGGTAATCTAGAATTGAACCATTTGGAATGGTAATCCATAGATAAAGCCCAAGAAAAATATTATCTATGTGAAAATAAAGTTGTGTAAAATATCCCATATCGGATATATTAGCCTTGACAATGCTAGTATTTATGTGGTTAAGTGTTGTTATAGTGTAAACTAAACAACTAAGTACCGCATATGGCCAAACCCCACACGCGCGCGCCGCCCTACCCGACCCGGCTCCGGCCACGGCCAGGAGCCACTGACCACGGACCAGGACCAGGACCAGGTCCAGGTCCAGGTCGCGAGTGCGGGTGCGAGGTCCAGGTCGCGAGTACGGGTGCGGGTGTGGGCATTTGGGTGAATTGTCTCGGTCTTGGGCTAAATTTTTACTGAATTGCCCTTGGTGTAACGGTTTTATTCAAAAATCTGAATTTTGAATTCCGTTACTATATTTAATTAATGCGGTTTGAAACCTCCAGACACGTTACCTGGCCAAACAACACGTTTTCCAATGTTGTCTGTTTTTTAGTCCAGGTACATTATGTGTCCATTGGCATTCAGACGGTTTCAACTTTGCATTAATGTGCCGGACTTTAATGTTGGCTGTCTCCTCCCCCTATATAAAGCTGCCTTCTGGTTCCTTGCAAAACACACAGAAACACAAGCAAACGAAACAAGAAGAAATAGCAAGTATACTCTTTTAAGAAACTGCAGAGTCTTAAGAGGGTTTAGGCAAAAAAGAGGGGATTGACTACTTTGATACGTATTCCCCTGTAGCCCGATTAACTACAATGCGCGTGCTGATTGCACTAGCTTCCATATATAACTTCTCTGTATGGTGATCTAGAAGAAGAGATATATATGGAACAGCCAGAGGGATTTGTAGCTGTCGAGAATGAAAACAAAGTTTGTAAGCTTGTCAAATCTCTTTATGGGTTGAAACAAGCGCCTAAACAGTGGCATGAAATGTTCGATAAAACTATATTGAACTTTGGCTTTGTTGTAAATGATAATGATAAGTGTGTCTACTGCAAAACAAGTGGTGATTCATGTATCGTTTTATGCCTGTATGTGGATGATATATTATTAATAGGGTCAAATCTTGAGATTATCAATGAGACGAAAGAATTCTTGACAAGTAAGTTTGAAATGAAGGACATGGGTGAAGCTAGTGTGATTCTAGGACTCAAGTTGATTCGGTCAACTGAGGGTATAACGATTTCTCAATCTCATTATGTTGAGAAGATAATTGAGAAGTTTGGTTATACTAACGGTAGAATCCTGAAAACGCCTTATGATCCTTCTGTGACTCTTTTCAAGAATAAATCTGGTACTCCAGTGTCTCAATTAAGATATTCTCAAGTGATTGGAAGCTTGCAATATTTAGCTAATGGTACGAGACCAGATATTTTATTTGCGGTCTCTAAGTTAGCTAGATATACGAGCTGTCCTAATCGTACTCATTGGGAGGCTTTGGATAGGGTAATAAGGTACCTTAAAGGTACAAGTTCCCTTGGACTGCGTTACGGAAAATTCCCTGAAGTTCTTGAGGGATTTAGTGATGCAAGTTGGATTGTCCAAAACTCCGGGAGTAATGGATGTACAGGGTATGTATTTACTCTGGGTGGAGGCGCTGTCTCCTGGAAGTCTGCAAAACAGACAATCATAACTCGGTCTACATTTGAGGCTGAGTTATGTGCTTTAGATACTACTGGAACTGAGGCTGAGTGGCTGCATGGGTTGATGTGTGGGTTACCCATGGTGGGTAAACCTGTCCCTGCTATTGCCTTGCATTGTGATAATCAAACCACAATTGCAAAAATACGGAGTTCCAAGTATAATCAAAAGACTAAGAGACACATCCAAGTTAGACTGAAGTCTATAAGGGAGATAGTGTCTGAAAGAATTGTAGCCATTGATTTTGTTGGTACCAAAGACAATGTGGCTGATTTTTTAATGAAAGGACTTCAGTTTAACTCATTCCAAAAAGCCAGGTTGAGGATGGGACTTGTAACCCATTGAGTTTACACCGACAGTAGCAACCCAACCTACCAAGTGGAGATCCCACAAGGAAGGTTCAATGTGGTATAAACAAGCAGTCGGGTGTAAACGTGAGCACCTAAATTTAGACTGGTACTGTGTACCTAAAGTCTATCCTCTGGTATACCTGGGAGGTGCTGTATTACTGCTAGTATAGTAAGAGCCCTGCTCTGAATGGGTTCGAGGTCTTAAGTGATGAGATGTGAGCAGTACATCTTCGGAGAAGCCCAGCTAATGAATATTATCGTGTGGCCGCAATTAGAGGAGACGGGTTACCCCTTGAAAAATATTCATGAAACAGGATCAGGACACATGGCCATTAACGTGTCACCCCTGAAGATTGCTAAGCTCGATGTAATATGTTGTTTCCAATAGATGTCATCACAATCAAGGTTCAAATTCAAGGCATATGTCCATTTGTTCCTGTGATGACATAAGTTGGTTAACTAGACAGTGGTTCAAACCGGAAGGTACTTTTATTGAAAGCACATTACGAGTATGCAACCAGGACTTTATGCTATGGATTAGGGGGGGATTGTTGGAAATGGGCTTGATAAGATGATGTTTTCAAGGGGTAATCTAGGATTGAACCATTTGGAATGGTAATCCATAGATAAAGCCCAAGGAAAATATTATCTATATGAAAATAAAGCTGTGTAAAATATCCCACATCGGATATATTAGCCTTGACAATGTTAGTATTTATGTGGTTAAGTGTTGTTATAGTGTAAACTAAACAACTAAGTACCGCATATGGGCAAACCCCACACGCGCGCACCGCTCGACCCGACCCGGCTCTGGCTCCGGCCACGGCCACGGCCACGAGCCACGAGCCACGGACCACGGACCACGGACCACGGACCAGGACCAGGACCAGGACCAGGTCCAGGTCGCGGTCGCGGGTGCGGGTGCGGGCTCGGGCGTTACTATATTTAATTAACGCGGTTTGAAACCTCCAGACACGTTACCTGGTCAAACAACACATTTTCGAATGTTGTCTGTTTTTTAGTCCAGGTACATTGCGTGTCCGTTGGCATTCAGACGGTTTCAACTTTGCATTAATGTGCCGGACTTTAATGCTGGCTGTCTCCTCCCCCTATATAAAGCTGCCTCCTGGTTCCCTGCAAAACACACAGAAACACAACAAACGAAACAAGAAGAAATAGCAAGTATACTCTTTTAAGAAACTGCAGAGTCTTAAGAGGGTTTACAGTTTTTTTTAGCTTTTGAGTGTGTTTTGAGGTGCATACACAACCTCTAGAGCTGTTTAGCTTTCGAAGTGAGGTTCAACGTAGCAGTACGGCTTGGAACGGACCTCTAGACTGTCTTATCCTGGAAGGAATATCGCAGTCCCTTCGCACTGGTCAGTGGGGCGAATATTTCTTTAAGGCAAACCGGCTCAACCCGGTGATTCAGTCATTGACAATATCAAATAAATACTGATAAGTTTACTGAACTTTCTTATTTATTTATTTGTATTCGGCATTGTTTAATTGCTTTTGGCTATCGTGTTTTCTTTGTAAAACTATTGTTGTATTATAATTATATTATCGAATAAAGCCACCCATGTGAATATCGAATTTTAGATATTCTGCATTATTGTTTTCCAACATCTATGCTCTTTTATATAGAACACCTGCACTCCCTAATAACTTGTAAATATCTTTAGTCTGATATGTTTTTGTGTCTCTCTCTCTTTTCTGTTATCACTTCTTCATTTTCTCTTTTTCTATTCTTAAGCAATACTATTATTTTTCCTTTTTATTCTTTTTTCTTCCTCTCGCATATTTCTATATTTTATTTTACTTATTTATTTATTTTAATCCTATAATATAATCATTTTTTTTGTCTTTCACAAATTTAATACAGCTATTAAATTTTTTTTAAAACAAATATATTCAGGTAAAAATAAAAATTTTAATTATATGATAACGAAAATTTTGAACATATGATTGGATTATACCACTTTTCTTAATTTGTAAACACATCGAGTGTGACTCACCCATTAACCTATATAAAGGGGCAACACCTTTAGTAATTTACTACTTTTGATCTGCTTATTTTTTTTGTTTGTCAATTTCTATTTTATCTCTTTCTTTTTCTTTACTCTCTCTCTCCTCCTACATGTTATTTTTATTTTCTCTCCCCCTTTTTTTTAATCTCCTAGTACTCTTCAATATCATTTTTTAAATTTCTTTGTAATTGCTTTCTTAATTTTTTATTTTAATTTATTTTCTTTTTACTTATTACTAATTTTATAAATCTATTAAAAATAATTAAATATATTTTGATAGTATTGATACAAGAAAAATATTAATACGTTATTAAATTAAATTATGTTTTTAATTATGCACACTCATTAAATGTGTCAATATTACTAATATATAAAATTGGGCTAATTTGTGAATGACACATGACAATACTTTGCCAATGTGTGGCACAAGCTAATTGGAACTGTTTGGTTACCTTAGTGCCACTCTTACAATGCAGTAGTTGCTTGAACATTGTTATTCCAACAATTCCAAGGTTAGTTGCCCTTTAAAATAGGGAATTGTTATTGGCACTTTAAAACTAATATTCAGACTCTAAGTTTATTTTTTCGATTGATAAATTGACTAAAATGTTCATTCATCTTTAAAAAATTATTTTTATTAATTTCATGACATGTATGCCCTTTTATTTATTGGTACTCATTTTCATATAAAAAACACATCAAATCACAACCTTAATATTAACACTTTAATTTTTTGTTTGATCTTTCATTTTTGTCCTATTTAGTTAAATACAATATAAATATTACTAGCAAAATTTTTCAGGTCATGCATAGAACTTCCAACATATATGAAATTATGAAATAAAATGAAGCAAATTAAATATATAAAAAAATTGGGTAACAAAGAAAACAAAAGACATTAAATAATCCCACTAATATTAAAATATGCAAAATACTAGAATAAAAACAACATATTGTATTCCCACTAATTCTATTTCTTCTTTAAATTATCTAATTTCAAAACAAAATTAGAAATTTTAGAAATTTAGTTATCTTTTTCTGGTGTTTAATTTTGATCCCTTGAACCTTTTGTTGTTTTTGTTTGATCCCTTTGAACTCTGTTGAACTTTTACCCTCCGTTTGGTTCTTGGATTTTAGTAAGGAAAAAAATTTCTTCTCTCCAAATGATAGTACTCTATGCTTTCATTTTTGATCTTTTCATTTTCCTTCCACTTTTCCTTACCAAAATCAATGTTCCAAACATAGCATTAAGGTTTTATGGATTTTGGTTCAATAGCTTTCTTCTCCGGTTTACTTGTTTTTCTTTCTTCTTCCTCTTCGTCTTTTTTGATGAAAGTTCTTTTTCGTTTTTGCAAAATTTGCAATCCTCAGATTTTGTGTTCTTTCGCAGAAACGGAAGCAATAGGTTGTGGATTTATGGTAGGTGAGGAATGCAACAATTTGGCAACATGGTCCTTTTTTTCATTTAATTGATTAAGTGTTACTAGCCTTGTGGAAAGTGGCGAGGAACATAATTAATAAAGGAGAGCGACGGTTTTTTGATTTAATCATATCCTTAATTATTTTTTTTATATAATCAATTTGGAACACCTTATAAATATCAACTGAAACGCTACACACACTCACTCACCCAAAGGGAAAGGGGAAGGGACAAGAGGGTTCTAACTCAAGAGCTCACTAATGCCGGTTCGAACCCCCATCACTGGACTACAACCCCAGTAGTCATATCCTTAATTATTAATCTTACAAAACAAAACAAAAATCCCTTAATTATTAAGCGGGTGTTTGGCTAAGCTTATTTTAAAGTGCTGATAAGCTCACAAAACTCATAAGATGTTTTTGTAGCTTATAAGCAAGTACATCTTATTTTAAAAATAAGTTCCTAAAGTGTTTGGATAAATAAGATCCTATAGTTTATAAGATGTTTTTAGAGCATATAAGTTGTAATTTTGTTTGGTAAAAATTAAAGCTTATATGTTTTTCTAAGTATAATGACAATCGAAAAAAATAAAATAAAATAATATAAAATAAATTTCATGCAAATAAATATTTTTTGAGATGGTAAAAATGTAATATTAAAAAAAATAAATGTAATTATGTTATTTTATCTTTTAGTATTAGACAACTTATAAGCAGTTTGAGAAAAAAAAAATTGGTAGGAGCTTACTTTTTTTTTGAAGCTTATAAGCTCCTGAGAGCTTATTTTTGGAGCTTATAAGCTCCTTTACTAAAAAAATTACCAACACTTTTAAAGAGTTTATAAGCTCTCAAACATCATATAAGATATTTTTAGGAGCTTATAAGCTCAGCCGAACACTCTCTAAGACTACTTAGGATAAATGATTTGTACGACTATTTAAAAGTTTAACTTCAATTGAACAAAAACTTCATCATATTTTATTTCATTGCTTACAAATAATATTATTATTACTCTATTTTAGTTATTTCATGATTTAACTTAGCTAATAACAATTATTAGTTGTTTTGGCGCACTCAATATGTGTGTAAAATAAATAAATAATAATAAAATGTAATTATATTCATAAATTCAGATTGTATAAATTATAAAAATTTATTTATTTTTTTTGTATGAGGATAATTTTTTTAATTATTTTCAATATATTGATTAAATTAATGATAAGGAGAAAAAATAATTTTAAATGAAATAAAATTAAAAAAGACAAATACGAAAGGAGTTATAATATGTTGAAGAGTGTGATAAGATATGAGAGAGAAAAGAAAAATTTTGGGAAAGTAAAAAACCATGGAAGGGTAGGGAAGAGACAGGATAGAGGAGAGAGGAGAGAGAAGAAAAACTCAAAAGACAGACCAAAGATAGCAATACAGTTTTTAGAGGTGGTTAGTTCTTTTTATAATAGTATAGATAGTATAGATTATTATTATTATTATTATTATTATTATTATTATTATTATTATTATTATTAATACTACAAGGGTTGAATAATATTTGACACTCAATTAAATGAGTATATATATCTTCTTCAAATTACGATTACAAAAATAAGCTCAACATTATGAAAATTATAATATAAACTTATAGATGTACAAATAAAATACATTTCTAGAAAAAATATTAAAAGCAAACATACTAGTTACATTGACTTTTTTTTTACATTTAGTTTTTTTATATTTAAATAAATCAATTCTTTTTTATAAATAGTGTGGTATTCATCAATTATTATACGAAAAATGTATAATAATATTTTGCACGAAGAGTATGAGTATTGTTCATCAATTCCGTATGCACACCTTCTAATCATTAATAATATTATAATCTGCATAGTTATTATAATTAACTTCATATTTGATTATAAATATTATTACATATGATGTCCATTTTTTGAATTTTGTTTTATTTAAAATACAGATGTTGACATTTTAGATATATTTTTAAAGTTATACATTCTTTGCAATATTTTAAAATTTTAAATTAAACATAATTTTTGATAAACTATTAACATATGTTTAGATTTTCTTTTAAATTTTATGTACTATTTATTTTTGTATTTTAATTTTTGTGTCATGCTTTCTATGTGTTATTTATGTCATTGACCATATTCTTAAAATAAAAAATTTAAAAAAAAAATCCTAAGGGTAAATGGTTTCTAGTTTCTACTGCTACTTAATATCCCTATTATTTTTGTTAGTGCCCATATTCTTAAAGTAGCAAATCCACCCTACCTGGAAGAAAAAGAATACGTAATAGAAAATTGTTATTGATACTCTATTCTTATTCTTTTTAATAAAAAGTTGGCTAAAATACCCATTGATTTTAAGACATGATTGGATATACTTTAACCTCTCAATTATATGCTATGTCCCATTCACTTTCTTAAAGTATCAAATACAACTTACACGCCATGTAATCAAAAACTTAGTCAAAATTGTCCTTACACTAATCCTATTTATACAATTTTAAATTTTTTTCTGCATTTAGCATTCTAAATTCAATTTCAAATACTTTATTAGTTATAAAAATAATTTTCATTTTAATTTTAAAAATAATTGATAGCTTAAGTAAATAGAAATAAAAACAAAGTTGATAAGTTATTGTAATAATACCTAAATGTTAAACATGGAAAAACTATTCTAATTCTTTTAACTTAATAAATTTATTTAAGTATAAATTCCAATTGAAGTTTGACTATTTTGAATAAAAACGGATAAGTAGTTTTTAACCATATTTTAAATATGCTTTTTATATTAAATTCAATTATAATATATTTAATAAAATTTGAATTCTTTAAAAAAATTACAATATACATTCAATTTTTCTTTTTAGAAACGAAATACAAAAATTGAAGTAATTAATGAAAATATAATTATTTTTATATTTAAAAGAGTTTTAAGTTTATTTTTGATTGAAGAGTACATAACTTGGATTTTAGTTAAAACATGTTTCAAATTAAATTTAGATTACAAATTGGAATAAATACTTTGTAAACTATATGTATAGATACACATTTGTATAGATTTGAGGATACTTTTGATGAAATATATTATTGGCGGAGGGAGGGGTTTTGGGTATTAGATCCATTAGTGTATAGAGGTAAATGATAAATAGCCTACATTTAAGGGGGTAAAGTGTATTTTATTTTATTTTAAAATGAATGGGAATTTTGGATAAATTTTCAATATACAAATGAGAATGGAGTGCCAATAATAGTTTTTAAATGCCAATAACAATTCCCTAATTAATATGGGTTCAATCCACCCAATGTAATTAAATTTTTTTGGGTTTCTTTTTTTAGGTTCAACAGAAAAAAATTAATTGGTTCACATCATGCAGGCTCATTATGTACTAAAATAATTTTTTGTATAATAAAATCCAATATTTTCAAAATTAGATCGGACCGGATCAGCCAAGCCAATGACTAGTGCTTGGTCTAGTCCAAATGTAATCAGAAAATTGTTGTCGACTCGGCCAGCTGAGAATCGAAAAAAATCGAGTAAAAACTGGTTGGACTAATTCCAATGTGAGACAAAAAAGAAAAAGAAAAAGAAAAAATATTTTAACTTTTTGTCAACACTGAATTATATGTTTCTCATTATCTCTCTCCAGAAAAGAGAAGCAAAAAATCTCCTAAACCCCAAAAGCTATCATCCCACTCCCCATTGTTGGCCCGCTCGATGCCGTCGTGCTCCTCCCCGTCGCCAACCCTAAGTCCAAGCAAGCTTTTGCATTAATTTCTTCTTTTTTTTGTAGTTTCATTTTTTTTTTTTTCTTTGCTCTCTCTCTCTCTCTCTTGATTCTTGAAAAGTGTTTTTTAGATTTAATGCATGCTAAAATTTCTTAGTTCTAGGTTGCTAAAATTTCTTCAAAAATTTTTCTCTCTCTCACTTTTGATTTTTAATGTGTGTGTTTTTTGGTTCCAGTCTGCTAAAATTTCTTAAATTAGGTATGTGCGAAAGAGGTTTTACTGTTTCAAGAAAATATGTAAATAGGGACCGATATTTTTCCATTGATTTGTGTTTATGTCTCTTGCTTTATTACTTGTGTTTCATGATTTGTAGATGTTTTGTTTACTAATAGAATTAATTCTTGTTTTAGTATTATGTTTTTAAAGGATAAGTACATTGGGGTACCCTGAGGTTTGCCTAAATTACAAATAAAACCCTCGATTTTGGCAAATTACCTAACAAACCCTAGGATTTGCAAATGTCTTACAATGTCAACCTTCTGTCTACAAACGTTAGGGTTTGTAATGGAAACTATCAAATTTTTGTTTCGTTCTTCCTATTTTATCATTTTGGTCAAAGTTTGAATATATTTGACTAATTTTTTAGGACTAAAATGCCCTTAGGGTCTAACATGTAAAAATATTTGATAGTAATAAGGATTACAACAAAATCGAATTTGACCCAGAGGTCATTTTAGTCCTAAAATATTAGTCAAATATGTTCAAAGTTTGACCAAAAGGGTAAAATAGGAAGAACAAAATTAAAATTTGACTATTTTCGTTACAAACCCTAACGTTTTTAGACAGAAGATTGACATTGTAAAATATTTGCAAATCCTTGGGTATTTTAGGTAATTTCCCGAAACCGAGGGTTTTATTTGTAATTTAGGCAAACCTCGGGGTACCCCAGTGTAATTATCCCCTTTTCTTTACTTTGTTATGTGGGATTCAAAGGTTGTAAAATAGCTTAACAAGATAATAATACAATTTGGTATGGAAAAAAATGGAAACTGAGTAATAATGTGAATATCAATTACTTTTTTTTTACCTTCAAAATATGTGAATATGTGTCTTAAGCTTTGCTATAAATGAAACTCGTACAAGTAGCATTTGCTACAAACTAATTAATGCTAATTACTTGGTGCAATATATGGGTCCTCATTGTAAATATTTGTACAGGCTTTATTTATTGACTTCATTGTAAATATAGGGCATGGAAAATATCAGTTCCTCTTTGCCTGTTGTACCATCAAACCCATCACAAGCTGTGCAACATTCTAGTAGTGGACAAAATCCTCGTTATGGAAGTGACATAGCTTGGAGGCATTGCTATGAGGTACTTTCAAGTGGGAAGACTCGGGCGTAATGTTTGTGCATATGGTCACTGATAATGCTGAGAACTACAAAAAAGTTGGAAAGTTGCTCTTTGATAAATATCTTTCAGTCTATAGGTCCCTATGTGCTGCTCATTGTGTTAATTTGATATTTAAGGATGTTGGAGAGTTAACATTAGTGAAAAGTTTAGTAGCTCTTGCTTCGAAGATAAAATTTTTTGTGTACAATCATAAGTGGTCTCATGCATTGTTGAGACAACGATCTGAATGGACTGAAATTATTCATCCTAGAGATACTCAATTTGGCACACAATTATGATCATAATGAGCATTTAGAAGCTTTGATTTTAAATGCAAGGTTTAAAAAGTTTTTGAAGACTGAAAGGGTAAAGAGATTAAGCAAATTATTTTAAATAGTAATTTTTGTAATAATTGCTTGATCGTTGTGAAGATTATGGGTCCATTTATAAGGTTATTGCGGTTATGAGATTTTGATGAGAAGCTTTCATTAGACTATGTTTATAAGGGGATGTGGAGAGCTATAAATGACATAAACGAGTTATTTAAGAACCAGGAGCATTAGTACAACATATTATTAATGATAGGTGAGATGTTGTGTTGCTCAAACGTCTCCACTTGGCTGCATTTTTCTTGAATCCTGCATTTAGTATGACCCACAAAGTCCTACCAAAAAAGTGGGATTGATAGGTCTACTTGATGTTTGTGAGAAGCTTTTGTCAAGAGTAAATGATGCATTGAATGAAATTACTATAGTTCGAGAACAAAAGGGGATCTCCACAAGGACATTTAGCTAAAAACTCTTCAAAAACTACTCGACCCGATAAATCTTTTATTTGTTTCTTACTTGATTGTTACTATTTATTTAGTATAATATAATTTTACTTTTATTCATTTTTGCATTTGGTGTAAAATTTCTTTTTACATGAATGGTGAAAGACATTTGGTGGGGACACACCAAATTTGCAAAAGGTTGACATTCGGCTATTGAGTCAAACCTCATCTTCATCCGGATGTGAGCATAATTGGAGTCTATTTGAATGCATCTACACTAAGGAGAGGAATAGATTGGAGCATCAAAGGTTATATGATCTTGTCTATGTTCACTATAATTTGTCTGAAACAATTAGTAAATTCAATCATCACATCAAGCTTCGGAAGACTGTAAACGGGAACAATATACATACTAGTTAAGTGGATACCGCGCAATGTGTTGTAATTAATGCTAGGTGAAATTAGTAATATATTTCAACGAATATTGGACTTCATTTACCTATACACTATGATGCACGGACACGGACACGACACGACACAACACGGACACGGCGACATGAAAAATCTCAAAATTTTAGGACACGACACGGCTCTGACACGGCTACTAAAAAATATATTATATTATGTTATATATTTATAATTTATTAAATTGAAGTATGTGATAGAGAAATAGTAATATTCATCATTACAACAAGAATCTTTTAAAATCAAATACATGATTAAAATAAAAAGAATTCATCATCATTCAAATATCTAAATACAAGCAAGTAAAAGAGTTAATACAAATTATAAAATACAATTAAAAAAATTATTTGTTATTTTCAGTTTTTCCACTAATTTTTTAAAAATTTTAAAAAAGACCCCATTTGTACTTTGTAATATATAAAAAATGCCCCAGCCATGTACCAACCGTGTCCGACACGCCCTTCAGCCGTGTCGGACACCGTGTCGGAAATTTTTTTTTTTTTGAATTTCCGGACACGGTTTTGGCCGTGTCGAACACGTGTCGGGGCCATGTCGGAGCCGTGTCCGTGTCCGACACTGCACCGAAGCATTTTTTGTCGTGTCCGTGCTTCCTAGCCTATACATCATCATTATCCTATTTTTTCCCCTTTATTTAGGAATATTGTGACCATAACATAATTCAAATAGAATGAAGGTTTGACATAACAAAGGACTAACAAGTCGAGAGATATTAGAGAAAACATTAGCATCCTCATGCGCATATGCATTGAGCAAAAGAAATATGTTGCTCAACACGAGCCAAATAGGCTCAATAAATATGTTGCTCAATATGAGCCAAATAACAGTTGCATAAATGTAGCATCCAAATAATTCTGCAAATAGGATATCGCTATATTATGTCAAAATAAAATTACAAAAGTGCACCATATAAAGAAGACAAAATAAGAAAATTTAACTGGTGTATTTGAATAAAGAAAATCAAATAAAGTAATGTATACCTACTCATTAAGAATAAAATAAAGGGCAATAAGACAAGAGTTATTATTCAATTAATGATATAATCCTTATCATGAACGCAAGAGAGTTACCTTTTGCACGGCCTTATAGATTGTGAAACCTAACCATAAAAATATGAGAAAAGCAATCTTAAATTCAAGTCATAATATTTAAGCATTATAACAAACAATGTAAAATAAAAACAATGGTGACATTTTATATTGCACACAGTGCTTGATATCCTTCAAGAAATATTAGTTAACATTCACCAATACATGAATTATGAATAACAGTGAATGAGATGTAGAAGGACAAAAGAACAAAGATACTCCAAGAAGAATCTAGCCAAAAGCGGCTACCAAATACAACACTTAGACATTAGACAAACTTCATCAGTTATCTACATATTACATATGCAGGGACGGAGCCAGGAATTTGATTGGGGAGGGTGAAAATTTTCGAGATCATTAAGAATTAAAATGTATAAATATAAGGGTTATATATAATATTAACATATAAAATAACAAAATTTATCATATTTATGCGTATATGACCAATTACAAGTGCTACAATAAAAAAAAAGAAAAAAAAGTGCTACAATCAAAATAATATATAAAAAAATGATACTGAAAAAAATAACAAGCTATTCTCTGTTTCAAAAGAAACAAATATAATGGATAATGAATTGCTTTTAAAAAATACTTATGAATTTTTTTAACAATAATAAATAAAATTGACATAAATCCACATTTTTTTTGATAAAATCAACGCATGACACCCTATAGATGTCAATAGAAAATACACCCCCACACACGCACACACACACTCATTCAAAGGGAAAGGGGGGAGGACAAGAGAGTTCGAACTCAAAACCTCATTCGTACCTATTTTGAACCCCCACCACTAAGTTACAGGCCTAGTGGCAATATAAATCTACATATTGATATATCAAAATTCAAAAAGTATTAAAATAGATTCTCTCTCTCTCTCTCTCTCTCTCTCTCTCTCTCTCTCTTTGTTCTCATAATCAAACAATATATTCAAATCTCAAAAATATCTTTAATTTTTTTCCACCTTACATTCCCCAAATCACTCCCAATTAAATATGAAATGTCAAATTAGTCATATTCATTCAAGTTCAATAACCCAACAACTTAACATTAAGACTCATTAGGTTTAATATTGAACAACAATCAAGATTCATACCAACAATCCTAAGATTCAAAACTCTATATAAAAATCAATTATAAAAAAAAATAATAAATAAATATATAAATTCCAAAATTAGTACACAATACCTTCTTGTAAATTGCTTTTGAAGCAAAAGTTGAATACTGTAGGGTTTGTAAGAAAAGAAAATTATAATAGAATTTTTGGTATTTTTATTGGGATAGAAGAAAAAAGTAAAATCTATTTTACCAAAAAAAAAAAGAAGTAAAATCTAATAGAATTTTTAATATTTTAATTTGAAGAGAATAAGGAAAAAGAAAGAGCGAGAATTTAATTACTATGATAAATGAGATTAGGTAAAAATAAATCACCAAAAATAAATAGAGTTGAAAAAATTAAAAATTTTATTATGTAACTTATATAAAAGTCAAAATTTTATATTTTTTGGGGGGGGGGGGGGGAGGGCGAAATTTTGAAATTCTAATAAATATATATACTAAAAAATAAATTTTTAAAATTTGAGGGGGGGCGGGCCCCGCTACCAAGCCCCTGGCTCCGTCACTGTACATATGTACATGACTGGTTCAACCTGGCATCAGTTTGGAGGCACGTGAGATAGCAACAGAGGTGGGACATTTGAATCATCACTTGAAGATTCAACTTGAGTAGTAGTAGACGTTCCGGTATCATCGTTATTAGCACCAGCAAAAGAACCTAAAATTTACAAAGAGAAGACATATACAAAAATAAATATTGTAGTGCCTTGGAGGCAATGAGATAGAAGAAATTTGAGAATAAATAATAAGACGTTTACTTGAGCTTCCTTGCACGTTTGCTAATGTTGATAGTTACTTAGCCTCAACCAATGAAGAAATAGTGTAGTGGTATTCAATGCCATAATTTAACCTTGTGGTTATAAATATCAAGTTTGACAGACCTTTTTGGCGTGCGGTGTTATACACGCACATTTAGTGAGAATATTGTTCATTTTTCAGTTATAAAATGACATTTTAAACCTTAGGTTTCCAAATTATTACAATATATACATATGTACATATATATACATAAATCTTATTTTGCTCATATCTCTCTCGTTTTTTGGCCAAATCGAGCGTGTGAGTAGTATAAATTGATTAGCTCGAGAAGAGGAATGCAACGGTGGTGGTGTTATGGTGTTTCATCGATTGGAGAAATAACAGTAGTGGCGGCGGATGTGTGACAGCGGCGGGTTGCCAAAATCCGGCGACTTTTCTGGCGATGTTCTACTGGGTTTGGAGTGCTTCGACACGGGGAACACAATGGTAGCCTCAATTTTGGGATTCGACAGTTGGTGGTGGAGTAATTGCTCGATAAACGTAAAAAGGGTAAGTTAGGATTTCTACATATTTTTGTCTAATTAAACATAATCGAATTGGATTTTGCCGATACTAATTGAGGGCTTTTGACGAGTTGATAAGATGAACGATTTGGTGTACAGTGTGACCATCCCAGTAGGGATGCAAACGAATCGAGTTAGCTCACGAACCTGACGAGCCGACTCGATTCGATGTATTTGAGCTCGAGCCGAGCTCGAGCCTAATAATCTTTGTTCGTAGGCTCGCGAGCCTTTATTATTTTAATATTTATTTAATATTATAATACATATATAATTATAAAAAGTCATGACCAAAATAAATAAATAAAATTTCAAAGTCAAAATTCCTATCTGTCTTCTCTCTTTACCTTCTTCTACTCTTCTCTGCTCTCTCTCTCTCTCTCTCTAGTCTCGCTTCCCCCGTCGTCTCCCTATTCTCCCTGTCGTCTCGCACGGGTCTCTCTTCTCCCTGTCATCCCTCTTGGCCCCGTCTCTTTGTCTTTCGTATCTTTACTTAGAGAGAAGAGAGTGTCTCTACCATGTCTTCACTGCGTCTTCGCCATGCCTACGCCGTCTCTTCGCCGCGTCTCTACCGCCTTTTCGCCATGTCTGTGCCGCTGTTGTGGGTCAGTTTCCGTGGACTTGAGAAAGAGGGTTATTTCTCAAATCTCAATCAAAAATTTCAGGTATTTTCTGTTTTTCTCTGTTTTTTCTTTAAATTCCAAAATGGGTTCTGTTATTCTATTTGCGCAATTGTTGGGGTTTGAGAAAGAGGGTCTATTTGCTCATTTGCCATGGGTTTCTGAATCTTGTTTCTGATCGGAGGTGAAAAATTTGGGTGTTTGATATTTTAGCCAAGAATATGAATAAGTTCAGCTCAAGCCAATCGAACCGAGCCTAGCCGAGCTCGAGTCTCAAATTTCACAGCTCCTAGAGCTCGAGCTCGAGCCTTGAAAAAACACCAAGGCTCGGCTCGGCTCGACTCGACTCGCATCCCTACATTCTAGAGACGGCGGCACAGCTGTCCGACGGTGCTCAGGTAGGGGTGATGGATTTGAGGTGCGCGGTGGGCAATTTCATCATTTCAATTTTAAATATTAATAAATATGATTTAAGGGGCGGTAGGCAAAGTTTTATAACCACAGGGTTAAATTTAAGAATTAGAAAACCACAAGGTTCAGCATGCTACGTTCGCAAACCACAAGGGAGTACTGTGCACTTTTCCCTTGTAAGAATATAGAAAACTTCAATATAAGAAAGTCATGAGAATGAATATGATGAATATTAAACACACATACACACACACACATATATATATATATGTTAAAGTGACAGTTTCGCAACCTCGTCATCAAGTTTCATGAGTTCTAGTGCTAGTAAACCAAAATGATTCTCAGCAAGATCACCAAAGACAAAACCTCCAATTGTGTCAAGAAGTCAAAGAGCGTGATTGTAAATTTGGTTCTGAAAATTTTGAAATATTTCTTCCAATAGAAATTCTTTCAAAACTTAAAACAATATCAAATTATATAAAAATTGAAACAATGTAAACATAAAACCTAGGCTTTGCAATTGTTTTTGCACAGCAAAAGTTGCAAGTAATATTCCATTCGTATTTACATGTTGTCTCCTTCAAACAACTATCACAAGCCATGTACCAAAACTTTAGGTCCGCATCATAATTTTTTTTTTTTTTTGACTTTAATTCAAAAATTTTCGTCCAAAGCATATATATAAATTATTTCCAAATTAAATATTGCAAGAATAGATATAATAAAATCATTGACAGATTTTGTATAATAATTTTTGCATTAAAATCAAACAGGTTGTATATTAAGTAAAATCGAACAATTTTTAACAAACTTATTAGATTGCAAATAATTTAATAATGAAGTTAGATAAGCTAAAATACAAGAAATAACTAAAGAAAAATAAATTAACTCACAACATTGTTAGTCATAATATTTGCAATAGAGGAGTAGTTGTCATGTGGAATCAATGAACGTGGGACTAATGCTTTAGATATTTCTTTTCTCTTACAAGTTCAATGAGAAGTGCATGATTTTTTGGTCACCTTTGGCGGTCAACAATATGAAGGAGAGTAAATATATGCATAAGATAACAAAATAATACATGGAAATAAATTATGTTAGAAAAACTGGTAGCGTACCAAGTCCTTAAAACTTGAGTTTCGGGATATGATAGGTTGACAACAATGTTTCAAAGGCCTTTCGCAGAAAGTGATATCCCTAACATGTAAATTGTTTTAGTCTGTACTTAGATATGAATGGACATATAAAAGAATAGCTTTATATGAAGTCAGGAAGAGACCATAATAATTAAACACACTAAGCCTAGCTGCTGAAACTATTGACATTTTGTCAGCTGCATCTAAAATGGTTGCCCCTTCATTGAAAATGACCTCATTGCACAAAGTAAATATCATTGGTTTTGTCCTATAAAGTGATTTCGAGGGAAAAAAAAAAAAGAAGTGAATAATCATTGCATGTGAAAGTAAATTATAATAGAAAAAAGGCAACAATACTTACTCATCATTAACGACAACAAATTCTTGCACAGTTGACATGCCATATTTTGTAGGCATAGTCCTATTACTTAAGTTTATCGATGACAATGGCCAAAATATATGTGGAAAATATAAGCTTGATGTAGAAAACATTGGAAAATATACATTACATAAGAAATATTCACGGACATATATACTAATCAAAGTTTTGCTATTCAGGATAAGTGGGATATCGACAAACTTAGTGAACTTTGGAGCTTCAAGTTCTCTTGGGAGAGAATCATTAGTTACATGTCGAATAATAGTGGTTCTGTTTATGGTCCATTAATGCACGTGTAGAACCGTTCTATACTTTGGTTCCATAAATGTGACCTTAGCATTAGATATAAAGTATGTCTACTGAACTTGGAGCACATCCTCCATTAAACTCATGTCTAGACCATATATAATAGCTTGCATCTTGGTTTCCGACACAAATTTTAAAATGAGAAGAGAACCATAACTTAATGATAAAACACATCTATAAATAATGAATACGTCATGGACAAGAAATACATACATCTTTGTCAATAAATATAAACCTCTGGTATTTTTGTAGGCTCGATTGAGACTGTCGAGGGCTTAGCTTTTGTGCGACGAGTAACTAAGTTGTCCAACTCCTCGTATTTGGTGTAATTTTAGAGCGGAGAACAGAGTTCGATGCATTTTTCAGTTACCACCACTACAAAGACAATACTTTTGTTCATTATGTAAAACAAGAATTAATAGGATCACGTACAATAGCTTGAAGAAGTTATAGTGTCAAGATTGAAATTATCAAAATTAGATTTATAGCTTTTATATTGGCTCCAAAGAAGAGACAAAATCGAAAATATTTTCATGTGCTAATTTTGATTATGCTAAAACATTACTCATTAACAAAATATGAAGGAATAAATGTTAAAGTTAAATAAGATAAGACAAAATTCTTTATTAAAGCTGTAAACTAAGATAAACAACCGTAGTCAACGAAAGAAGAACATATGATAATAATCTAATTTAATTATTACAAATAAAAAATATAATCATAAGCATGTCATTAAAAGAAAAATCACAAAACAAAATCATTGATAGGAATATCTAAATGAAATAGGTTGTAAATTAGTATTCTTGCAATGAAGAATTGAAACAAACCAAAAAAATATTTGAAGAATAGAGAAATTCACACCACGACTTTTATTACATTTTGGTCTTGAAAATAAAACACAAAAATCTTGTAGCCAATACCATGGATACATGTACATGCACATTAACTTTTTTTTTTTTTTTTGAGTAAAGATGTTATTTTAAAAAACCAATCATAATAAGGAAAATTCATATTGTTGATGTGCAAGCTGCAAGATTTCTCTATAACTAATATTTTTAGTAACTTTCACATCTTTATCTTTAGCAGTTGGAAGATATATAAGAACTTTTACAGAAGCTCAAATTTTTGCTCCAGAAAAAGCAACATATAATTGATCATGACTAAAAGACAGACTTTCTTAAGTAAACAAGCAACAAAATCTATGATTTGCCCTTGAGCTTTACTAATAGTTATTGCAAAACACGTTTTGACTAGAAATTGTGTCCTTGCAAATGAATTTGACATTTATGCTTATTTGGATATTCCAAAGGTATTCTAGGAATAAATATTTGCTTTCCCTTAAAATGACTTGTTGCAATCTCAACATGAATAAATTTTTCTCCTTAACCTCAACAAATCAATCATGTACCAGTGTAAAGTCCTTCCATAGGATTGATATTCCTAAATAGCATAGTTGGACAACCTACTTTTAAGATCAATATATGTGGTGGTAGACCTCTTGTGGTGATAGAATTCAAGAAATCCTCATATTGAACTTGGTGTGATGGATCGCATGCCTTCTCAAGACTAACAAACTGTTGTGGTTGACCGGGAAATTTGTTAATCAAAATTTTGTTTATTTCATCAACACAATCATTTTTAGGTGCTAGAACTAACCTATTTATTAATAATGAATGGTGAAGAAGAGATCTAAGCATGGAAAGACTATTTCAATTAGATGGTTCAATAACTTTTGGACTACTTCAATTAGATGGTTCAACAAAAGGTAAAATCATGCTATTTGGAATTTCAATTCCATCATCAATAAGTTGAGGTTCAGTTCCATCATCTACTCTTAACAAAAAATTGGTGAATAATAGATCCTTCTTAGCACGCATATCTTCTCTTAAAAATAGCCTTTGAACATGATGATTTAATAAAGAACTTACAAAACTTGCATCTGTCTTATCTTCGTTCTTGACCTCCAACTATTGGGGCAATTTGTTTATAATCATCACCAAAAACAACTACTTTACGACCAAAAGGGATGTTTGAATATCATCTAAAACCTCAATTATATGCTTTGTAGCCATCGATACTTCATCCAAAATTATTAATTAGGCACTCAAAAACAATTTTGCAAGTGGAGTTTGTTGACTTATTCTACATTTTGTTTTCCCAACAACGTCTATTGGTATATTAAACGAGAGTATATTAAGTGTTCGACCTCCGAGTAAAAGCCCAACTACTACAGCAGAGGTTGCTACGACAAATGCTATATAACATTTTGATCTCACATCAGCTAAAAGAGCCCAGTATAAATAGGTCTTCCCACTTCCTCCTTGGCCATCTACAAATAAATACCACTTAAATTTGAATATAGTTTTTCAGCAATAGTGTTAAATGCAAGCCTTTGATCACCATTTAATATCCTAACTAAAAGTAATTCGGTTTCTGGTATTTCAATATTTCTTTCATGATTAAATTCTTTGGAGTTTATCTACTTCCAAAAATTTCATTGGAAAAGAAGTAAGATGGAATTCTTTCAAAGATCTGTCTAATGTTTCAAAAAATTCATTAATCCCTTTCAATGTCTTTATCCAATTTCATGATCTAACAAATGTTGATTATGACAAAAATCTTTAGACATGCAAACTTAAATTTTATCCACAATTTTTTGGGGTTTGGTGGAGAACAATATACCAAAATACCATAAAAAAATCTTCATAACTATAAGACATCTGAGATTGAGCTGCTTCTTCAAGTCATTGTTGCAAAGAGTCATCTAACTCTAATAATCCTAACCTTGTAGTTACATCTCTGAATATGTGTATTATGATATGTGCCAGAAATAGTTTTCAGAAAATCAATAGATGTTGGACTCCTAATGTTTTGCAAAAGAATTCTCAAATAGTACCTTTCACCTTCTCTAGGATTGGCATTAGCAATTTTGCCAAGTATAGTCCCACTCTTTCTAGGTGTCCAAGTCTTATCTTTAGCATTCCATAAAAAATACCAAGGGAACACTTTGTATAATAGATTCAAACTCTCAGCCATTCATTATGAGTATTCATGTAATGACTTTTACATGTACCATCCCTCATGACACATATTTAAGTTAACACAAAGACCGTGCATCATAGGCTTAACAACCAAATAATAAATAAAAGGGTGTTTGGTTTTATTAGGTAGTTCTGCACTTATGAACTTATCAATACATCTTGAGATTTGATCTTATACTTATCTTTCATTATTAGTAACGAATGTGCATGAGGGAGGCATCTCTTTTGAAACTCAAAAACATAAGTGCAAGCTAGAACGTCCCCAAGTATCTTTTTATTTATCAATTCATCTTTGAGATCCTAAAGTCTGACCATAAAAGCTCAGGCTAATAAATCAAGTCGGTATTGGGGCAATACATGCTCGAGTTTTTTGGCAGTAATTTTTAGCCAATTTAGGTTACAAGTCATAGTTAAAAAGATATCTGACTTGACATACTTTGGATCAAGGTAATTGCATCCATATACCTTTCATGCATATCCTTAGGACCTCCTATAAATGATGCAGGCAGAATAATTCGTTGGCCGACCTTTTTATGGTCATTCTTACCATGTATTCTAAGACTATCTATGATAACTTGAAGAGACTCCATTCTTGCCTTTTCTTGTCTTTGCTAAAGACAAAAGTAATCAAGTCTTTGTGTCTCGACCTTGATGGACATATCATTCAAGGATTGCTGCAATAGTCTATCAGAGTAAAGTAACATCGACTTACTCTCGAGCAAATATAAAACCCTTCCTAACTAAAAATTTTTGGACAACTACAAGTATAAAAGCAAGGAACACTGAGAAACATCATCAAACAATGTGGAAAAAGTAGAAAATAAGAATTATAAAAAAAAATAGATGAAGCCAATACCTTTTACTTCTTCCTTTAGCAATTGGACACCAGAAGAAACATGTAAAGGTTGGGTCAAACGTTCACCATCACAAGGTCTCATTCTTTTTCTAGTAAAAAAACTATCTCTATCTCAGATGGAATTCTTCTCTTGATGCCTACATGCCATCCAGGTTCACTGTGAGGAAACAATAAGGGATATTGCAATGAACATAGCATCCATAACAATATTGAACATTTCAGGCTTCAATCAGATTTTGTGTATACTCTAATATCTCTATCTTGAGATTCATTAGAGCAATCTGAATCTTTCAAAATTGCTACTACTTGTTCCACAATGGGAACATTATATGTGCGTTGATCTAAACCAAAATAATTTCTGAGAATTATCTTTCATTCATGCAAATCCAAATTTTTTTGCAAGGAACGAAAAAAAGAAGAGTAGGGGCTGTCTAAAATAAGGTTACTTCGTACAAATTTATATGAGGTAGGTATCTCACTACATGACACGTGTTTATTTTTACCTATTAAACAGGTTTAAAAAATAATTTTTGACTGACAACCCATTGGATAATTTAACCTCGTCTCCTCTCTCGCTGAAATAATAAAACCCACTCGTGTTCTCTGTTAATCAATCGACTAATATACCACGCCCCTTGCTGTCTCTCAAACCCATTGACATTTTCTCTCAATCCACTAGCCAATTTACCCCCTCTCTCTCTCTCTCTCAAACCCACCAGTGTTTTCTCTCAATCCACAAGCTAATTTACCCCCTCCCTCTCTCTCTCTCTCTCTCTCTCTCAAACCCACCTGCATGCGTCTCTGTTTTCTCGTCTAGATCGTGTTGTCGGCCTTTTCCACTGATTTTTCAAAATATCGAGTTGTTTGAGGAGAAGCACACCACTAATTGTAAACTCACATCCCTCTACAAGTCTTCCCATTCAAAGAAAGAAATTGGCAGAAAAAGGTAAAATTCCAAAATTTTTGTTGTTCTATTTTTGGGTCGCTTTGAATAATTTCAAGAAACTTTTTTATTTTGTTTGCTATGATTTTAGGTATCAATCGACAATATCAGCCTCAAAATCTTGTAATGAGATAGTATTGTTTATTTGTTCGACTGATTGAAGACCTCTAGGTATGTTGCTCTTTTGTATTTAGTGATTTTCACATGCTGGTATTGTTATTCTTGTGTATTTGTGAAACCCTTTTTTTTTTAAAGTATTTTGATAGTTTGTGTATTTTGTTATGGTGCATGACATGTCATGGATTTGGGGGTTTTTGTTGATTATACTTTTTTTTTATTGTGTTTTGTTGATTATACTTGTTGTTGTTCATTGTTGGTAGAGTAAATGAGAAAGAAATCTTTCAATTGACCTCAATCCTTATGCCTTGTCATTGTTCTTCTTGTGTTGTCATTTTGTTGGTGTGTGCTATTGATCGTTGCTATTTGCTTTTATAGTTAAATTGCATTTGCAATTTGGGATATATTTTATTATTTGTGTGGTGGAGTTCATTCGGTCGATTTGGTATATAACCAACGATGCCGAAACCGAACCGAAATTTAACAACCGTTGAATAAAATGCTCTCAATAGCAAAGAAGATTTATTCTGTTGTCTAACTAAGAACCAAGAGAAAATGTTCTTCAAAAAGAAAAAGAGATTAGATTGGAAGAAGGAAAAACTGCAAAGAGAGGAGAACAGCGGCGCACAATTTTTTAAAAATATTCTACAACTTTGAAAAGTCTCAATAGTAAATTATTGGTAAAGGTCCCACGTAATCCATGCTAAAATAGAGTCTTTGCTTCAATTATGGTCTTATTTGTGTAATCTTCTTCTGCCATGGAGGAATAAATTTAATGTCTATTTAATTATTTTTCTTATTGTGTTGTGAATATGTTGTAAATTGTGTGTGGTGTGTGTATATATGTTTGTGAGAGAGATAGAGAGAGATGTGGAAAATTTTGTTGTGTCAGTTTCTTGATATATGTGTTTGTGAGAGAGAGATGTGTAATAATTTTTCCCAATTGCCGATCGTTTCTCTATATTCTTTGATTCAATAACTGATATCCCCATGTCTTGTCCTTGATATTCTCATCTACCTCGCATTATCTCTGGCCTTTCTACTGATGTTTCAAAATACACAATTTTTTGAGGGGAAGAGTTGTGTTGAATTGTAAATCTTTCATCCTTGTGCAATTATTCCCAAAATTGGCACCAAAAGGTGAAATCCCAAAAAAAGTGCTTCTCTGTTTTTCAGGTTGATTGGAATAATTTCAAGTATTTTTAATTTTTATTTTGTTTGATAAAATTTTACTTATCAATTGACAATCTTGCTTTCAAAAACGCTGGGCGATAGTATTTTGGATTTGTTGATTGATCGAAGGCCTCCAGGTAAATTTTTCATCTTTCGATATCTTTGTTTTTGTGTATTTGTAGAACCTTATTTTGGTATTAATTGGGAGTGTGCTTGATTTTAAAATTCATAAAGGGGTGTCTTGCCTATTTACTTTTCATAAGGGTTTTTTTTTTGCTCTTTTCTACTAACAATAAGCAACATTTGGATTTGATTGAAACATCATTATTGTTTCTCCAACATATATGCTTTAGAAAAGATTGTATGTCAGAAGCCAAGTAAATATTTAATGATATACATAGAAAAGATTGTATATACCAGAAGCGAAGTATACATTAAAGCTATCAAAAAAATTGTTGTTCAATGTGAGAACTTGAAACAAATTTGATTTCCGTGGTGCTTGTTTCTATTTACATTTGTGCTTCATGAACTAAGTTATGTATATATGAGTTGTGGTGCGAGATATAGGTGATTTGTAAGAACTTGTTTTGTGGAAACCTACATCTAATGTATATATTGCAAGTATCAGTTCTTGTTTTATACATCTTGATTGAGTCGTTATTGGCTCTAGTGTATATTTTGCTGGTATCAATTTCTTTTGGTGTAGATCTTGTCGGTATCTTTTGTATAAATTTTTTGTCTGAGCCAACTTCAAAGAAGTGACAAGTACTCTATTTAGTTAAAGGTACATGGTAGAGTGCTAGGAATATGAACTAATGATATCTTTATTTTATTATTTTTAATAAAAATTGTTAGTGTAGTATGTTTGTGGTTCTACTTTTTAGTAAAATTATTGAATGACTCAACCAAGAATGAGGCAATTGCACAAACTTTAATAACTATGCTTTCATTTTTTTGTATCGTTGATTCAAGTTCTGGGGTTCCCATTCAATTGAAGCTTTGAATTATTCACAATATATTGTATCCTTACCATGCTGAAAATCATTTATGACCCCCAAGTGATTATGTTGTTTGTATGTAGCCACTTGTGTTGATTGTCCCATATTTTGGTTTTCCTTATTATGCTTTAAGCTAAGATAATTACTTGTCAAGAAAACATTAGTAAATTAGTTGTCAAGACATCAACAAATTATTTGAAGGATCGATGATGAAGATTTTGAAGGATGATGAAGATCGAGCTATATGTTTGCAATATTTTGATCATATTTTCTTGAGTTAATTTATTTTTGTATGTGGTAATTTGACATTCGTGTAATTGAAATTAACACAGAGACGTATCTTTGGTTTATTTGGGTAAAAAGGCTAGCATAAACTACTATTGCATAGTGGTAGGTTGTGGAGATATTTTTGGTTGACGGTATTTTTCCCCTTGTAGAGAAGAAGCCTTCATTTTCAAAAGAAGAATATAACAAATGTTGAAAATTATACTTGAAAAAGTATCTACCATTGTAAAGTTGATGAAACTATCAAGTACTACTACTACTACTACTACTGGCAATTATTATTATTATTATTATTATTATTATTATTATTATTATTATTATTATTATTATTATTATTTACAATAACAACAATAATACTATTATTGCTATCATTATTATTATTATTATCATTGTTATTGTTATTGTTATTGTTGTTCAACAATAACAATAATAGTATTATTGTTGTTATTGTAAATAATAATAATAATAATAATAATAATAATAAGGTAGGGCTGCTCTTGACTTTTTTCATTTTTTATTTGTAATTGTGGTATTCCTAAAATACCATTTAACTACTCTTCTCTCTCATATTATCTTTGTTTGGTCTTGTGTATATATATATATATATATATATATCGTATTGTCTACATTTTTATATTAAGACAAGGAGCATAGCAAGACTAAGTCTAAGTAAATTCATTTTTGCTTATGGTTCTTAGATGAAGGAGTTTGAGAGCAAAGATGAAGACCAATTAGAAGGAGTAGCAAGTTGCAGGCATAGTGTTGTAGATAATAACGAGAATAACGTAACTTCAAATGAAAGTGGGCGTGCTTTGTTAGGTACTAATATATTAGACCCTGATCTAATTGAAAAATTAGAGTTCCACACCATAGAGGAAGCTGAGTGGTTTTATTTGGAGTACGGTAGACAAAATGGTTTTGACATTAGAAGGTCTCATAAAAAGATGATAAAAGGTTGTCTCATGAAAAATCTTGAGTGGGTTTGCTCACGAGCTGGATTCAAGAAACTTTCCCAATGTGTAACCCAACGCAAGCGACAATCAAGGAAGGAAACAAGGTGCGGATGTAAAGCTCGATTTCGTGTAGCTCACGATAGAGATGATGGTCTTTATAGAGTTACTCATTTTGAGCCAGTTCACAATCATTTGTTAGAGACATCGAAGACTGCTTATCGGCTTCGATGTAACCGGTAAGGCTGAAACGAAGAAAACCTTAATTCTCTTAATCACTTATTTTATTAAAATTATTAGTATGTTGATAGCTAGCTTATTAATATTATTGAGGTTAAAAGTCTTGCTTCTTTAAATATTATAGGTATTTGAAACCTTCGGAGGAGAATTTGTTGAGTGGGATGACAAATTCTGGGATTAGCCCGTCAAAGGCCATGGATTATTTGGCCTTTATTGAAGGGGGTGCTGGAAAGGTTGGATTCAGAAGAAAAGATGGATATAACTATCTTAATAAGCAACGAATGCAAATGATTAAAGGGGGAGATGTGAATACAGCTTTATCCCTGCTTGATGGAATGAAATTTTATGACAAGGACTTTGTTTTTGAGTACACTGTCGATGAAGATCAGGCACTTACAAGGCTTTTTTGGACTGACGGACTATCGCAGGCCGAATTTAAATTGTTTGGAGATATAGTTGTGTTTGATAGCACGTACAAAACAAATGCATATAATTTTCCATTATTTATTTTGTCTGGTGTGAACAACCATTACAACACGTGTGTTTGGTGCTGCTCTTTTATATAATGAGACTATAGAATCTTATCAATGGTTGTTGCAGAAGTTTTGCAATGCAATGGGTGGGAAGATGCCAATATCTGTATTGACAGATCAGGATATGGCAATGCATGCTGCAATTGAAATTGAATGCCCTTTTGCTAAACATAGGATCTGTAGCTGGCATTTAGAGAGGAATGCAATGCAAAATACCCATATACCAGCTTTTACTCGTGAAATGTCACGAGTTTTGAAAAAAAAATACTCCGTAAGAGAGTTTGATGCTTCTTGGTGTTGTATGGTCGACAAATATGGTTTGAATAAGCATCCATGGGTTGTTGATATTTTTAAAAAGAAAGAACTATGGGGTGAAGCTTTTTTTCGTGGTCATTTCTTTGGAATGATGAGGACTACTCAAAGGTCAGAATCTATGAATTCATTCATGAAGGTTTGTTTGAAACAAAAGATGAAGTTAACCGAGTTTTTGAAGCAGTATCACTTATGCATTCAAAAGATCAGAGCAACATTTTTCCAAAATCAAGATGACTGTGAGAAGTCAAACCCCTCATTTTTCACTAATGCACTCCAGACCTTATAGAGTGATGCTGCTTCTATTTATACAAAGAACATTTTTGAAATGGTCAGCAAGGAAATTGGGAAAGAGCAGGACCTAGTGGTAGAAGAAGCAATCAAAGAGAACGACAACAAGTTTACTTTCAAATTTGGATCTTATGCTAAAGCAAATTCCAAGCGTTTCACTGTGAAGATAGATTGGTTAGCTCAGACGTTTGAATGTGAGTGTGAGAAACTTGAGTCTGATGGACTCCCATGTCGGCACTTGATTAGTGCATTCAAGCTTTTATGTTTGCGAGAATTTCCTAAAACATGTATCAAAGAACGATGGACCATCTCTATAGGTAAGGAATTGCGAAGCAATTTTCCTACAGCATTCCCATTTGAGGATGAGCAACGTAGGAGGTTTGCAATATTGAACAGAGAATGTGCAAGTTTGTGCCTCCAATCATCTCAATCAGAATCGGCCACATTTAATTCAATAATGCACATACGGGACATTGTTAAGAAGATTGAGAATGAGAATATAAATAATTCAGTCATAGGGGACAATATGCAAGACAGAAATGAGAAATGGCCCAATGCAAAAGATTCGAAAAGAATCAGGTCTCATTCTGATGTTCGAGATCCTAAAAAAATTCGCTCTAGAGGGGCACTAAGAGCGAAGCGCCAAAATTGTGGGAAATGTGGGTACGTAATAACTTATAATTTTTGCATTTTGCATTTTGCATATTTGCTTATGCTTTTGAATCTTGTACTTATATTTTCTATTTGCAAATTTTTCCAGTCGGCCAGGTCATAAATCAAGTACATGTTTGTATAATTCAAATAAGCCTGATGGGTATGTTGGTAGTGGTGTTAACAAAAAATTGTTCAGAGATATTGTTGACTGAGGCAACCAAAAAAAAGCGTTGACATGGAGGTTCGCATGGAATCTTGTACTAGATTGTTGTTTTATTCAAATTTGTGCGAAACAATAGTTATCCAACATTGATTTCTTAGTATTTCATGATTGGAAACATTCGCATAGTGGTTTTTTGTGGCTGCAAGACTAATTAATTCATTTTTTCATGCAGAAATAGTTGGGAGGAGTACTTTGCAGGCATTCTGGTATTGTGGTTTTTTTTCTTGAATAATAAACTTTTGCAACCCACACTATTGTTGTTTCCTCCAAGATGTTTTATGCACTTGCCCATATTAGTTTTCTTAGTGTGATACCATAATTGCATGCCTTTCAAATATTTGTTTATGTTATACTTCTTGTGTTGTTTTCTCGTCTCCCTTGTTGGTTATGTTGATTTTCTGAGTTGGTCATCATTGGTGTTTTTTTGCAGGCTAAACTAAACAAACTTGTTGTTGGCAGTTGTGTGGGGCATTTGGCACATTTTCAAATGAATTCAACTCTTCCAATACCTTCTTTTGGGATGTTGTTTTATATCTTGTCACTATTATTTAACCCCTTAGCCTACTCCTTTATGCGTTTGCTAGTTCAATGTACCAAGACTTACTAGTAATTGGATATCAAGTGAAGTAGAAAATTAATTTGGTAAGACTGTTGCAGATGGTTGATTATTTAGAGATATGCATTCGTTTCTTAATTATATGAAAGACCAATCTTTATAGTTATCCCCTTAGGCAAAGATGGATTTATGGGAGGTTTTTCTGGAATTGGAATTAGTTTTAGAGAGAGAATGCATTTTGTTTTGTGTAATGATGTTTGGAGGTTTTAATGTAGTTGATATGAGCGAAAACTGTTAAGTTTTCATTGCATGATATTAAATGACTGCCTAATAGCACAAATAGTGTTCCCTTCAATCATTAGTTAAATTATAGTTTTATATATCTTATTTGGGGACATTTTTGAATGGTGCCTTTTATTGATACACATGAGTAGTGTTTTACAATGTGCATAGGTTTACATTTTTTAACATAATGCTTTTGGTGCTATTTTACTTCCCTCAACACTCAAGTCACGATCGCATAATCAGGAAAGTTATTATTCAATTATCTAATTCGGAAGAAAATAGGTGAAAACAAATTATTGTCAAGACAATTAGATAATATATCAACTAATAAGTTGTTTTGTTTTTATTTTTATTCGTTTATAGCAAACTCAAAATTTGATTATGATACTTTGGACTCCATGCATAGCCAAAACTGTCGTTAAACTTCACAATCAAAATCTCATGGTCATATTTTAATGACTTAATTAATACATTGGAGAAATTTGGTAAGGAAAGCAAATATAAAAACTTAAACTTTCCAACTGTTACTAAATTAATTAAAAACAAGTCATGATAGAATTTGAACACCGAGGTCTCGTGATGAGACACCAGAAGATTCTTTATATGTTGGTAGTAAAAAGCCATAAAAACACTAGAGCATAGTTACTACTCAACTTTTGTCAATTTCAACTCAACTGTATTTTTACCCATATCAATATACATTGATATAATCATCTTCAATTCTTCATTTGTGTCAATATTAATATGTCCGCCATAAAATGGAACCGTGCCTTCGAAACGTACTTCATCATCTTGATATCTTCCAGTACTAAAAAACGAAAATACTACATCACGTACTGCGCCAAGAGTCAATCCGATAATGTCCAAGCTCCCAGTGCAAAATTGGCAAGATTGATGAGTGACTAAGAAGTCAATCTTTGATAGCCTATAATATTTGTAAATTATTATATCATCAAGGAATAGTAAATCGATACACATAAACAAATGCTTTAGATACTATAAGTATTTATACATAGACAAAACATAGCATATTTACTGGATATGACTATTTAATAAAATACACTTGTAGAAGGTCAAATAGAATTACCTGTCCCTTGTCATGATACGGTCATTATACTCAGAATTCCTACATATGCGATCAATATAATGAAAATGCATAAGATATTATGTGGTGAGCATAAAAACTATAAAATCGAGTATATTATGAGATTAATAATGCTCAATATTAACAACCTTATAGAGGAAACAATTAACTGACTGAAGTCACTTACCCCCAGGATACCTAATTTTTCTTGTATTTATAAAGTTTAACGGCCAACATTTTCCTTGCTTTTATTGATTGATCCTAATTAATAACAATGACGTTTTGAGAAATTATCAATACAAATTGGTACACTAAACAACGTAACTTATTTCAAGGGATAAGGTTAGTAATACCTTCGTTAGAGTTGCCTGAATTCCACGAGGATACATCATTAAGAGACATACATACAATCCACAATCATACCTGTCATAAAATATAATGATTAACATTACATATGGTGGTACATATGTCCATATTTCACTACAGGTAATGTAAAAATTATATATTGATTTACCCATTTGTTTGTTGAGGTACCCAAGGACAATATTCAATTTGGAAATTACTGCCCCAATCAGTAAGCTTGAAAGAGCAATTGTCCCATGCACATGACAATTGATGTAGCTTTGTGACCTATTATTATTTTTCAAAGAAATTTCAAGTAATTAGTATATTATACCCATATACGTTATGGAATGATATAAGGAAAACTATGATATCATAATTACCACTTTTTTCACAATAGATTCTCTATTAACATCTGCCTCTTTCGTGCGTAGTGTATCAACAATATAAATTCTTCCCATTACCATGTCAATGGTACACATAAACCAGTGTCCACGAAGATCATTGATTGGAATGGTTATTGTCTCGCACTCTGCTGCATCACCTATAAAATCTTTGTGGGGGCCGAATATGGTTTTATTTATTTTTTCATCGGAAAATTTATCATCCATTACAATTCTCTGTAAAATTGGTACAAGTAATTATGTTTACATAGTATTCTTCTACAACATATAAACACTTAATGAAACTTGGTTACACGTATATCATACATACCGCAAACATTGCAGGAAAATACCAATGTGGCGTGAATTTCGAAGATTCTCGAGCTTCACATGTGCACATATATGCAACACAATCTATCACCTACACCATATAAAACATGTAATTAAATAATTATGAAAAATAATTGTAGAATAATTATGAAGAATTATTGTAGATATACATGTAAAATTACTTACACTGCTGCTGATCAACTCTTCAGCCTTTAACGTTGAAAATTCTCCATGATGAAGTAACCAATTGCCATAATCCACCAGAAGTTCCCTTCAAGACATACAATAACTAGATACTGTCAGCAAAATATTTTTAAATTTTGTGATCAATATCACTAATTTGATATATATATTTAACTTACGACCCATCCCCTTCCATGTTGAACAAGTAATCTGCCAGCTCTTCCCAATTGTTCAAAGAATTGCATGGAAGTTTAATAACTTTGGCATCATTTTTATCAGGCTCACTTTCAATGTCATGCATACACTTGGTATTCATTCCACCCTCTGAATTTTCACTTCCAATATTCACAATATTATATCCATCGTCATTCTGAAGGCTACCTTGTGTGTTTGACATAGGACTGGAATGTTGCATCATCCCATCTACACATGGTTGTTGCAATGTGTTCTTTTGCTCTCGTGGTTCAGAAGGTGCTGGAAAATTTTGTTTTCCATAAATATTTGAAACTATTTCTTCAAAAATTGACCTCATTAGACTTGGCATGCTTCCCAATGACCTCTTCACTTCATAAACCATCTTAGATAGTTCAGTACTTGTTGTAGCATTTCTAGCATCAAACCGAGGAGTGTGGTATACATGACTCATTAGATGCCCTAACTCATTTTCAATTGAAGTTACTCTCTTATTCAACATTGCAATATGATCGATAAGAAATGAGTTAACTTTATGTGGGGTAGCATCAGTCATCATGTCCTGAACTATGTTTTCATTGGGGGCTATTTGTTTGCTCTCTTTAGCAACATTATATGGCCCTTTTACTTGATGACCACCATATGGTTCATTTTTTGTGTCATTGTGTCCTTTATCAAATAATTTCAGCTCATCCACTTGCTTTCTGTCTCCCCCATTTTCATCACAAACTTTTGTTGTACTCTGATATTTTAATATCTGATTCATGCTCAAGTTGCAATATATTAGGATATAAAATAGTAGATCAAAATTTCAATATAAATGATTTTTTAAACCTTACTTTTGTATTCCATTGTCCGCCATTATCTCGAAATCGCCTTATACATTGTTGGACCTGCTGATCGGTCCATTGCTCTATCAGAGATGTGTTTGGCATCCTCTTCAATCCAAGTACGGGCTTGCATTCTTCTAATAATGAAAGGAATAATACCTACAAAAATATTTAACATTTCAAGATTAAATGAACCTTTTTAATAAGAGAACTTTAGTTGAATCAAATAGAACATTAATACCTCTAGAAGAAATATACACCCCGTCACATAGGTCCTTCCTTCACACTTCCACTTTCGTACTCCATCGCGAAGTTCACTTAGAACTAGCTTACCCCAATTGAAGTATTTCACTTTCTCCAAGTCGACCAACATGTCTAATTGTTGTAGATTTACCACGGTCGAGTAACTTGGAAAGAGAATGCTACCAAACACCAACATCATATAGATAACCTTGAACTCTATCCCAAAATCCATGCAATGCTTAAGTTTATCACATAATTCTGATAGATCCATTGGTACCCCGTTTATATCAACAATTCCCATATATAAACTTAAACCTTTTTGCGAAGCTAAAGGTGGCAATTGGATTCCACTTGCAGGGATCCCAAATGCTCTATGAACTACCCAAGGGGTTATGGTAGTTTGGGAGTCGTGTAAATGCAATGTCATGCTTTCCACATTAAAGCATTCAAGTAACCACATCATTAGATTCCTATCAACACTTTTTATCTTCAGCTTCGTCATAGCCCCAAATCCCATGCTTTCAATTGCATTGATTTGTTCATAAGTGAGTCTATTATTTGCTTCCACAATCTTATGCAGTGACGTCCTATGGTCAAACTTCGTTCCCTTCCATAATTAAAATTAATCATAATTTAGAGTTTCAATTATACACTATTTGATAATGTCATAGCTAACACAAATAAAAAGAGAGAAAAAGAATAATTCTAATATAATTGTACACTTACAACAATGATAACAAGGCCAATATATGGATGGTTTGTGCACGCAGTAATTCAAGTATTAGAAGCATATGTATAACATGTGGACATTTAAACTAAAAATTTCTTAACATTATATGTAATAAATAATTAAAGTAAATATACTTACGTATTTCAATTAATAATGTACGTTAATTTTCTTACAAGTTTGGATTAATAAATTTATATAATAGGGTTAATAATATAATATAATACATTTGAAATTTTATCGAATCCATATTTAATAAGTTTACTAGTTTACTTCCAATTTTAAACTTAACAGATACAATTTATATATTTAATTTTAATATTCATATAAAACAAACAATCGTACTTAATAATTGAAAATTTACATAATTTTAAATTTGTGCTAATGTAAATTTTAATAAATACATTTCAATTAATAAAAATCTTTTCACATAGCTTAAAAAATAAATATGCAAAACTCATTAAAATGGAAAAAATTTAAAGGCTGAAGATTAAGAATATTAAAAATTATTAAAATGAAGAAATTTAAAGGCAACACTTGTAACACAATTCAATTAACAAAAAAAAAAAATGAGAGTTAATTAACATTATAACGAAACATGTATATATGAAAGATATAAATTTGAAATGTTTCACTCAAATTATTGTTTATTAATGATCATGCATCATGTCCTTTTGTTATCCTATCAGTTTTTTTGGTTACCTTCTCAAATCGTAGTTGTTTGTGATCCACTTTCTTAATTTTTGATGTGGAAATACTAGGGACATTCATGCTCAGCATCGTTTGTTTCATGCTCGGTGGCGTTAAAAATGGAGGCTTCCATTTTAACCCAAAACTGAGACGATCATTCACTTCTTCAATATCCTGTCTATCCAATGGCCGCTTCCGCTTATTAACTTGATCATCTTCCATATTGCCCCTGCCAACATCAAGACGCAAATAAAGGAGGAATTATTATCAACTAAAATCAATGGAATAAGAGGTAGCCTATCTCTCTCTCATGATTTCTAATCAGTGGTTGGAGTACAAACAATTTGCTCTGTTTTTGAAGAAAAACAAACAGGGATAGAACTGCACGTAAAGATTACAATTTTCTTGTTTGCAGGCCAAATATTGGCCCAATGTTAACTTCATTGCAATAAAAAGCTTCACCTTCACTTCCACTTTGTCTTTAACAAAACTATTATCTCCAAGTTTCACTATTTTTGTTGGGCCTTAGAAGAAAATGGGATGTTGTGGAGTAATTTTGATGGCTAATAAGAGTTGGACCTTCGCATTGTCAATACAGCCTAACAAATCACTTATCTGCTAATTCCACAAACCAAGAAATCAAAATCAAATCAACAATGGACATATCTTTCACTATGATTTACACAAAACAAAACCAACAGCAACAAAAATAAATTAAATTAGGAAAACTTGTACTAACGAGTATATTGAATTAAGAAGAAAACGAAATATTGGGAAGCATGCAAAAGAGTTTCTCTATCGGTACGTTTTTCTACGCCTCTTCAAATCTATATATTGATGGATGAATGACATACCTTGGATAAAAATTTGCTCCTCGAAAAAAATTGGTGGCTGGACGATGGCAACAAGTTGAGAAACTCCTTTGTCTCCTTCTCAATTTTGCTTTGTTTTCTGCTGTGAATTTTGTTTGAACTCCTCACAATGTTTTCCCTTTTTTTTGGCCAGCTTTTCTCGTTGATGTAGTGGAAAGAGTTTGACAATTACAAGACTCCAGAAGTTGTTACATGGGCAGTTTTTGATAAAGATATGAAATACCATCATAGCCCTTGAATTGTAAATAAATGTCATGCTTCTTTCTTTTTGAAATTTTAATAAAAAAAAAAGCCCATATATATATATATATATATATATATGCTCTACATATGAATAACTAATAATATGAATTATTTAAATTATACTATCATTATCCCTATAATTCAAAGTAAATATAAAATGTTCATTTTTCTTAATAAAAATATGAAATATTACTTGCTAGAGAAATATAAAGCAAAATGATCATATATGGCCATCAATAAATAATTACGATAAACATCAATAATGAGTGTAATTGAATTAAAGATAGTTGCGGCTTTAGGAAATAAATATAAGTATTATCTAATTTGTATGTTTCACATCTAAATTTTTTATTATGCTTTAATTGTTATCTATATTTTCGTATAACTCAATAATAACTTGTTAACATGTGTGGATCATTTGTACAGATAACCTAAACTAACTAAATTTGAATGTATTTCATAAAATAAAGGTATCATTTGTGAATATATATAATACACATGTTTATACATATACATATACGCATCTGTCTATTTGCCTTAGTATGTATCATAAATGTAATGACTAGAAGACCATATAGCTAAAACAAATATCAACTAACAATGAATATTTTTTGTTCAAATTTTCATTTTCCCAAATAATTTAAGTTTAATTATAAATCAAACAATAACATATCCATTCTTTCATTAATTTAACATAAGACATAAATTATTGTTCCTTTAATAAACTTTTTGAAAATAAGAGACGTTTTTATGCTTTTCTCACTAAATATTCAAATTAAAATGAATAGTGCATGCAAAAAAAAACACTATATGTCTTCAATAATTAACTCTTCTTGACTTTCTCATTATTTCTCCTCAATCTAAAAATAAGAATTTATTTTTCACATATTTTAAGTAATTTGATAGAAAATATAAAGTCTAAAACAATAATATTTTCCACTACCATAAAATGACTCAAATTGAGACTAAGGCTCTGAAAAAATTAAAATTCATACCTCTTTAAAATTATTTTCAGGAAAAGTCAATACATTATTCTATCCTTTCTACCAAAATATGAAATATTTTAATTATCTAGTATTTTATAATTTTACCTTATTATTATTATGATATTTCAAGAAATATGGAGAAATTGCAATAATTAAAAAAAATTATTTTGAAACATTTATAGTTGATGAGAGACAAAATTTCTATAATGACTGATACAATGGAACAAATATTTGCAATAATTTATTTCAAATTAGAAGATAGTCATACTTTTGTGTTACGTGCTCTTATTTGTATGGTGTATTATGTAGTGATTCCCTATAATCTTTATTTCCATTATAGATCTATTATTATTATTATTATTATTATTATTATTATTATTATTATTATTATTATTATTATTATTATCTAGACATATAATCTTCAATTTTAAGTTAATCTCCCTTATAATCAACAATACATTAAAAGTGATGTAAATTGTAATTTTAATGATTAACATTGACATATTAATTAGATGTAATTGGAATATTATTTTTGTACACACATCAAAAAAAATATATATATATATATATAATTTTTTTTGATAATACAATATATATATATATAATTTTTTTTTATAATACAATATATATAATATTTTTTGATAATACAATATATATATATATAATAGATCTTGTTAAAACAATTTTAAAAAAAAAGGTGAAAGAGTGGATAGGAATTAGTTGGTTTAATGCACTACATACATATAAAAAAAAAATAGTGTTCCAAGTAATTAATAGGTAGTAGGTTATTCAAACCTGAACGCCAGGTTGCAGGTAATTGCAACCTATTGTATAAGTAACAGGTAGTCTCATAATTTAATAGAGTACTACGGTACCTAACGTTAACCCAGTACTTAGCATACCTTATTTTAGACAATCCCAAGAAGAGTATAGATTAACTTCTAAAAGTTTTATTATAAAGACTGCTAACTCTTCATTCAATTTATCAAAGATAGCTAAGTGATTATCAACCTCATTCTCCATGTCATTAAAATAAAGTTGTACATTTGCTAGCTTACCATCTGTGAGAACAAGATCATTGATGAAGTGATAAACCATCCCCTAAACTCTAAACATACAAACATTCTTATCATTACGACAAAGATCTCTATCATACGTAACCCCAAAAGAAGTGAAAGCAAAAGAATTGTTGCATGTATGAGAATTGGCTCTAAAGTGCAAAGAAAGTTGAGAATTGCCAAGGAATAGATTTTGCAATTCATTGGGAACATCCATTGGTGAAAGAAACACCTGACCCTTAGAACAACAAAAACTAGAAGGTTCGCGATGGTATCTCATTGCATAACAGTGCATACAGGAGGGTGCCTTTGGTAGACACCATAAGTGATCTCTAATTTCAAATAAGCAACACAAACCAAGTAATTTTGAATCTTAAGAATTGACGTCCTTGTTGATTGATAAAAGCTCTTCTTAATTGTCTTTAAAGAGGGTGGACAAAATAAACAGAAGTACAATAACACAATAGAAAGAAGTTATGAACTAAAACAATAGGAATGAAAAAATATATATATAATGAGTATAGTGTGTTAATTTATTAAAATGTGTATGACAAATGATTTCATCTTCAGAAGCTTCTAAATTTATATGGATATCAAAAAAGAAAAAAAAATGGGAATCATCAAATAATGGAAAATCTAGCATTTCATTTTCCATTTGGACATCAAATTGAGTTGAAGATCCGGGCAGACAAGTACTATGAATAGGAGGTTACTTAGAAGAGCAACCAACTTCTTGACCCGTTGGAATAGGAAAACGAGCAGCAGTAGCAATAGTCTCTTAATTGAAGGTTTTACGCATAAGCTGCTCTATGATGGGCATTCAACTCTTTTTTTTTCCTGCAGACATCTGACTTTAAGCTTCCCTCCTCTTTGCATTATATTGACCTCAGTTATATATATATATCCTACTAAAATATATTATCATATTGATCGGCTATATATAATAAATTGCACGAGAAGTACTATGTTTTACAGAAAACAAATTAGAACATAAGTGAGGATAGGATAGGAGCAGCAAGAACTAATAAAAAAAATTTATACAATGAGAAGCTAAATCACCACTAATAAAACAACAACATGGTATTCCTTCAAATAAAGAGCAAAATAATTGCAAGCACATATTGCACAATTGCAGCTTCTAAACAAATATAAGCAGGCAGATAAAAGGAACTATGAAAGTCCAATAAAGAAAATAAATTATGTACGAGAAATGGCAAGTATGTGAATTTAATTATAAGGGCAGTGAAAACAAATCACGTAAAACCCTCAAAATACGAAGTATGCTGATGAAGAAGTGGGAGAAGAATATGAAATCCAACAAACACGGCATGTTGCAGAGGTTGAAAGAACCATAAAATGAGTCCAACCATTAAATAACAAAAGTACCAAAACATTGGAAGTAATAAAAAATAAAAGAAAAGAAACAAAAAGGATTCCCATTATTCAACTATTGTATTGTCTTCAAACTTTAGATTATTTATCGTTACACGAAGTTATACAAAAATACAAATATATACGAGGAAAAAAGCTCAGAAGCCTACAAATAAGAATTATTTGACTTGAGTTTGAGTAAAGACCTATGTAAGTTGAGGCCATACTCAACTCATTTACATTCAAAGGAGGATTCAAGTACATATATACGTGAGTATATCATCTAATAACTGTCAACAAGCTATATATGAAGAAAGGTGTTCCTTATTTAATATAATAATAAACATACAAATAGAAATTAAGTAACTATTTCTTCAAGAGGAAAAAGTATTTTCTGAGGAAAAGGATTTTGTTCCTTTCATTTAAACCCATCTCACCTTTCTATCACTATGTACTTAAAGCAAATACAGAACACAAACCCAAACTTTAAGTTTTTCTTAAACGATGAATATAAGATTTATTGTAACGCCCTCAATCCCAATCATATATCACAACCAAATTAACAGACATTCAAATATAAAGCATTCTCCCATCAAGAATGAAGCATGATCAATTCTCAAAATACATTTCAATCGTTCACCCAATCGGCTATACTTATCACTGGACTTGGCTTATCTCCTCCTAATTATCAGCTTCAATCTCTTTGAATCGAATTGGATATGCTTTGCATTCGTCCGCTTTCTCAGGCAAGAATCAAACTTCTCTATGACTATCACATGACTATCACTCGTCTCAAGAACATATAAAGGAAGACTTTAAAATATAAGCAAAATGTTTAGTGAGATCAACAAGTGCTTGAGTGCATGGGCTTTTGAAACATGATTGAAATATAACAAGTAAATTGTCAATACATATACATTTATCAAAAAAAAAAAAAAATTCAATACATATACACATCACTATCAATAATATGAAAGCAGTAAATAGAGTAGGATACAACTAATGTCGTCAACATTATCTCACCAAAACAATAACAAGCCTTATCACTCTGGACAAGGAGTGACCTTGCCAAACAAGTGACATGCCCGGGAACATGCCGATCCTACGACTTTATCTCACTATGAAGGCTCTGATGTCATGTGTTTATGGGGAATAGACACTTGAGAAGCACAAACAATTTGACAAGCCCAATATTGTCTAAATAGTTTATGCCACACTCAAGTCTAAAAGGGCCCACAATCAAGCACAAACACGATCAATTCAATCACTTTCTCAATCGATCACTTTTATGCATAGGTGAGATTAAGTACTACATTTGGACAATATCAATAACACTTCAATCATAATGTAGAGGTGGCATATATAAACAATGTACCACTTGATCAATATGACAAATATGATTTCACATAAACGTAATATAAAGTTCATTTGTAAAATAATTATTTTATCTAAATACTATTAAAACGCAATATTATATATAACACGTAGTTCCTCTATTTTTGAAAATAATAAATAGTTGAATTGAGATACTCTCCTGTTATCCAAGCTTACTTTAGTAATTCGGTACATGAAGTCATCATAGATCATCACCTATATAATCATATAATATTTAAAATAACAAAACATATCTAATTGTAGTAATTCTTGGTTCTATCTTAATTCTATATCATTAAATCTATTTCAAAATATTCTATAAAATATGGTTAGGTCATCAATATTTAAAATGTCCCAATAATCAAGTCTTAAGTCCAAGTGCCCAAGTTAAACCATTTCAGTCACATCGATTTAATCTAAATGTCAATTAAAATTAATTTAATTAAACTATAAATAAACTCAATACCCAAAAATTTAGCATTAGCACTCCGAATACAAAAATCTGCTCGACCACCGCTGAAAAAGTTTTCAAGAATGCCAATCAACTCACAGTGGCCCCTCAAGTAAATGCCCTCAATCAATTTTACGTAATCTGAAGCAGTTTTGATTTAATTGGAAAAAAATCATCAAAACCCTAGCTCAACACCACCACGTCTTTAGCCAAATTCCACTACCACTGCATTATATTTTCCAAAATTGGTTCTATAATTAGCTTGTCGACATCCAACTCATCAAAACCCACCCAAGCCTCATCAGAAAAAAATCGTCGAAATGACAAAACCCATTGCTACTCTTTCTCCAATCAACAAAACATTGAAATACTACCACCATTGTGTTACTCTTGTCTCGCTGATCAATTATCAATATTTACTCGCTCGATTTGACCAATAAACGAGGAAGATATGAGTAAAATAAGATTTGCATCTATAATATGTATATATATACATTGTATAAATGTATGTATATATAGGTGGGTGTACATGTTTGAAGAAATAAAAAGATAAAGGAAATTTTTAAGTTGCAACTTAGTCATCGGGTTCCCAATCACCTTCACTTTAACCCCCCAAAGTTTGGAGCTATTTTCCAATCATACCAAATGTATGTAATTGAGTCCCACAAGTTTAACTTCTCCCAAATAGGCCCCTATCATTAGAAATTTAGGACAATCAGCTCTTCAATGCCTTTCAATTAGGTACCCAAACTTTTAATGTATAACAAAAATACCACTTACCAATATTTCTCCAATTATAATACAAAGTGGGGTGTTACACTTATCACTTCAATAAATTTCCAATAATTAATTCAAACTAATTATAACATAATAAAAACCACATGTTTCTCAATTTAATAATAAAAGGAATAAAAATATAATGTTGACAAGCCTTAAAATATAAAGTTAGTCAAACGAAGCAGAGATAGCGACCATGGAATGAAGCAAACATTGGACCCTACAAAGAAAGAAAGAATATTATAATTATCAATTGAAATGCCCTACAAAACTGTGTATGGGTGAGAAAAGAATTACAAAAATATAATAGAAAAAAATAAGTGCTTCTAAGTCTTTTTGACTACTTATAGAACACAAAATGATTGATTATATTTTGAATATTATTATTGTGCTTCTTCAAAAAAAAATATTATTGTGCAATTTTCTCTTATAGATGAATATATTTTGGCTCTTATAAATTTGGTCTAAGTATATGTGTGTATATATATCATTAAATGTGTATAATTCATGAGCCATTGGCACAAAAATTCAATTCTCTTGCAAAAGTTGAAGCTAAAATCAACCCAAATTTTGCAAAATGCTGATAAAGGTTTTGGATACAACAATGTCAACATTGAAGGGGTTTTTCAGAAGTTTAAGGGTCAAGCGCTAAATAACAAAGCAAATTTCATCATCTTCTCAGCTGATGTTGACCCATCCACCAATTAGAGTTGGTGCCCTGGTAATTTACACACATTCCACACTATCAGTATTTGTGCATCTGTGTGTTTATGTGTGTCTGTGTGTAATGTGATTTTATAGAGATTGAGACTATTGGGTCGTGGTTCTAATCTTTTTGATCGATATCTCGAATACAACATTGGGATTTTATGTAATTCTGTGTTCGTATAATTTGGGATGAAAATAATTGCAAAATATTTCCAATAAGTAAATTGATGTCGATTTTTTTCTCTGAAACAAAAAAGTAGTTGGTTGTGTTACCCAACAATGAATAGAAATTAATTTTATAGATTAGTTCTTAGTTAAAATGAACAGAGATTAATATTTTTAACAAGAAGAAACCTGATTTTTTTCCTTCTACTCAAACTTCAAGTATATGCAGTCGAAGGAAAAACAAAAGGATAGAAAATATCTTCTACTTAGCCAGACAAATCAACGAGAACATGAATGGACAGAACGGGACATGCAAAGACCTATGTAAATTAGTAAAATTTTTTGTCCAAACCAATTAACCAAAGAGATGATGATGGAAAAGTACAAGTACAATGATGGGGGCATAGGCAAGGGATCGAGACAATCAAGAGTTGGTAAAGGAATCCCATGGAATACTAAATAAAGGTTAAAGTCACAAAATATCAGAAGAAAATTGATAGAAAAGACAAATAATTTTATTAATTTTTGAGAAAACCATCAATTGAAGCAATTGATTTCTTGTTGCTTTAGGAAGTAGTGGGCAAATCCTGGAATTGAGGAGAAAAATCAAGAAAGAAAAAGAGAGAAGAATCAAAAGAATATTCTAAGAAGTAAAAAGAAGACATGTGGCAGGGTATCTTACATTTTTTCTTGTAAAAAGAGATAGGTGGTGGAGTTGTAAGGGTAGGAAGAAATGATGTTGTTTTGGTATGAGAGGAGAAATCCGATGCAATTGATTGGATGAACCAAAGGTGTACTTGGATTACCAAAAAACATTCTTCATATACAGTGATTTTACTATTAGTGTGTACGCTATTGATTTATAGGCTAAGCGAACGAAACAACACCGTCTTGACAAGAAAAATTGGAGCAGAAGGGGAAACAAATCTAATTGCAAATAGGAAGACACGACATTTATATATGTGTGTGTAACAAACATGTTAGTTTCACATATGTCCCAGGATGTAGGTGTAGCGGAATATCAAAAATTTATTTAAAATATATAAAATATTATTTGTAAATCCTATTGTCTCGTAACTATTGTGCAAATTAAAATAACGAAATCATTTATTGGGTTGAGTAAACTAATTGCCTTTAGCACTTATGTTGTTGTAGGTTTAAGAGCGTATTCAAATACGCAATTCATATTCCCTAGTTGTCATGAATGATCCACGCTTTCATAGGATCCAATTGTCTTTCCTCCAAGTGATCCACACATTAACCACACCACGGGTTAAATCCTATGCAAGACTTAGATTTAAACCATAACGTATATGAATTATTATACTAACACTTTAGTATATAGGGCCTTAGAAAAGGTAGATCTTTTCAAACTTGTTCTTAATTTATTGTTTATGAATTAAACATAAACTAAGAATAAATATGAACAAACGAGATGGGAGAAAAAATGTCGGGGGGAATCAAGACAAACTCTTTTTTCTTCTATGTATGTGGTTGTTTTTAGTAAGGACCACATGGTGAGGTATTTATAACATCTCCCATATATGTATCATTGTGGGAGAAGGACTCTCAATTGTATTATATCTCTTACTCCTTAGTCCGAATTTTAATTGATTTCTCTTTATCTCTGCATTCTACGAGAACTCATCTTTAACCATAAGACTTATCCATAGTCAAATTGAAATTCTAGAATTAAATTCAAATATATTAAATTAAACTAATTCCAAATTAATTTAATTCTAATTTCAATTTAATCTCGAGTTTGTATTTCGAAAGAAAGGGATTCAGATGATTGAAAACATATTCCAACCTAAAGTTCTTCCGAAATTTTCTATTTCAATCTTATTAGTAAAAGGAATTCAAATCCTAAGATAAGAATTATTTCAGATTGGCCCGAATCGGAAGAAGGATTGACTAGCGTTCTAAAGGAACTGGAGTTACATCCTTTTTCCATTTTCATTCAAGAGTCTTATGTGTTTCCACGCCCCTTCAAGACCACAAATTAAAATCATATTTCAATTTAGTCCTTTAATTGAAAGTTTATTTCAATTTAGTTCTTAAATTAAAATCCATTTTCAATTCAATCCTAAATTGAAATCTTATTTCAATTAATAAATTAATTGAAATCCAATTTCAAATTAATTTTATCAATTGATTCATATCCACCAATTTTAATGAGATTGATCAATTGAATTAGCCCTCAGTTCAATTGATCTCGTTAGTCGATTCAATTTGATTAATCATTAATAATTGATTCATATACCTAGGTGCATGGTCAACTATTGTGTGTGACCCCTTAGGTTCCCTAATTAATTAGCTAGGGGCTTGCATTCATAACAATATTTTAGATAACAAAACTATCTATGATTAATTAAACTTCTTTAATTAATCACCATTTTGTTAGAATCCTTTCTAATTAATGCTCTTCATCCATCGTGGTAGGTGTGTTGTAACAAGCCCACAAATACTTAGTCAATAGGTCACGTATTAGCGCAAACCTTTCTATTTATGGCTTATCGTGCAAATACAGTCCCTTTGTTGTTTAGTTTCCCGATTGAGGTATAGTACATGGGTTTTGGGAAATCCTACTAACCTGAATGCTTATAATTCTTTGCAAGTAGTCCATTTGACAATTGACTTAGAAAACTCATTTTCTAATCATTGTCCTCCACCTTATGCAAGAATTTAAATAGACTAATTACAATAGAATATATGGAATACTCGCTCACTTAACTAGGCGAGTAATGAATCCTTTATTGACTTTCACTAGTTTTCATATACGGAAGACATATACCCAAATAAGAGCACGAAGACTCGCCATGAAGCTGACACTTATAGCAAAGAATAAATGCCTATGTACAAGACTGCTATGAAATCTCAAGTTTAAGAACTAGTTAAAGCATGTCACAAGCTTGGAAATATTCTTAATTCTTTTAAGACCATTTAGGAGTTTCCATGTGGGATCATTAGTGAAGTCATTCTATAATGAGCACACATTTATGCATGCAAGTATGATTACACTTGATGTCCATAAAACAAGGCATCCTCTCATTTGAGATACGTCATAAATGCAAGTCTTTTAGTGAGTCAAGTCGATACCCCAGTTTTAGTTAGACTAAATGGCTTAGAGTAATTTTAATCACGCCTTAGAGACTTGGTTCAAGACTTCCATCTCTACACAAAGTCAAGTTTCATAGATTTAATGTGATCATGGAGATTCAACCACATGCATTAAATATAAACAAATAATATAGCTAATACTATGTGACAAAGATGGCCACAAAACATGAAACTTTCAATTTATTATTTAATCAAATAGATTGTTTGATATAAAGAGTAATTAACAAGCTAAAATATATTGACGTGCTGGGTACTACTCTAACGAAACAAATACTTAAAAACATTTCCAAATCAAAAAAGAAAAGAGTTATTTTCTATCTGCATATCCACTTTTTGCTTGACGGCACTTAGTTTTCTTATTTATAGCCCTATGTCCAAACATTTACGGCCTTCAATCTCTCACCCATTTAACAAATTTGCATTCTTCATACATATAAGGTAGGATGAATAGATTATTGACAATATAAATGCAAAACGTTAACTTTAAATAGATAAATGTTGTATATAAATTTTAAAGTTTATTCTCCATCTCTAAACCAACAAAGAAAGCAAGCAATTTATCTTTACCTGCCCACTTGTTCCTATTTCCAATAGAGGCGATACTTTCATTAGTGTTCAAATGGCATAAATTAATTTATGCATAAGAGGATTACATGTAGAGATTTCAAAGATATCTCGATTACAAATACTCATAAATTCAAAATTGCTTGTAAAACAAAATAGAGCAAATGATTGAGGGTGGGGGGTGACTCAATCTTACAGATAGGTAGAAGAAAATAAAAAACCTCAAAAGATTCCTTTTGAAATCCAACGTTAACACATATAAAAAAATATATATATGAACAATGTCAAATTATTTCATCTAATAATCATGCTGAATTTTTAGAAGTTCTTTGTTGCCAATACCATTTGAAGCCTCAAATTGACACACAAAACACAACAAAATTAAAGAAAAATCCAAAACTAGAAACAGCGACAACCAATCACAGTGAAAGCCAATTAACTTATACCCCATACTTTTTCAATAGTATGAGATACTATTATAAAAAGGTGGTGTGAATTCATTTGTATCTCCAAACTTTTTTATTCAAAATCTGTGTGCCTACAAAAACAAGTATCAGTTGAAAACTATAAACTTGGCTATATTTGAACTTATAATTTTAAGAAATTGAATGAGACATGATACTTAAATAAAATTGATGAAATAATAAAGTAATAAATACACACTTTTTAAAAATAAATCCATATATATATTTTTGCTTTGGACCCATTTAGGTCCAACCCAACCCATTTGAACCCATATATTTGGATCCATTATGGACCCAACCTATTTCAAACCCAACCCCATTTAGACCCAACGAGAAACCAACCCAACCCACCCATTTATCACCCCTAATCAAATGTCTAACTATGTTGTTATCATCAAATGTTCAAGATACCATTAAGAAGAAAAGAGCGAAGATATAAAAGCCAATATTTAATTTACGTACATATACATAACACAAAACCTTCAATTAAAATCACTTGGTCTAACAATGTTTCACAAGGAGAAGTTTGCAGTGTGTGTTGTTTTTACGTGGGAAGGGTGGATTTTTATAGAACTTCTTGCCAGAAAGTTTAATGGGTCTAATTAATTTTTTATATAATTGAAAATTAAATGTTTTAATTTAATGGAATGAACTGATGCAACTCATTGAAAAGGTGTATCCAACTTCAACGAATTATGCAAATGAACACATTGAATGGATGCATCCAAATTCAACGAATCTACAACAAAATTTAATGAACGGATGTGACCTAAAGTTCATGTCTATTCTATAAAATGACGACCTTTGGACTGTAATAAATAGTCCTTCATTCCACCATAATCATACAATTCAAAAAATCATTTTATAATTTTTCTTCTATCTCATTTAGTCTTCACAGTTTTAAATACTTTTAAGTTTGAAAATCTTTGATATTTTAGGTTTTGTTATCTGAAGAAAGTTGGTCATTGTAACTTGGGAGACGGTTGTTGTTTAACCATGAGCACCAGTGCAAGGAAAATTCGTCTTAAAGATAAAAAGTACAACTCTTGTCTCGACCTATCTAGTACAATTTTGAAATCTCACATTTTCTAGTTTCTAACTATTTTAAGATGAATTTTATTGTATCACTTTAAAAATCGATGTTGATTATCAATACTCAAAAAAAGAAATTGAAGATTTCATTAGTGTTGATTTCAGAGGATGGAAACCAAAAAAAAATGTTGTTATACCTAACCACACTGAACTGAGAAAGGTTCATAACAAAAAATGGTCTTGTTGTACCCAGAAAGGACATTGATCAATGGATACTTTGAAGTGTGAGGGTGTTTGACTAAAGTAGAAATGCATGGGCCTAAACCAAATAATTTGAAGCCAAAAGTAAACCACTTGAAAGTGTGTTAATGGTTAAAAGTTTAAAAAATGTAAGAAGGTGAAAAGTTATCATACTATATTGGTGTGGAAATGAATAGAGCTATTCTTATAGCCAATGTTGGACATATGGATTTGGGGCCCTCAAGGTGCTTAGAAGGGTGAAACTTGATCCTAACAAGTTCAGGCCATGGTTGTGTGCGTGTGCAACCAACTAGGCTTAGGCTAGACCTAAGAGTATACATATTTTTTAATATACGAGATGAGTTAAGAATTTTATTCAAATTTCCAACTACTAATTGGTCTAGCAAGATGAGGCGCTAGATCCTTTAAACAACGTTTAGGCTTTGAATCCTGGAGTTATGAATGGAGCAACTGGATTGGAAGGATCGCTCCATAATAGGCCTCTATAGTACTTGAATCTGGATTAATCGACCAGTAGATTGGAATCGAATGGCTAAAATCAAAACAAAAATTATTCAAATCCTGATGTATTTTGGTCCAACTAGATTTCAACAAGTGAGCTTGGCTAAAAAGAGAAACATGGCACGATAAAATATGTTAAATGAATAGACGTGCATGTTTGAATTAATTGTCAGGTGTTATCGAAACGGATGTGTTCATTTAGTTATTAATATCCAGTGGGTGCCTAATGTATGCAATAATGTGACCATTGAAAAAGAATTGATAGATTAGGTTATGCAGTAGATCTAATTGTATTTGAAGGGTATAGTGCTGCAAATCAAATCTCACACACAAAAGATAAAAAGGTTCACGATTTGTTTGTATTTATCATAAGTATAGCAGTTGTTGCTTGAGAATCTTCTAAAAAAATCTATATAGTTTGGTCTATGATGAGATAGGGGTTTACAATTTTAGATAAAGCTAGTGAAGCTAATAAGCTTTGTGTCTTCTGACATCTTAGAGGACATCTTTGTTAATTGCAAGGTCATAAGGTGAAAATGTATAATGGTAAGTCAAAACATATGCGTCGAAAATGTATTATCATTAGGCAATTGATCTCAAATGGTGTCATCTCATTGATTATGCAAAATCAAATGTCCGTTGACTAAAGTTTAACAAGAGACCAAATGTACTGCCTATCAAGGGGAATGGGATTAAAACGCACAAATCAAGAATTTTAGCAATAAGCTAATTATGATAAGTAGAGATTCCAAGGGCTTTGTTCAATAGGACAATTAAGTTATGACATTTCAAAGGGCATCTAGGAGATACCTCATATCTGTTCTGGTGAACAATAGATGCTATCTGATAAAGTGGTGCTAGGTTAAGGAATACCTTTTAATAATTCCTATAACTAAAAAGACAAGCATGGCAGGTGTCACAGGGCTAATTTTAGCCATAATTTTGTTTGAATACTTAGCCTTGTGTGGCCAAGTGTTCCCACAAAACCTGCCAGCCTTACACACCTCACTTAGCACTCTTGTTTTCTAATCCACAAATGTCAAGTTTGTATGAATGAGAGTATAATCAAATACAAAAACCCAGAATCAGCAATAAAGTACAAGTATACCGAATACAAGCACAAGTAAAGCTAACACACAATATTTACAGGCAAATCCAACTTTATATTTTATTAGCACAATAAAGTACAAAGAACAATCAATTGTAAATTGTTACACTCCACCAAAAACATACAACAAAGGCCTATAAATAATGTAGAAGACATCCCTCAACTGCTGAAAATTTTAGGAGCAATCTCCATTTGCCAAGTATCGCGAACAGTTTTCCCCAAAACTGCCTTGTGTCTCCCAACAGCCCAACTTGGTGTCTGCAAACTGCCACCGAACCAAAACTGCTCCAAAGAGTAGGGATAACAACTAAGCCCTATCCAAACATAACCACCCTCATGTAACCGTACGCAACTACCTATCTCGCCAGCCCTGCAGGTCACACTCACCTGCGCGTGTTGTATGTCCGGTGTACACCTTGCACAATATGCGCACGGATGCCTACATTCCAACCCGCAAGGGTGCATGCTGGCCACATTCAGCGTGCACCAGCCTTATTCAAGTGCACGAAAGCTTACCACATTTCTTCGTGCACATCCCCACTAGCATGAACATACTCTGCAAATGCTCATCAAGACCAAGTGTCACAAGATGCCTCACTAACCCCCACCAAACCCACATGATGCACACTTCAACATGCTCGTATGTAAAAAACTAAGGCCATGAGTTGTTTCAACAGACCCCACTGATCCGCACATCACCTACAAGGTGTACGCGCTCTGTCCCGCTCTCACACACCCGCTGTCTATACAGTGTGCACACTCATGCTGCCTACCTGGTGCATGTGGACCGCCAACGCACGCATATTGCCCAATGCTGCACTGTCTTTCCACCTGTGCCTCACAGCACATACAACAGCTTGCTTGTGTGCACCAAGTCTATGACATGCCCACTAGTGTGCACGTGTTAGCCTGCCCGTGTGCATACTATCTTGTGCCATGCTCACGTGATACGTCACCAAACCCACACCTCTTAGCTATTCGACTGTCCAATGGTCCAAGCACGGTAACAATACCCCCACATGCTTCCAAGCCCCTAGCACACTTGTATCTGCCAAGTACTATCTGTCTCAAGGCCATGCTCAAGGAAAGCTAACCATCCAAATGTGACACCAAGCACGTATCCATTGCACTCGGCGCATGACACATGCATGCTCGAATGCGCCCCACATGAAAGGGTCTTATAAACCACCCCCACCAAAGACTCATATGACCTCGTTGGAGGTAGTAATTGTAAAGAAGTCAGTCCATCTGCACTCTGACCACCATCGCCATCCTCGTCACAATCAGCGCGCTCAACTTCCCACCTTAGGGCAAAACCACATCATATGGTCTCCACTACAAATGAAGCACCCATTTTGTGGCTTGTCGAAATCCTTTTGATTGTGTTTGTGTTCAGATACCAAAGCCTCAAGAGTCTCCTCCCTCTAAGCTTTACCATTCCCACTCTTGCCAATCTTCCCTTATGCATGTCCAGCATCCATATCTTCTGATCCAAGCCACCAACCACCTGATAATCAACAAGACGATCAGCAGCATCAATAGCAGACGACAAATCCTCCGCCCCCACTGTCTCAACTCAGCTTGGACCTAAGGTTGCAATCCAGCCATAAAGTTAAACAACTTATCTTCATCTTACATATCCTTGATATCCAGCATTAAGAATTAAATTCCTTTGCGAAATCCCTCACTGTCCCCTTGTGTTTTAACTTACGCAAGGACTGCCTTGCAAGCCACAACAAATTGCAAGGTAGGAATTGACCCTTCAATTCCTATTTGAGCATCTCCCACAATTGGACTTCCTTTTGATAGCACAAGCATCCTCGAACTGCGTTGTACACCACCATAACTTAGTGTCCTCTGTCAAATACATGCTCGTTGTTGAAACTTTCTCACCCTCAGGAACATGGGCTGCTTGGAAATATGTTTTCATATCCCACAAAAAGTTCTCAAGTTCTATGGTATCACTCGCTCCACCAAAAGGTTTCGGTTCGGGCACCTTAACCTTAGAAAATGGCCTATCCTCTAGGGAACCCTATCCCACAGCCCTCTTCAAGATGTGAATGTCTGCATTAATCGCATCCATCTTAAGAGACATTAATCGCATCCATCTTAAGGTCAAAAGCATCAATGAGGGCACTTATGTCCTCATTTATTGAAGCTACTCGTTCCTTCACAAATTTCGATAACCCGTGCATTCTCTTGGCCAATCCATCACCCTTTTGCTCTAAGTGGTGAACATGCTCGAATAGCCCTACTGTGTTAGGTTCTGGAGGCACTTCAAGAAAAGTTTCCAGTCTTTGTATCCTCTTCTCCAACTTGAGAATACGTTCATCCCTCGAATCTTGATCACCCATATCTCAAAATCCTTCGTTTGAATAAAGTGAATCTGAGTTCCCAACTTTATTTGAGTTTGGTTGAAATCAAGAGAACCTTACTACCCAACTCAATTTAAAACCAACGCACAAAAAACTAGGTGAACAGCCTTTGTCAACCTGGCTTTGATACCACTTGTCACAGGGATATTTTAGCCTTAACTTTTTTGCTTGAATACTTAGCCTTGTGCGGCCGAGTTTTCGCACAAAACCCGTCAACCTTCACACACTTTACTTAACACTCGTGTTTCCTAACCCACAAGTGTCTAGTTTGTACAAATGAGAGAATAATCAAATGCACAAACCCACAATCAGCAATAAAGTACAAGTATAACAAATACAAGCACAAGTAAAACCAACACACAATATTTACAAGCGAACCCAACCTTATATTTTATTACCACAATAAAATACAACGAACCCTCAACTGTACAATATTGCACTCTTCCAAAAATGGACACCAAAGGCATATAAATAATGTAGAGGACATTCCCAAACAGCTAGGAATTTTAGGAGAAATCTCCATCCGCCAAGTGTCGCGGCAGTTTTTCCAAAAACTGCCTTGTGTGTTGTGTCTACCAACTGCCCAAGTTGTGTCTGCAAACTGCCATCCAACCAAAATTGCTCCAAGGAACATGGATAACCACCAAACCTCTTCCCGATATAACCACCCTCGTGTAACCATCCGCAATTGTCTGTCCCGCCAACCCTGCTCTCGTTGCCTAGCATGTGTGCGCCTTGCACAGCACGCCCACAGTTGCATGCATTCCAACCCACAACGGCCCACACTGCCCACTCTCAACATGCACAAACTTTTACCTTTAAGTGCACGGAGGCTTGCCACAATCCTTCATGCACATCCCCGCTAGCATGAATATACTCCACGAATGCTCATCAAGACCAAGTATCACAAGATGTGTTACTGACCCACACCAAGTCCACACGATTACCACATATGTCCGCATAGTGCACATATCTACCTGCTTGTGTGCAAAACACATAGGCCACAAAGTTGTTGCAATGCACCCCACTAATCCACACATTGCCCCCAAGGTACGTGCGTGCCGTCTTGCTAGCGCACACCCGCTATCTGTACAATGCGCACTCACCGTCTATGCCTGTCTGGTGCGCATGCACTGCCCACGTACGCGTGCTACCCAGTGCCGCATTACCTGTTTGCCTGCACCACGCAATGCCATAGCAACCTGCCTATACGTGCCAAGTCTACGCCATGCCCATTGTATGCATGGGTCAGCCTACTAATGTGCATACTATCTTGTGTCATACTCGCGTGATGCGTCACCAAGCCGCCACCACTTAGCTATCCGAATGCCCAATGGTCCAAGCACTGTATCAATACCCCCTCATGCTTCCAAGGCCCCAGCATTATATCCGCCATCAAGTACTATCCGTCTAAAGGCCACGCTCAAGGAAAGCTAACTATGCAAATGTGCCACCAAGCGCACCTCTGTTGCACTCGACGAACAACACACACGCTCGAGTGCGCCCCACCCAAAGGGGCTTACAACAGGATACTTTAAAATTGGAGATCATCTCTATAAGTATGAAGATGGACTACTTCAAAGTAAACACTTATGATTCCAAGATGATTTCTATGTCAAATTAGACTTGACCATGAGAACTAAAATATATAAGGAAATATATTGTGAAAATACTATTGTCTTGATTTACACTAATAGATGAACAGTTCAAGACATCACGTTTGCTAATTAGCTAAATAAATCTGATAGAAATCTAACAAAGGATCAAAGCCACAAGCTACATATCCTAACGCAATATGTTTCTACAAGAACTCTTGAAACCATCTGCATGATCATTTGCATTAAATTCATCATCCGAGGGATTGTTGGGAAATTTAATTTATCTAATTAATTTTTATATAAATGAAAATTAAATGTTTTAATTTAATCAATGAATGGATGTGACTCATTAAAATGATGTCTGAATTTAACTAATCTTAAACTGATGTGAAACTAAAATTCATATCTATTCTGCGAAAATTTTGACTTTTGGACTATTATTAACAATCCCTCGTTCCACCATAATCATACAACACAAAAAATAAGTTTAGGATTTCTCTTCTATCTTATTTAGTTTCGAGGGTTTTAAATACTTTTAGTTCGGTAGTTGTTGAGATTTGTAATGTTGTTATCTCAAGAAAGTCGGTTGTAATTCACATTTCTAGTTACCAACAAAATAAAACCCATTCGGTCCAAAATTTAAAAACAAGAAAGCCATTCTCAGTCAAAGGATTTCCCTTTCTCACCGTCTGTCCTAACCACTGAGCCATGTATAGCGGGCTATCGATGGTGGTTAGGGCATTTCTTATGCAGAAATTTTAGTGGTCCATCTGGGAATTTTAATTGGCCTTCCGAGCCTGTCTTTATCAGCTGAGCTTTAGAGATGCCCTAATTGTACTCTCAAGAAAATTGGGGGCGGGGTGGGGTGGGGTGGGGGAAAACATACACGATGGTGTGTTGTCAAGCTCTGTAGAGTTAATATGGCTGTCTCCGCTATTGGTTAAAATTACACAAATGTGTTCAGTTTTATGTGAACATTTTATAATAGGTGTCCATCAAGTTTGGAATTTTTCTTCTTTTCCCTGTGTGAGCTTCCTTTCTTTTGTCCAACATAAAAATTACACAAAGGTACTTAAGCTCAGTCCCCATATTCTTTGCTACAATAATAACAGGTCAGTGCACATGTAGAATTCCAAGCCCAACCCCCCAAGGAGGGCCCTAATGGATGAAAAGGACAGGACATTTTTGCACAATTTGGAGATGTAAAATAAAAGTACATGAAGAGAATGTCCGTGAGTTGGAAATAATACAAACTAATATTCATGTAACTAAAGTAATGCATGTCATAATTCGGCTGATAAGCCAGGGAGGATAATTACTTAGATATAACAATATCCATCATCATCCATATTGTTATAAATGTAACTATAAAATCAATAAAATGTCACTACGCAATCTTTGCCTAAGAAGAAACAAAATAGGCTCAAGGCACCACAGGTCCTGAAAGAAAGAATTATGAACTTACAGAAAAAATTCACATTCACACCAAGAATTGATAATTTATCGAATAATTGGGTTAGCTTGGATTAGCAAATTGCACAAACAACGAGCACCGAACAACAACCTGCTGCAGGACGATCATTAGATCGTCATATCCTCAACCGGGTTGTGAACTGATTGCCAGATCAAAAATCTCTTGTGGAGCATGCCTTGTACTTTCAAATCTCATTCACACTTAGCACAAGTGAGAATCAGTTCCACAGCTTGCTCTGTAATCCTAGCCAAATTTTACTTCTCTTTTTCGGCATTTATGAGATTGTATGTTCAAAGTTAGTCCCCGTCTGATCTACCCGGAGATTCCCTTCGTATGAGTTGCATGAGGTCCTGCACCACTTCAGACATCGGTGGCCTGAATTCAGGCTCCGCCTGCATATGGAAAGGTTAGTCATTTAAGCAACTTCTCAGGTGTGAAATTAGCATATTGTAAGTCAATGACCTTTTTACGTTATATTTTACGGCCTCGTTTGCATATCACAGACTTGTTCAACTTCCCCTCTCTCTCTCTCTCTCTCTCTCTCTCTCTCTCTCTCTCTCACCAGTTCCCCCCACCCCCACCCCCAAGCAAAAATGACATAGCATTTATGTAGCCGCATACCTATAGTTCCCAGAAACACTTGATCCTGGGTAAAGTAGGCAAAAGATAACTTGCCAAGTAAACAAGCTATACACCCACCTCCTCAGGCACGGGTCGGAATCCAAGGTGTAAATAGCAAAAGCAGGTCTATATCTAAAATAAGAAACCTCACTGTTGCTTCAGGGCAGCTTTAGTAACCGTGCATTATATAACAAAATTTCAAACACGTGATTGTGTGCGTTTTTGGTTTTATAAACACATGCTTGGTAGTTTGGATCAAAAGCTTGTTTCCAGAGACTATTGAGATTTCTAGTCTGCCTAACTATCAGGCAATCAGCAGAAGCTGTAATTCGCATGTCATAATAGCAGTCGGGTCATTGGTACAAAGATTTTGGCAAGGAAAAGAAAAGAAAATGCTATGGAAACTAATTTTGGTTATCTAGTTGCAAAGGAAAATACTAAAGAAAAGAAAACATCAAAGAAAACATAAAGTAACTGAGAAAAACTCGATTCCTCAAAAGAGAAAAGCCCATTTTGCTCTGTTGAGTGACCACCTCATCTAAAAGCTTAAGCTTGTAGAGAGGGAGAGTCATTATATATTTATTATATTCTTCAACACGCCCCCGCACGTGCAAGCGGACTTCTTTTTTGTTTGTGTCAAGTCTTGCACGTGAAATTCTTTTTTTTTTTGGATAAATTGGTGGCGGTGAGATTCGAACTCAAGACCTCTTGTTTGGCCTGGCTCTGATACCATGTTGAGTGACCACCTCATCTAAAAGCTTAAGCTTGTAGAGAGGGAGAGTCATTATATATTTATTATATTCTTCAACATGCTCTTTTCCCTTGTGCGACATCCATCAATTTCCTTCGCCCCATTTATTCCCCCATAATTTTTCTTAGACAACCTAACTTAAAAATTTGTATTTCTTTATTTTATTTTCCTTACCCCATCAAAATCCTTAAACCAAACAAGGCATAGTTTGGCAGAAGAAAGATATTGTGTGTGTTTCCACCAAAGCAATATCAAGTCATTGAACCCGATGAATGAGAAGAGCAACATCAACTCACCAGGACACAGCGGGAAATAATGTCAGCAAAGTGCGATAGTGATTTAACTGGATATTTTCCACCCAGAGCAGGATCAACCATCCTTGTCAAAGCATCAATGTCATGAAGCTGAGGGACTGCCCACCTCACTAGAGATTGCTCTCCTCGACTCCGAGACCTAAACATTATTTGAAACATTATTTAGAAGGAAAAGACACATATCACCAGAACGTTTAAGTTTGGTTCGTTCTTGATATATTATTATTACCTGTCATATGACATTCTTCCTGTTAAGAGTTCCAACATCACCACTCCGAAACTATAAACATCGCTCTTCGTAGTATACACTCCAGACTCGAATTCAGGGGCACCATAACCGTAAGTCGTGAGAAGCTGCCCGGACAACTGAGTAACACAGAGAATATATTTATAAAAAATTCATGAAATATTCTTTATTTTATGCCTAAGAATGTAAAGCAATTATGTGTTGACACAAAAGAACTATACAACCAAAAGGACTCTAGAAAAATCACTGCTGTTGAGTCTAACATCATTTTATTTTGTACTTTTAAGAGCTTGCATTCGGGCCCTTTCACACATACTGTTGAACATTAGGGGGAGGGAAGAAAAAAAAAATGCTCTTTTTCAATCATCCAATGATTATTAAAGCAATTTCCGACAAAGTAAAATTCTATGCCTATCTAAATTTCACTGACAATATTTTGGTACATAAACATTGATCCAATGCTTTCATATAGTATTTGAGACATCTTAACTGAAATTCACTAGCTAATTCAGTTCAAGTAATCACTTAACCAAATCATCCATCAATTTACAGCACTAAGGCATTCAAGAAAGCTTAGCTTGGACATTAGAATTATATTACCTGACTTACAGCTCCTGACAAAATCAATGGTGCCAAACCACAATCAGAGACAAGGACAGCAAGTTCATCATCAAGAAGAACATTGGCAGACTTGAAATTCCGGTGAATTATGGGTGGTTCACACACCTCATGCAGATACCTTACAAGAGCAGTTTCTTTCACACAGTTAGAAACTTGACATGCCGATACTTCAAGTATAATAAGAATTCTAGTGAACTTGCATTCATTCGACTCACTCTAATGCTCGAGCAGCTCCAAGCGCCATCCTGATACGAGTATTCCATGAGAGTTGTCTCTTAAATTCATCATCAGAGTGCAGAGCATCCTGAAGAGTACCATTAGTGCAATACTCGTAAATGAGAAGCCTCTCTCCATGCTCTGAGCAATAACCCATGAGCTCAACCACATTAGCATGTCGAATTTTATCGACATTATTTACTAGCTCAATGAACTGATCATCCTTCAGTTGGTTTGCCACTCTTTTCTCCAGTTTCTTGATTGCAAGTAACTACATAAGCAAAAGAAAGAAAAAGACTTATTTTCAAAATGAAATCCTTTTAGCACCTGAATTCATTCTTCAAATGATAGAGAGAGAGATGCATGTGAACATTTGCACGATCAGAAGTGCATTTGAGGGAACCATAACTATATGCCAGACAATGTAAAAACATATCTTCAAGCGGTTCTAACACCAGTAAAAAATATTAGCACTCTACTTTTATAAACATTTCTAACTTTCAGAGTTCAGATTGACGTTTTCAGTATTTAACCAAGAAAGTTTCAATTTGTATATACAATAGGGAAAGAAAACACTGTTGCTGTTGCTTTTTTACCTGGGCATAAAAGTACCAGCAAATTCAAATCCAGAAGGCACAAAGACGAGGGTCAACGAGAATATAAGGAAAATGATCTGTGGGATAATAAAAAATCTATTCATCAATTGGTCCTGTCTAGATAGATTATTGAATATCATACCCTTCCATCAGGCAGTTTTGCCCTGTAAACATTTCCAAGCGTTCCGTCCCCAACAAGATTTTCTTGTGAAAAGCTATTGGTATACTGCTGAAGAGATGCTATAGAGTAAGACTTCACAGAAGTTTTAGGGAGGTGTCCAGTCAAAGGTCTGGTTGCAGTTGCTTCAGCCGCTACAATTGGATTCACAATAACCTTCTCTGATGGAGGCGGCGGCGGCGGCGGCGGCAGCGGCGGCAGCGGCGGCGGAGGCGGCATTGTATCTATGTCAAATCTGCTCATGTCTATGTCATACTGATTCCTCCGAGGTGCTCCACTCATCTGTTGCTTATTTAGATCCTCATCATTCCGTGGTTTCGGTATAGAAGCAACTGGTCTTGGTCGACTCTCCTCCTTTGTCCTCACAACAGCCACTGGGGGCGCTATTTACAACATATTTTTTTTTCAAAATCAATAAATAAACTAGTTAGGTAATTATTAAGCATTCATGGTTGGGAAAAGGCTCCTGGAGGAAAGGGAATGATTTCAAGAAACCGTAAATTGCATTTGTATTGACTGTTGAAGGAAGGATTTCAAATGACTTCATATTACAAGGGATTTCAAATCAAGTATAATGACTCAAAAAATAGCTCAAAATGGGAATCAAGAATTTGAAATACATTATAAAATAAAATTACCCAAACGACCTCAGTAGATTTATCATTTTGGATTTGAAATCCATACCTCCAAATCCATCAATACAAACATAGACTTAAAAAGTTTGAATTACCTTTCTCTTCATCATGGCTTGGTAGTACCAAGGGACCACCATCTCTAGGATTTTCTCTAGCACCTGTGTACGGAGCTATTTCATGCAGCTTTGGGGTTCTGTATGCTTCTCTTCTTTCCCTGACAAATCTTGGCAAGAAAAGTAGGATTGCTAACAGCAATATTATGAATGATAGCACCGATGCAATGGATATCCATACAATTCTTCTTGTCCTTGAAGACTTTCTTGAACTCTGAGAGTTTGATTCTTCTGTAGTAGATGGTCCATCAGCACGTCTGGTGGGCCGTCGTCCAGGTGGTGGTGGTGGTCTTTGCCCAGAAGTTGGCCCTGGAAAAAATGGCGGTGCTGGTGGTGGTGAGGTATCCGAAGAGGATGTTGGTGAAGGTAATGGAGCAATACTGGAGTTGAATGGATTCCCATCTCTCCTGCATATCACAATAGGCACAAACCAGTTTCACCTTAAAGCCTGAACCATAAGTGAATACCTACCATTAGTGATTATTTAAAAAAAAAAATCTTAGTGTCTCCAAAAAAGCCCCTAAATTTTGGTCTGTTTTCACACAACCCCTCATGGTATAAAAATTACAAGTACCCCACCTACAGGTAGGGGGGTAGCCTGTAACACGGAACCAAACGATAGAGGCATATTTATAACTTTTCATATCGAAGGTTTTTCTTTTTCCTTTTTCCTTTTCTAAACAATCCTAATCTCAAGGCGTATTCCATAATTAACCCAAACCCGTATAAGCTCTCACATCTTGTAAGATATTTTTGGAGCTTATAAGATATTTGGTTTTCTTTTAATAACAAGATCTTAAGGTGTTTGGATAAAATAAGATCACAGGACTCAACAAGATATCAGTAATGAGAATTGTGTAATTAGCATGGTAGCAATTAAAGGGGTTTCGTAATGTCCTCAAAAATAAGCTCCTTTCACAAAAAATTTACCTAACACCTTGAAACATCTTATAAGCTCTTAAACATAAGGATGTTTAAGAGCTTATAAGCTCACCCAACTCCAAATTTATATAACTATAGAGGTCAAGGTAGAACTAATTCAAGGGTCTATATGCACACTCATTTGCGGGAAAGGGAAGAAAAAAAAAAAGCAATCTCTAAACATCTCCGCTAATAGAGGGCAGTAAAACTACAAGTACTCCTCCAGATTCTTTTCTGATACAACTAAGAGATGAGATATGCACTTAGACAAGACATAGTTGATTTCCAATTAATTGCTTGAGCAGCTTAGAAGAAGCTTTGCATTCATACACATCGTCATTAGTGCTTTTCCAGTGCAACTACAACCTTTGTAATTTTCTCATTCATCATCTAAGAACTTAAAGCAAAGCATAAGAAGCGACCTTTCTCAGTCACATATCTTGCCAAAAATTTGAAAGAATTTTGCACAAATGGGAAATGCAACATACCCCGATCGGCAATAATATTAATAAGTGAAGTTATCATACTTATTCCATCATCTGGAACAAAAAATTGAGCAATTCAGACCTACCGGAAGTTGGGTATGCTCAACAACTTTGCAGGTATTGGTCCAGAAAACAGGTTATTCTGTATATCCCTGAGAGAGAGAGAGAGAGAGAGAGAGAGAGAGAGAGAGAGGGTAAGTCACAAATATAGTGGCTGGATTCCATGAAAACATAAATGAAATCAGAATATAATATGGGCTAAGAAGAGTACAAATCTTTAAGAGGAAGATCTTGTAAAACATCAAGAGATCCAGACAGCTGATTATTCTGCAAATGACTGTGAATGAGCGTATTAGTTACCTTATACATTGATAAAAGATAACGCAGATCAAGTAGCAAACGTAGGTTATTTACTCACAGGGTAGTAAGAGCCAACAAATTTGTCATTGAAGGCGGCAACCGCCCACTTAAATTGTTACTGGACAAATCTCTACACAAAAAATAAAATGCCCCAGTAAGTTACTAAAAATCTGACAATCTGATTGTGCAACTAAATATGCTAGAGTAATTGGATTCTCACAAATTAACCAAAACAGGAAGGCCATCAAAAGCATCAGGAATTTCTCCAGTTAATTCGTTGTTGTTAAGGGACCTGAAGTAAATGTTCAACTGTTAACAAAAACAATAACATGCTCACACATGTAGGTGAAAATTAATACTTACATGGCTGATAATTGACTCAGAGACGACAAAGAACTAGGTATAGTCCCAGTCAGCTTGTTATCTGAAAGAAAACTGCCAAAAGTAAAAAGAAAAGGACTATCACATGTCAAATATAAGGATTCTGTTTATAATTTCATTCAGTTTCTTAAGGAATTCTTAGAACGTACAAGTTGATCAATGAAGCTGGTAAGTTGGATGGAATGCTACCCCCAATTAGGTTGTTGCTCAGTGTTCTGCCATGAGATAAAGTCATAATTATATCACAAAAGGTAACACATTTGAAGGGAACACGTAAGGGAAATTGTGGCCAGCATCACTTTGGCCGAATCAAAGCTGATCATATGGAGAGTGAAATTTTCCATGTCACCGGTGTTCAATGCATGGAGAGCAACCAATCACAAGACAAGTGCAATAACACTTGTCATATGATTGGTTGGCTGCGGCCAGACATGGTCTAGGTAAGAATTTTCCCACATAATTGCACACTATAAAGAACAATGTCAAATTGATTGTTGGAGTGGTTACTCACATCGATTCGATAGAAGGAAATTCTCCAAGGGTATCACCCAATTCTCCACCCAAATTAGCCCCAATGAGTGTTCTATAAAATAAGATGCCATTAAGCAGTTAGCTTTAACGGAATATCCATGATGGACCTTTTTGTTTGGAAAAAATAATAAAAAATAAAAAATTCTCCCGTACATTGAACTTATGGATGATGAAGAATCGTCACACACAACACCTTGCCAAGATTCACCACAAGGGTCTCCACCATTGGCAACCCATCCCGGCAGAGAAGGCGACCCCAATGCAACGTATAAGCCATTAATAGCAGCAACTAGTCCGACAAATGCAAAGAGTAAATACATCATGAGAACTTATCATATAAATTATAAATAAATAGAACATTTAACATCTCCCGCTCATACTACGATAGTTCACGCGAGACAATGAAAATATAGAAATAAACCTCTCCTCAAGCAAAGGCCTATGCTCTAATCAAATAAATAATGTAAGCAAAAACCTCAAGAAGATGCAAATATTAGCAACATTGCTGATTATCACTAAATTTAAGTAGAGATACTGCAGTTACCGAAAGAGGAGGAGTATAGATAAATACTCTTGTCAAAACATTTAAAACATTTATACACAAGATTACTTAGCTAGATAAGAGTAAATAGGCAAATAAGAATTCCCATTCAGTTTCACCAGCAAACAGGATATGGCAGAACAAAACATGAGAGAATATAAAATAACTTGTATTTGAACTCACCATCACTAGGATTGGTGTATCCCAGGCAAATTTTAATTGTAAAAAGCAAAGCAAATCCTAAGAGGATCTCCAAATTGAAGCAATTCACTGCAGATCTATTCCCAACCATTGGTCCAAAATATTACCCTCTTCTTCAATCTACTCTTTCTTTGGAAAAACACTCTGCATAGCCAATACATAAAACACCCTCGAATCTGCCAAAAAGGGAGAAAATACACAAAACAGAAAAGAAAAGAAAAGAAAAGAGAAGGCCCAGAATGAGAATAATCTCTCCAAAACAAAGTACGGAGTGAAAAATTGTAGTTTATCAAAGCCACCAACACAACTCACAATTAAACAGCAAATGCCCAGGAATACATAGCAGACCAATAATCCTTTGTTGGGAAAAATATATATAAATAAGATAGGAACTTTAACAGTTCTGTAGCAAATTAGGAAAAAAAGAAGATGACCCTTTAAAGAGTTACCAAAAATTAAGCGAAATCATGAGAAAATGATGGCATTCCAAGAATGGAAGTAACATTGATGAATAATTGACTCCCCATATAAGCAATGATTTTAATGGAGGTTAAGCAAAAGATAACATATGATATCAACTAAGAAAAAAGATAAAAAGCTCTTGCAAAATTACTGCATGTGGGCATTAATGAAGTACCAGTTTAATTCAAGAAATTCCGAGAGCAAATCGGGGGGAGAGAGAGAGGGAGGGGGGGGGGATAGAAAAAGCAAAGCCAAGAACTTTTACACTTAGCTGGAAATGTGGGGAAAAAAAAGCTCAAAATGTAGAAAGTTGCAGAGAGAGAAGCTGATGAAACTTTTTCACTCTCTCTCTTCAGTTTCTCTCTCTAAAAAAGTACCAGCGGTGTGAGTCGATAGCACACAGAGACGGCAACCTTTAGCACCACGCGCGTTCGTTGGCGCGTGTGGTGAAGATTCTTTTTACAGCGACAAATTGTGCTTCTGTCGTCAGCTGTTAACGGTTAGTTGTGAAGAGAGTGGGGCTCATATCGAGTGCGTGGCGCGCGGGATACTGTGGTTATTGAATTTTGGAATTTTACGGACAACAATGAGTAAAATATAGCCGCCACTGTTTATAATTTTGGGGATTTGTGGGGGGTAAAAAAGGGAATTCATGTGGCCTTATAGCCATACAGCCTAAAGCCTACGCAAACCCCATATGCAGTGATTTTCCCTGTGCAGCTTTTTCTTTTATTTAAATATATATATATATATGTATATTATTTTTTTTTTTAGTTTTTATTTTTTTTTTTTTAACATGGAACAAATTCTAGATCCTAAGTACTCACTTTCATGCAGTTTTGGGCTCTTTTGATTCATAGTAATACATTGTAATACAAGAAATAATTCAATTAAAATTTTATATTTGATTGAAGATAATTTCATGTATTGGAATGCTCCAATCCATGACATCATGGATTGGGGCCATGCTTTGTTGTTGGATTGAGTCTCTAAGGGAAGTGTGAGATTGAGGAAGTTAAAATTTGTTGGTTAATATCATTGAATTGAATTTACTAAATTATCCTTGCTATAAAATGCTCAAAAACCAATGAAAAATAATTTTATGGGCAAAATGGAATTTTTACTAATAATCCAATGTAGTCCACGCAATCAAATAAGGTTGATAATTCCATTGAAATTTGAGCCATGGATTAAATCACACAAATCAAATATGGTGGTTTAATTACATTTATCCAACCTAACATCTACATAAATACTATATGCACATCAATCCAATATGTAAAATCAAAAGAGACCTTTTATGTCCAATTTGTTTCGAATTTGTCACACGTCTAGAGGTGTAAAATGAGTTCCCTTCGAGTTCTTGGTGAGTCGAACTCGAGTTTAAATAACATTGTTCAAAAATTTACGAGTTGGTTCGAAAAATTTTATAGCATAACATTTGAAATATTTACTAAGTTTTTCATATAAATGTATATTTTAAATTACTTTTAATGCGTTTATTGAATCATGATAAGTGAAAAAAATAATTTGAAAAGAGTAAATTTACATAATTAACATTATAAATAAGAAAAAGAAAGTAAAAAAAAACGTCGAGACTAAAAAGAAGAAGGAAAAGAGAAAAAAAAAACATTAGCTTTAGAGAAAAAAAATAAAAATTGAGACCAAATACATAAAAGACACCAAATAATTCTTAAAGAAGGTCATCTTCAATTATATATCTATTGATATATAATTTATATTTTCTATTGTATTTTCCAAAATAATAAACATAAATGATTGGTCAAAATATTGTGACACCATGAATACTTGTAATTAATGTAACGACTATCAACCAATTAATATTCAATTATAATATTATCAGTCAGGGTAAAACCCTTGTCAAGGCACATAAAACAAATATTCTAATTTATATATTACAATGAGTTTTTTGTTAAATAGAAAATAAATTGACAAAGATGAGTGACTATATTTTTTAACTTAAAATAAAAATGATCTTTTATTAAATTGCAATGATAAACAAATATTACACTCTTTTTAAATAAAAAACGAATGAATGTACATTTTTTGTTTAGCTTAAATTAATATATATATATATATATATATATATAAATTTAAGTTACAAAAATATAGTTATGACCTTGTATTTTTAAATTCTTCATATAATTTTTAACTTTCATGAATGTAGCTATATAAATACTTTATTGCTTTATTGTGGAGACACCCTTTAACCTGTAAATTATATAATGATCCTTTTAATTGATAGCATTTATAGGTTGCGTTTGGTAGGGGGTTATGTGTAGGATATATTGCATATCCTATGCATAAAATTATTTGATAGCATTTTTTAAGCCTAGTATTAAAAGTCAGCCCGACTTCTAATCCTTAGGTTGGTAGAATAGTGCATCCCAAGAGGAGGGTGGGATGGTGAATCTCATGATTATTGATGGTCAAGATTAAATTCTAAAATTACTTAAGTGACATTTCTCAAAGTAATTTAGTCTTTAAAATAAGAACTTAAGGTTCTTTTATGTATTTCATCAAATTTAGCTTTAATCTATCCATTTGTACCAAACTTTTTTTTAGTTATCAGTAGGATATCAATAACGCATATCAAAACTACCAAATTAGAAATTGATAAGCTATTTTTGCAAACAAGTCCAATGGAATTCATATAACACTCAATCCCATTGTACTACTAAGCGCTTAAAGTAACCATTAGCTTGTCATATTGCAATAATTTCTATTTTTTTTTTTAAGTTTGTTTGCAATTGAAACAAATTGCCACATAAACATGAGATTTCCTTTTATATTTTTGCAAATCAAAATTTGACAAATGAAAAAAAAAAAACAAAAAAAGACTACTTTATTCAATATATAGCAAATTCAAAAATTTTAAATGAATTTGATATATGTTTTGGGCGTACGACATTTCTAAAGTATAAACAACTCAAATAAATTTTTAAAGGATCATGAGAAGTAAAATGAGTTGGATTCTTCAAAATGGAAATAAACATAAGTGTATCCCATTTTCATAATAATGCACTTCTTTAATACAATACCTATCAATAATAAATGAATAGCGTTGGAATAATTATTAATAAATAACGTATGATAGGAAAAATACAATTAACTTGCCAATGGGTTGTAAATTAAGATCACCTGATGCATTTATGTAAATTCATCGGCCAAATCCAACAGCAATTCTTTGAAACATTAAACATTCTTGGTCTCTCACCATCAATGATCAAATAATAACGAAAAGAAAAACGTAGGAGTACAATTGTGGTTGGAGAGAATTTTCAACATATTTTGTTATATAAAAATGTTGTATTTGAGAAATAGTATGAAAGTGTATGTTTACGTGTGTGTATTGAATTTAACGATAATGCCTTTTTTCTAATTTTCATGGGATATGCAAATGCTAAATTTTGTTGATATTCTAGAAATGTTGTAGTTTGAGAGAATTTTCGACATATTTTGTTAGTATAAATGTTGTATTTGAGAAATAGTATGAAAGTATATGTATGTATATATATATGTGCGCGCGCGGGGACATATATATATATATATATATATATTGAATTTAACGATAATGCCTTTTCTAATTCTCATGGGATATGCAAATGCTAAATTTTGTTGATATTCTAGAAATTACTAATTAGTATAAGCCTTCCAATGGTCTAAGCCATCTGCACATTAGTGAAATCTAATTTTAAATTTTAAAATTATCAAAAGCTAGCAAGAATCTATATTTCTCTGGGCTCATTATGTTATATATCTCTGGTTACTTATTTGGATATCATCACATCAAGGGGTAATTATCTATTTAAAAATATTTGAATTTAAGTTAGATGTTTAACTAACGTTTATAGATAAAATGTATATCAAATATTGGATTCTGTTTTTTTTTTTTTTCAAAAAACAAAAATTAATAATATATCGACCAAAATTCTAAATATATCATTTATCTACATTACAAAATAAAATATAATGGTTAGATTATCCACTTATGCTCAAATTTTCTGATATCTTATATATGTGTGCGTTTATATATAGATTATTCAGAAAAAAAAATATTACTAAAAAAAATAGTGAACTTCAAACTCAATAGGTTAACTAGCTAAAAAATTAATTATCCCATCCACAAAGGAAATACTATATAATAAAAGTAAATTGTTGGTGAAATCTAGACACGAGATATTATGGACAAAATAAAGAGGAGGATCCTTTGTTTAATATTAATAATGAAAAGAAAGATTTACCATCATATTAATGTTGCCTCTTTAATACTGCAAGTATCCTTTGTTGTGTTAGTTGATTGATTTGAATTGAATGACCCACATATATAGTGAGTATTGTTAGAGTTGGAGGGGTGAATAATGTCTAATAAATATTGCAATAACATAGTTAAATGATTTGAAACATATGATAATAGAATTAAAAGTATCAAACAATTAAACGAGTGATTTATAATGTTTGAGTCGAAATTTAATTCACTAATTAAGTGTTTTTCAACTTAGCATTTCGAACTTGCGAAAACATTATTAAAATTAGAAATGAAACAACACAGCAAAAGCCAATAACAAAAAAAAGAACGATACATAGTGGAAAAAACACCTTTTCCAAGCTGTAGCAAGAGCACACAATAATAAAAATGAGAAGAGTTATCGTGTTTCCTCTAGAACTAACGTTGGACCACTAGTACTATCAAACACTTTGGTAAGCAACAAACGCTGTTGAATCATTGGTACTATCAAATACTTTGATAAACAACATACACTCTAAATAGCTTATTATTCAATTCTCACTTAACTTATAGAAAATTACCATTTAAGTGTATTTAGAAGGCGCAATGTGTCAATTACCTTTAAAAAAAATTGTATATTGACAATAGTTCAAAGTTTCAAAGAGGCTTGATTGTAAAAAATAAAAATAAAAATAAAAATAAAAGTTTCAAAGAGGCCAATACAATTTCCACCTGATATAATATAAAACTTATCCAATGTACGTATAAAATGCATCAATAAAATTCCCAAGCAATAAACAAAGTGACAAATAAATTAGTCAATATGAGCTTCTTCGTAATTTCATGATATATACTTTCCACTTTTCAGACGAAAAAGTGGGCTTTTCAAAAGCTAATAAATATGACTCTCTTTTTCAAACGACTTTAATTTTCCATGTTGACAAGGAATTAATTAGCGGTCTGTTTTTCTCTTTAGCCAACCCTATCTCTCTCATAGAATCGATTTGATGATTGATGGACAAAAAGCAAAGCTTACGACACTTCTCTTACGTAAAATAAGAAACCCACTTAAAATAAATTAAGTTACTCTCTAATATTGATTGGCTTTATTAAAATAACTTTTTTTAGCCCCCTACCTGAGCTAGGATTTGTCATAAGTTGCATGTGAATTTTTGAGTATATTTTCAAGAAATGCATTTATTTGGTGACTTTAAATTGATAAACTAAATTCATTTTTTTTTGTTGGAAAGTAAAGGAAAACTTAGACTAGATTTTTCATTGATCAATTTTTAGTTTATGTGTATATAAAGATCGTGAATCAGTCTGAATATCATCCATACAATGAATTTACATTGCAATTGGCAGAGGAAAGAAAATAAAATTAGTGAATTTTAATTTTTCACAAACATATTTGGTTGAGAGAAAAAAAAAATGGAATGAAAATAAAAATCTCACTATTTTCTCTTGTTTGTTTGAATGGAAAAGTGAAAGGAAAGAAAATAATTTTTGTACTAAATAACAACTATAACCTTATATTATTATAAAAATAATTTTGTTATGAATTTATGTATTAAAATAAACTAATAAAATAAAATAAATAAATATAATATAATGAAATAATATATTTAAATTGTGCCAATGACAACCACAAGCTTATATAATTAAAAATATAATTATGCCGTAGATAAATTAATGAAACTTAAATAAATAAATATGTGACACATATATTTTAACATATTATAAAATGAACATGTTATATTTGCCATTTAAAAAAAGCAACGATCCATGTTAGTAGAAGATAAAATATTATTTAAACACTTAATTATATGTATGAGCAATCAATATATATATCTATATATATTAGTCATTCACCATAAATAAATTTTACAGATAAAAATTGATGGGCAATTTGGAAAATCCTATTTCATAGAGATTGTTGCATCATTTTCCTCTAATTTTTCGTTCAGTTTGGGGTGGGAAAAAAAATATATTTTTTGCTTATAAGTTTATGAATTTTAATTTGTTACAATTCTTTTGGATCTACACTTGGGTTAATTTCTAATTATCTTTCTCCATAATAATGAAGGAAAATAAATCATTCCTTATTCATAAATATATTTTCTTCATCCTTTAATTTATTCCACTTTAATTGTAATTGACATAAATTATTTTCCTTGCCTCATTTATTTTACGCTCTATTTATTGTAATGAATGTATATTGATTTTTTTTTCTGTGAGCACATTTGTTTATCTTGTTGTATAAATATTTATCAATGTGAATAATGAAAAATACACCTTTCTCCTTTTTTTTTTTGTTTTTGTTCACCAAAAATGTGTCTTTCATAGTATCAATTCTGGTGTCCCCTTTATGGTATCCAGAGTGAACAAACTCTAATGAGCAACTTAAATCCATCTCTTCCCTACTTTCTAATGTGTTCCTCTCAGAACTAACCACCATAACCAATAGCTTTTCCATAACCAAAAACACCACACCCATAACAAAATTCGCCCAACTATCTGGATCTGTTATTGCCATCAATCCCGACACCTAATTACCCATCAAACTTCCAAGCAACAACAATTATCTCACATGGAGAGCCCAACTAGAGCTTCTCTTCTTTGGCTATAACCAATTGTCATATATTGAAGGTACAATTCCTTGTCCACCAACAATAGACCTACAATATCACTTTTGACGCTGCCAAGACGGGCTCACTTGCCATGCTATTATAGCTTCAGTTGATGCTACAATTGCCCACTTGTCGCAACGTTCAAAAATTCCTTTGAAGCTTGGACTATGTGTGCCAACAAATCTTAGTCTCGTATTTATAGTCTCTGAGAGACTCTTAACCAGATTTCCAAATGATCTAATTCTTCATTACCTAGTTTCTCCATAAGATCTAATCCATCATCAATGAATTAGCAATCTCTAGTCATCTCATGATATCAGAAGAGTTCGTCATGAAAACTCTCACTGGATTGTGACATGAATATGATTCAGTTAGTATAGCTATTCAAACAAAGAATTTTCCTATTTCCTTTGAAGAACTCCATGCAAACTCTCAATTAATGAAATTTTTCTTCGCCATTAAATTTCTAAATGAGGGCAATTACCATCACTGATCGGTTTACTCAACAAAGCAACCAAGAAAGCTGCAACTTTCATCAGTTTAACAATAATCAGTGTTCTTATCAGCAATCGGGACTGATACCCATCAATATGCTATGTGAAAAATTTTCACTGAGGAGCAACAACTGGCGTCCCTCAAGTTCTTCTGGTACTAGTAGACAAAAAAAAAAAAGAAATCAATATTCAATACCAATTGTCTTATGAATCTGGCCATATTTTCGAAAATTTCAAGTCCATAACACATGTTGCTTAAGAAGCTCAAATTTTATATGCAAGTTGCCTAATCCCAAAACAAACTGGGTCATGAACATTGGTACCTCCCACCACATTACCTTTGACCTAAAATTTCAAACCCACACATAGTACAATTGCATAGATGATGTTATTGTTGATGACGGTAACGGTATTATCATGACAAACTCTTTATTCATAAAATTTTGGGGAAATTGCATAAAACCCCCTCGTGGTTTAGTGAAGTTGCGCCAAACCCCCTGTGTTTTAAAAATAGGCGAAATACCCCCTATGGTTATAAAAATACTACACAATTTCCCATGATAACGGGGAGTGATGCGCACGCGCTTGAGGTGCGGCTGGACATGTAATTTAGCTTCATTGACTTTTAAAATTGATAAAATGACCGAAATACCCTTAAATACAAACATATTCACTATTATACCTATTTTTTTATAAATTTAAATTAACTTATCAAATATTACAAACAAGTCCTTCAACTTATTAAATTTTCTTTTTTCCATCATCTTCAACCTTTTTCTTCCACCACCGCCGCCGCCGGAGTAATAGCCCTTAACACTGGTATATGGGTCTTTTCAAACTAAACAAAACCCCTCTATCAATTTCACCAAATCTCAAACCATTTATATTTAATTTGAAAAAAAATCATACACAAACCCTAGTGTGCTATGGCATCGAGGGAGAAGGAGATTCGCCGCCGTCGAGCTTGGTGGCATGGGGAAGAAAGAGAGTGACGGTGTGCGTGCGTGTGTGTTCGTGCGTGTGCGTGGCTGTGTGTGTTCGTGTGTGCGTGCGTGTGTGTGCGCTACTGTGTATGTGTGTTTGTGTGTGCGTGCGTGTGTGTGTGTTTGTGCGTGTGCGTGGCTGTGTGTGTTCGTGTGTGCGTGCGTGTGTGTGCGCTACTGTGTATGTGTGTTTGTGTGTGTGTGCGCTACTCTGTGTGTGTGTGTTCGTGTGTGTTCGTGTGTGTCTGTGCGTGAATGTGTGCGTGTTCCTGTTCGTGTGTGTGTGTGCGTGATTGTGTGTGCAGAGTGTGTGCGTGCCTGTTGTGTGTGTTTGTGTGCGTGTGTGCAGAGTGTATGTGTGCGTGCTCTGTGTGTGTATGCGTGCTTGTGTGTGTGCGTGACTGTGTGCAACGTGTGTGACTTAGTGTGTGTTAGTGTGTGCAAATAGAGTGTGTGTGTGTGACTTAGTGCGTGTTAGTGTATGCAAAGAGAGAGTGTGTGTGTGACTTAGTGTGTGTTAGTGTATGCACAGAGTGTGTGTGTGTGACTTAGTTAGTGCGTGTGTGTGCACAGAGTGTGTGTTAGTGTGTGTGTTTGATGTTATTGTGTGTGCAAAGTGTGTGTTGGTGTGTGTATTTGATGTTAGTGTGTGTGTGCGAAGTGTGTGTTTGATGTTAGTGTGTATTTTTTATTATTATAATTTAGTTAAATTTATATATAATTATATATTTTTATATTTTATATATTTTTTTTATAATTTTTATTTAATTTTATAATTAACAATCAATCTCAACCATTAATTTTTCTAAATCAAGATCTAATGGCTCAAAATAAAAGGGTATAACGGTCTTTTTAATACAAACTTAACGCCGTTAACCTTGAGTTAACGGCGTTTTCTCTTCTAGGGCAAGTGTGCAGTGTTTTTATAACCACATGGGGTATTTCACCTATTTTTAAAACACAGGGGGTTTGGCGCAACTTCGCTAAACCACGAGGGGGTTTTATGCAATTTCTCCTAAAAATTTTCTTTGTCATCAAAGCTTCAAACTAGAGCAGATTATTATCACTGCTCAATTTACTCGAGCAACAAAGGAAGTCGCAACTTTCATCAGTGCAATAATAATTGACATTAACATCAACAATTGGTTTCCATGGCCATCAATATATCGCGTGGAAATTTTTTACCAAGAAGTAGCAATTGGTGTTCCTTGGGTTCTTCCTATACCAACGGGGACACTAACAAATCCAATGTTCATCGCCAATTATGTGATAAATCTGACCATATTGCCAATTATTGCATGTTCATAATGCATATTGCTCAAGAATCTCATGCCAATTTTGTATCCAGGAAGCTTGATCCCACAACAAACTATAGATCATGGATATTGGTGCCTTTTGGTACATTATTTTTGATACCAAAAATCTTCAAACCTACATAGAATACAATGTCGCAGATGATGTTATTGTTGGTGATGGTAATAGTATTAAAATCATCCACATGGGTGATACTATGCTTTCTACCAAATCCGGTAATTTACTCTAAAAAGTGTATTGTGTGCCCCCTCTTTTTGCAAAAATCTCATACTAGTCCTCAATTTGGCTTACAAGATAATGTATCTATTGAATTCTTTCCCTTTCATTGTGTTATGAGGAATTTGAGAATGTGGGAGCCGCTAGCTGAAGGCCCAACTAGAAGTCATTTCTAAGAATGGAGGGGTTACAATCCTTCAATTGCTACGTATATTACAAATAAAGCCGCACACCTTTCTTTCTCTCTTTGGTGCCATCATTTGGGTCATCCCAACACTAGGATTTTTAAATATCTTATTTCTAATTTTAACTTACGATGCAACTTCCAAACCTACTTGCAATTTTTGTCTTTGCAATAAAAGTCATACATTTTTATGTCTCTTCTTTGAAAAGTTCTAAAACTTTATAATTACTTCATACTGATGTTTGGGGGCATCTATTAGATCTTATGAATGATATAAATTTTGTGTTATATTGGTTGATCACTTCACCAACTATACATGGCTATTTCATTTGAAAAACAAGTCAGCCGTGCTATCCACTTTTATTTCTTTAAAATCTCTTGTTGAAAAATTCTTTAACTTGCAAATTCTTATTATTTATTTAGATGGCAATGGGTAGTATAAAAGTTTAACCAAGTATCTAAATGACATGGGCATTCAACACGTTGTATATCTAACGTGCACCCTTCAAAGAGTAAGCAGTGCTGAAAGAAGATATTGACATATCAACACCTTTTACAAAGTGAATATTACTTTGTTATCTTGGTTTTCTCTTAAGGACCTTTTACCATTGACATTTGGTCTTGGAACAGAAGTTTGTCACATGGTGTTCTGCTCTCCCAAAGAAAGTACATCTCTAACCTTCTTAAAAGGTTCAATATGATGGATGCCAAGGAATGTCTTCTCTCATGTCTAGTTTCGGAGTTCTTAGACTTGATGATGGCACTAGTCCCACTGATACAAAGAAGTATTGCAACTTATTGGAGCTCTTGAAAACTTGACATTTACATTATCAGACATTTCTTTCACATTGAATCGACTTTGTCAATTCATACATCAATCGTCTATCTATCATTGGTAGACTGCAAAGCGAATACTTCAATATCTCAAAATCACTTATCGCCTTACTATTCGGTTACAAGGTTCTTTGATTTAGATTGGATTGGAGATCCCAATAATGGAATTTCAATTGGAGCTTATATATTGTTTCTTGGTGGTCGTCCATGAACTAGTCATTTAAGAAACAACGAACTATTGCAAGGTCCTTAACAGAAGTCGAATACAAAACAATTGCTATTTATGTCACAAAAAATGAATAGGATTATTAACCTTATTCATTAGTTACATTATTCTCCTCCAGATGTCCTTGTGATCCACTGCAACAATCTTAGAAGCACTTTCCTCTATCAAAACTCGATTTTTCATAGTCTTATGAAAACATGTCTCAGTTGATCATCACTTTGTTCAATCTAACGCCTTGAAGTTCGACATGTCCATGCAGCTAATCAACTTGCTAACACTCTCAACATGGTTATCTCCAATAGATTGTTTCTCATACGTTGGTCCAAGATTGGTTTCATTGACTATACACCTATTTTTTGGGGGCATATTGAAGGTGATAAGGTCGAGATTTGGTCTGCTCCTCGAAGGTGACGTGGCCAACAACTCGATGATTAGAAATGGATGAGTCCCTACCCTACTATGATAGAAAACATGTGAGTCTAGCCTGAGTGTTTCTGGCAAAGATCCTTTGATACTTAAGTTAGTAAATCGCGAGGTAGTATATCAAATATTAGAGAGAATCGAGCAGAAAAATGGCAGGTCTGCATGTGTATTGTGTGTTACCTTTCATGAGACATGCATGGGGTATTTATAGTGTTCCCCAGACCTTGGAGTTGGTGAGATTTAGGGGACCTAGAACTATAGGTCCTAGGTATAAGTTGGACTTTAGGCCCAACTAGCAATGACAGATTAGGTGTAGCCCTACAAGAATAGGGCGGAAGACTTTGACAGGAGGCTGAGTGGTCCTTGGTGGCCTAAAAATAGTCGATGAGAGCTTTCACTCGAGGAAAGCTCCATCAAGCAACAGCTTGATTAATGATTGACTCCAAATCTTGAAGGCAGGCATTTCTCGAGTAGAATCACGGCTCCATGTTGGCATGACACGTGGCACTACGTGTGGATCCCAAAGGACACATGTCAGATATCCCGTAGGAAAACAAATTTTTCATTCTTCACTATCATATTTTCTTCTTACTTTAGTTTATTCTCCCTTAATTATAATTGATATACATATATATATGTATATATATATATATTAATTTTTCTTCTTATTTATTTTATTCTCCATTAATTATAATTGATATATTTGATTTATTTTCCTTTTTATTATGAACACATTTGCTTTTCTTGTTGTATAAATACGCTATTAATGTGAATAATACAAAATGTGCTTCTCATGATATCAACTCTTGCTTGTCTTTACATAATGTATCCAAATTCTGTTCTATTACCCATCAAAAATACAAAAATCTTCAATATCCATCCATCAAGATGTGAAATTCAAACTAACTTTTTCAATCAAAAAGTAAATTTTTTTAAGCAACTAGAACAAGAACAATAAATGAAAAGGAAAACTAAAAAGTTTTATTTTCGTAATTGAAAATTTATAAAGAAATTAAGCTGCAATCTTTAAAGTTTACTTTTCTATATTATATTTGACATATTTACCCTTTGGTTCCAAATTTCAGTTTTATTGTACACAATACGCAAAATCGACTCAACGACAATACCCGTTCTGTACCAAAAAGCATAAAAAGGAGGGTATGTAGGCCCAAAAGTGGTCTCTATGCTTTGTGAAACATTCTCACCTTTACTGCTCTTCGTATTTTAACTTTTTAAAAATAATTTATCCTTCTTTTTTTTTTTTGATAAAAAAAATAATTTATCCTTCGAATAATGGGCTTTATAAAGGACATTGCTGAATAAAATATTAATTTTATCTTAAATTATATGACTTTTTGTATTTATTTCCATATTTTATCAATAAAATTTAAAAATTCGAATAACGTACATCAACCCAAATCTAAAAGGGCCACAGTAGATGAATTTTTTCTAAGGGAATTGATTCTCGTGGGCCCATGCCATGTGGGATTGCAGAGTGGTGGTTCATCTTGTGTCTTCATATCTCAGCCCTTAAATTTAGTAATGAATTTCATTTCTCTTTCCTTTTCCTTTTCTTTCTTTCTTTTTGTTTTTACATAGATAAAAGTTCGCATTCTTTTTTTTTTTTTAGAAAAAAGGGAAAATTTAAGCAATATAGTCATTAGTCAATGAAAATATGAAAGTTTCCATTTGTGTATATTAAGTTACAAAATATTTTATTTTGTCTCAATAATGACCAAAATTATTTAAATTATTACCCTTGACAATTAATAGTATTCTTATGATGATTATTTAGTTACAAGAAAAAATTGTCTCAAATTATTTTAATACTTTTTGTCGTCGAATATTGTAAATAGAGAGGGTTTATGATACGGACAATTATTGCAACTAAAGTATATCATAAGAAAATAAACATTGTTATCACTTATAAATATTATTAATGATCATCTAATCACTAGAGCAGAGTTAGGGGAGTTAGAAGGGACATCTCCCTACCTCAAATATACCCCCATCAAATATATATAGAGCTGTATTTTATATATATATTTTTTTAAAAAAACTTTTTCTTTTCCTTTTCCTTCCAAATTATAGAAGTGCCTTATAGATAGGGGTGATGCCATAAATTTTTTCATAAAAATATTAAAGGTGTTGTGGGTGGGAGGGGGGGGGGGGGAGATATTCAGAATTTTCAAAAAATGCATGTACATTTTAACTCGATATAAATTTGAGAAGGAGCGATTACACTCTCCAGCCCCTTAGCTCGTATTTATTTATAGAAATTCAATCTTATGCCTCCAAAATAAAGAATTCTGACCTCATCCTTGCACCTACCAGATATTATGGCATGATATGCAATTTTATATATATATATATATATATATATATATTTAATTTGTTGTCAACCATTTTTTTTTCGTTGTAGTGACTCAATTGCATGATATTCACATTCTCTATGAATAATGAGATCATACCAACATAAGCAAGCATGTATGACGAGCTACGTACAATCAATCATGTTCTTTGTTTCATTTTTCAATCACACAATTGAATACTAGACCAGAAAAACAGAGGAAAAATAAGAAGTTTAAACATAAAATATAATTAAACTTCATAGGTGGGCCGGTGATAAATCTTTTCGAAGACTCGATTTAATTGAAACTCATGACTAATTTAGCAATTTTCATCATTCTTAGGATAGACAATAAATACATTGGTATATTGAAATACTGATTATGAAATAAGAGTTAGTTCAATATATAAAGTTATTAAAAACAATAAAATTACAAAAAGTAAACGATAAATTTATATAAATGAAAATAATTAAAGATCTACACCTATAATTGAATAACCTAAACTCTTAGTCCTTCCACTATTGATTCTAGTTTGGCCCTAGCTACCATATTATTTTATGGTGCAATATAATCTTAAGGGGTGACATGGATGGGAGGGGATGTTTTTGGAAGCTAGTATTAAATTAAAATAATACTAGTATATACGAAAAATTGAATCTTCAATTTTAGCCTTCCTCTTACCGTTGGGGTAATGCCTAGGGATGTAAACGAATCGAGCCGGCTCGCGAGCCGGCTCGACAAAGGTTCGAGCTCGAATTCGAATAATTCGAGCCGAGCCGAGCTCGAGCCAAATTACTCTTGTTCGTTTGATTTTTTTAATATTTATTTTTATATTTATATAATTATATATATAATTATAAATAATATATTGATTTTCGAATTCGAGCCCGAGCTCGAGCCTATAGCTCAAACATAATAAAATATTTGAAAATATTTAAGCTCGAGCTTGAGCCTATATTTTACTCACAAATTAGAGCCAAACGAGCCGAGCCGAGCCGAGCTCGAACATGCTCGAGCTCGAGCTCGAGCCTGTTTTTTCCTGGCTCGTCGGGCTCGAGCTCAAGCTCGATCTATTTGATTCGAGCTCGAGCTCGAGCCTAGAAAAAAGGCCAAGGCTCGGCTCAGCTCGTTTACATCCCTAGTAATGCCTCATTGGAGACTAATGACGGAAGAGGGATGTCAAAAATCAACTCAACTTGTCGACTAATGACTCACCTAGAAAAAAAAAATAAAAATAAAGAAAGAAAGATAATGATGTTTGGAGTTTTCCTAGCAAATAATCAGGCTCGAATACAATCTAAACTCAATCAAGTCATGTTATGGTTGAACATTTATAGGTGAGTATCAGGTTGGATTGAGTTTAATTTGACATTTTTTGTGTTATATTTCTATTGTAACAAGACTTGAATTGACCTAATCCCACTCGACTTGATACCCATATGAAGGAATACCATGTAATCCAATGCATCATATATTTGATTATTGAGATACTTTCCACAAATATCAATTTTTATACGTCTCATATAATATATGTCAAATTATGCCGTTATTTGAATACTAGGCCTTCCTAAAGTCTATTGGATCCAAGAAACTAGTCGAAAATGATGTTAACATTGTCTATATCCTTTGTTGAGAGGGAGGGCCCCTCCTTTTTCCCATCAATTATCCTTTAAACTCCAATACATACATACATACATACATACATATATATATATATATATATATATATATTCCAAGACAAAATTCAATCAAGATAAGACAGCACTACTTAATTATTGAACCCGAGCTACACGCATATAACTTGCCTATTCTTAAGAGTGGAGTGGGAATATGGATAAGCTAACAAATTAAGAAGGTCATCTTGGTCATTTTCATGAAATAGTTATAAAAATCTTAACGATTAAGCAGCTGAAAGATTATTATATTTTTGGTCTATCGTAATCCTAAGCTGTGTGAACCAATCTAAAACTGCAGCCAATGAGCAAATTGGACAATTACTTAACGTGTGACGGGTTTTAGGTGGGATGGAGTGGAGCCCTTAATTTTCTTTCATCTTGTTTCTATCAATCACTATATTCCTATGTATACATATAAACACATATATATGATATAATATATATATATATATATATATATTAGTTTCGCATCTACTCTAACAACAAATATATATATATATATATATATATATATTCATATTGTTCCATTCATGAAAACTTCGTGAAGACTTCATAGCTATGTTTCATAGATACTAACATGGACGTAGACATGGGAATTATATATATATATATATATATATGCAAAATATTTCTAAAAATTTTAGGATGTGGTACGCTTCCAAATTATACTATTTATATAAATGTTTTTATATTGCTTCAGTGTTGATACCAATACAAGCATGTAAATATGCATTTATGTATGTCGTTAATAAATTATTTGAAAAAACATAGATATAAATACAAAGAGAGAGTTTATATCAGTGTTTGTACCAAACTTTTATTAGTTTGATTTATAAACTATGTATTGTGATAACACACAGTACACAAAACAAAATATACAGAGAGAAGATATATAATTTGTTAGAACAATACTCTTTAGGAGTGGTTGATGATAGTATGTTTTATACGTTATTAGAAGTGCTAAAATATTTTTGCCTTAATTTATTTTATTAACAAACTAAGCTACTGATGAGAAGAGTATTGTGTATTCTATTTCGAATATTATATGAATGATTTTTTAAGGTATTCATGCATTACTGCATGATACATATCAACTTTTAGTATAAACAATATTTTTTTTCCTAACATATATAATTTTCTCATAATTGTCTCATGAAGACTGGTGGCCAGGTTCCATGGTGAAATAAACACTCCACGCAACGATAAGTTGCTTGTGGTGCAAAGTCGCTGCAAAAACAAGAAAGAATAGGAACAGTTGCAAGCAAAAAATGATCACTTTTGTGGGAATTTTGATCTAGGAATGATCAAGTTAGAAACCCGACAGATGAAATCCTCTTAACTATATGTATTAAAATGATAAATTAATTGACTAAGAAGGATGGAAAATTCTAGTCTAAATTTAGTTCGGCCGAACTCAATCAATTATTTAAAATTGTTAACATTTCATTTGTCATCTGATTGACCACTCGTTCTAAAATATATATCCATTATATGATAAATGTAAAACACCCGTTATATAATTAACACTAATTGAATCGAGTCGGGTTTGAATTAAAATTCTCGAGAACAAGTTATTAGAGCTGGTGATCACTATGACAACCTTCTAAAACAAAAAAATATACTGGACCCAAAGGTCTCGGTTAATTATTCTGGATTGTCTGTTATACAATAACATTATATTTTTTATTGCACTCACCAATATATTATATATTTAAAAAAACAAAAATTATGATATAAAGAAGAAAATAAGGATTTCCTTTCTTTACGACAACCGACTTTTGTTAAGATAATAAAATATTTCTTTAGGATAGGATGATTTCTAACCTTATTAAGGGCCTATTGGATAGATTTAAAAAAATGCTTCACAAGCCATATTTTTTATAACATAATATATTTTTTTTAACACCAAGCAATTTTACATTTAGATGTATTAATTAAAGTATTTTGAAATATTTTTTTATTTGAAGTTACTGTATATAATTTCTAAATAAAAGCCACTATCAAGCCTTTTTTTTTTTTTTTTTTTTCTGATTTCTACCTTTTTAAAAGAGCCCAGCCCAAACATAGTTTTTTTCCCCCTACATTGAAGATTTGAAGTTATTTTTAAAAAAATTTTGCATCTCTTTGAAAAAACCAAAAAAAAAAAAACCCCTTCCGAACTGAATCTAAATTATGGTACAAGAATGCATGGACCAAAGTTTGCCAATGTAAAAGTAACGGGCCCTTGTATTGAAAATCGTCAAAATATTAGACAAGGCCCATCGGCCTATATATTGAAATTGGGTTGGAGGCAGTTTACAAACCCATAGACATTATGGCCCAAAGTCGTAAAAGACATATATTTTCCCCTCACAACCTTCGAACTAGGCGGAGCATTCGATTCAAATTTTGACATTTTTGACCGATTAAAAATGCGAATTCGAATTTAATTATATTTTTTTTATTAAATTTATAATCTTATATACATATAATATTAATAAAAAATTTAAATAAAATGCAAAGTATGTGGTGTTATACTTAATGATGTACTTATTAATATTTCATGAAAATTTTAGGCCATCTTTTCTAATATATATATACTAGTCAGGCTGGCATACACGATGCGTGTGCAAAATAGAAAAATATATAATTTTTTTAATTATATATTGAAATTTTGATAGATTAAATTATAATTTTAGTATTTACTAAATTTATCATAAGTGAAAACTGAAAATTAAAATAAGATAAAACTAGAGGATCAAAAAATAATTACAAAATAAAAAAATATAACGAGTGTTAAAAAATTATTTAATAGTATGGCTTGAGAGAGAAGGGAGAAGACGGAGATTAAAAAGTTAAAAAAAAACAATGTGTAGTAAGGGAATATGTGTGTGTGTGTGTGTGTGTGTGAGAGAGAGAGAGAGAGTTTACGAAAGAGAAGGTAAAAAATAAATGAAGAATAAAAATTTGATTGGCAAAAAAATTTGAGAGATCAAAACAGTTATTAAAAGGGTCTCCTCTTTTATCTAATAGTATAGATAATAAAAATATATATTTACACAATCATATTTCAGATGTATATAGCGACAAATGTAATGCACAATCCATTTAGCAGTACTTTTTCAGTTATTATTGCATCCAAATTTGTTTCCCATCTTTATTTTGTTTTAAATATTAAATAATCATATTTTAAATGTGCACAAATATAATGCACAATCCATGAAGTATTATTTGCAATCCATTTCCAACTGTATTTGAGGTTTGGTTTTAGATTTTCAGTTATTTTTATTGTTAATAAGGCCAAAATTTTTTGAAATTTTTGGATTTTTATCGAATTTGGATTTGTAGTGATATAATTAGATCTCATAGGATGTTGGGTCGAAGTTGATTATTGAATTATATAATCGAATTCTACTGCACAAACTGGAACATGCCTCTTTTGTATTTTGTTATGGGGAAGTGACTCTACCACAAGACAAGGCTGTTTTTTATGATGCTTGCCCTAGGGCATTGGATGTTTTGTTTGTTTCAAAATGTATATAAATCTTTTGTAATACCTATATCCACTCATTTTCTTTGAAATAATATAAAGCATCTTTCTTGCTGTTAAATAAAAAAAAAAAAAAAATCTATGTGGTTGAACTTTTGACAAAAGACATTAGGATGCATTCTATTTAAAGGTGTAATGCGGCCAAATTTGAATAACTGGGTATATGAGTGGGATTCGCACCTGATCCATTGAAGTTTTGTATTGTAGGAGGAAAGTTGGACATTTTCTTAAAGATGCAACTTATCTATTGGTCTAAATGTCACTTAAAATAATCTATACTACCTATTATATCTATATCTATAATTATTATTTATTATATAAAGGGAGAGCATCATGTAGTAACTATCTTTGATCTGCCATCTATTTTGGTCTGTCATTTTTTTATATTTTCTTTCTCCCTCCTCTCTCCCCTCTATATTCAAAAATTGTTGCTCAAACCCGATTTAACTGCATCCAACAAATCGCTTAACAAATGTTATTGTTTACTCTCCTCTAATTGTACACCAATCATATGACTAATATAAAAATACATTCGTCACATGATTAATTTCAATTTGACAGAATTCAATCCCTTTCATCATTCGCTCTTCAATATATTTATTTACTTTCTTTGTATTTATTTTCTTAATTTTATTTCATTTGATATTATTTACTTTTCATTTATCATTTATTCAATATATATTGGAAATAGTTAAAAGAATTATATCTATATAAGAAAAACAATAAATATTTATAATTTTATATTGTGAAGACTCGAGCATGCATATAGTTAGATTATATTACTATTATCTTATCGGATAGGTAGCCTTGAATCCCTTTCAGGTTTTGCATTTTAGTGTTCAGTCCCTAATTAAGATTGACTAATTAAGCTTGCGCTCCTCAATTTCAAATATTTTTAGATTTTACTCTCTATTGGTGATAAAAAGACACACACACACACACACACATATATATATTTAAAAGTAAAGTTAAACCACAACTTATCTTCTTATATCATCATCCAACTTTCCTTTTTCCCTTTTTCGCTTTTTTCCCCACCGTCAACCTTCTTATTGGGAATGAAATAAATTTTGAGTCATATGTCGTTAAAAACATACGGATGTCTAGTTTTTTTTTTTTAAAAAAAAAAAAGAAAAGTGTTGAGAAATCATTTTTCTCTATGAAGAAATCATTTTTTTTCTACATAGAGTTATAATTAAAAAATCAAGTAGTGTTAGATTCTCTATTCGAACATATGGCAGAATGTGGATTGAATTCACTCAAAAAATTGCTTGGATCGAGAATGAAATAAATTATAATACATATATTGTTAGAAAGCTACGCATGTCTAGTTTTAAACAAAATAACGGTGTTTAGAAATCATTTTTCTAAAAAAATTTATACTTAAACAACCAAGCAATGGTAGTTTCAAATTCTCTATTTGAAAATGTAGCAAATTTGGATTCTCATATAAAAATTGCTTCAATTGGGAATTCTAAATTATGAGCCATATACTGTTAGAAAGTTATGGATGTCTAGTTTCCAACAAAAAAATGGGGGTACTGAAATTATTATCAGACACATATCGTGAGGCAAAACACAAAAAAATTAGAGTGAAAGAAAATCTACAGAAGATTCTACAGGCCCCCAATATATCGCTTGCCAACGTAAGGGGTACTATCACAAAATCGGATAGTTTTTTGGTCCGTGTGAAATATTGTTGAAACTTTGTACACACGTTCAGACAAATATCGTAAAGTAAAACACCAAAAATTAGAGCGAACGGATATCTATAGAAGGTTCACCAGGCCACCGAGTATATTGCTCGCCGGCGTAAGGGGTACAATCACAAAATCGGATAATTTTTTGGTATGTCTGAGATAATTTTCCAACCAAAAAGCCCAACAGATTAATTTCGAGGAGGAGATTACGTCAATTTCTCTCTCTATTTATTTTTATAACAATTTTCTCTCTCTATCTATAAAAACATATATCTGTGTATTATATTTATATTTTATATATAAAACATGCCTTTACTTTATGATGGTTAACCAAAACAAAGAAAAACATGATTTGACAATTTCGTTCTTTCTTTTTTCTTTTTATCTAGTTTGATGTCATGCACTTGTTCCTCAAACAAGCTTACGTGCGGCCTTAGCTCCTTGTCTGCCCCTTGCGGCACTAGTTAAATCAGCATTTCTCAAAGTTTTATGTGTGAAGAAGATGAAAAGGATAGGTTTAGAGGGCAAAGGAACAATGAAGGAAGTTTACAAGAAAAATTAGAAATGAGATCTTCTTAAAGAAAGTTACTTTCGTATTCACTCTCCAAACTCTTCCCCAAACTTTGGACATCTTACAAATGAAACCCCTCCCCCTATTTATAGATTTCCATCTCCTCAATGGACGGTGGAGATCGATTTGATCCAACGGTTAGAAGAGGTTCTCTAGAATTCTCCATTATATTCCTACACCATCTAAAACCTTCCATAACCTTCTATTACCTTCTAAACTTATCTATAACGTTCTATACTATTCTACCAAGTCCTAGGATGCTCTAGACTCTTCCAGGGTCTTCTAGATTTTTCTAGGATCCTCCAAGTTGTTTTGGAACTTTCTAGAACCTTCTAGATCTTTCTAAATTTATGTAGAATTCTATAGAATATCGTGAAATGTTCTAGAATCCTTTTGATTTGAACCTATAAGTTTTGAGTGATAAAAAAGAACCCTATCTTCCGAACTATTATCGAGGCTTAAAGTTGCAGTCTATGACATTAATCTGCATTATATAAATATTCACTTAGCTGCATGCGACTCATTTAGCTGCAGTTTCATTCTTCTCTTGTTGTCTTTCGCGTTCTCTTAAGCTTAGTTGTAGTTTCGTTCTTTCATTATTCTCTAACTATTATCTGTCTCTTGTTAATTTTAAGTATTCTTTTTTTAAATTTCTGTAGGATCATAATTTTCTCTTGATCTCTTGTTAATCCATGTGTTTATACTTTATATTAATTCATGTTTTGATCAATCTATTTTAATTTTGTTGATTTCTATTGAGGTTGTGCAAGTGCACACAGTCGTACAAGTAATATAAGATGAGTAGAGTGTCGAATCCCACATGGATTGTGATTTGGCCAATGAAAGTGATTCGTTTTGTTTAGGTAAATTGATCAAATTGTGGAGTGGTTTTTTTCCCCCTAAATTAAAGGTAATATCAAATTAAAAACTACCCACGAATAAAAATTATAACAAATAACCAATGCGACTAATGCAAGTGCAAGGTGGTTTCATTAACCTAATTACCTATTCCAATCCAATTCCTAAATGGAATGGTTCCATGGTTGTGTGAAGCCAAAAACAAAAATATCTACAATGTCTCTCCAGCATCATAGAATTAACCTATACAATCCTTTCTATGCCTCCAATTAATCCAAACACTAGAAAATATTAGTATAAGCTTTAACATTGGCTTAGGGCTCAATCAATATTAAATTCATTCTCATGCTATTTTAATATCAATTGATCTCGTCTAATTAGAGCTACAATCGTGAATCAACGATTCTCAAATTCATTAATTAGGGGTGATCAAACCCTAACCAAGTATCAGACCATTAAACGAGATTCATACAAAAACATACGAAATCGCATTCATATTCATGGGATTTTCATAGAATAGAGAAAAGGAGAACTACACCATCCTTACACTTAGCAATTGAATTAGTTCTAATGAATTCAAATATAAAAACGAAACACGAAAAAGAATCCATAAGGAGAAGAAATAAACTTATTTGGTGGCGAATTTAGATGTAAAACTTCCCTCCAAACTTCATTCTTGACTTTGCCTCCGAATCTTCTCCGTCTCCATCTTCAAAAATCCCCAAAGTCAATGAAAATAAAAAAAAGAAAATTGAAAGAGTTCTTTTCTCATCTCTAAACCCGAGTTACCAAAACGTGATAATGAGTTGTGTGAATGTATCTGGACTTAAAAAGGACAGAAAAATGCCTAGAACCACCTTTCTAATAAAAGACCTAATTAAACAAGGAAAGTTTTTAATTTTTGTCGCGGACTTTGAGTACGTACCCAAAATCTTTTAGGTATATACTCAAACTTACAGATTCACTTATCTCTTTAATAGCTGAAACTGGGTATATACTCGGAATATCTTGTGTATGTACTCATTTATACAGACTCGTTTCTTCTCTAAATAGCTTGAATTGGGTTGATAATCAAAATATCTTGTGTAAATACCCAACTCTTGACTTCCACTTCTAGTGCCCTTTATGGCATTTTTCCCATTTCACCTACAAAACAATGATTTAACCCAAATTTAGTCATAATAAGGCTCAAATAGAGAAAAAATACGTGATAAATCCGATTAAATAAACATAAAAAATAAGTAGAATTACAGACTTATCAATTTCTATATCATAGCGTACTTAAAGATTTTCAAGATTTTGCATTCTTGTTTAAATAAATCTTGATAGTTTATTGTGCTTTGAAATGTTATTCTTGTTTTTCTGTAGAAATGGAAACGATAAAGAGGAAGTTAAAAAAGCACCACAAGTTGTAAGTCATCTAGCACGTATTCATCTGGTCAATCCCGATTTTCATTTCAAATTCGAATAATTTTTTTTACTATTTTTTTTTATTTTAATTTTTAGAATGCTGTCACACGCTTATTCCTCAAACAAGCTTACGTGTGGCCTTAGCTCCTTTTCCGCCCCTTGCGGTACTAGGTGAGTCAGCCTCTCTCAAAGTATTTGTGTGTGAAGAAGATGAAAAAAATAGGTTTAGAAGGCAAAGGAACAAAGAAGGATGTTCATAAGAAAGATTAGAAAGGAAATCTCTTAAGGAAAGTTATACTCCTATTCACTCTCCAAATTCTCTCCAAACTTGGACATGTTACAAATGAGGCCTCTCCCCCTATTTATAGATTTCCACCTCCTCAATAGACATTGGAGATTGATTTAATCCAACGGTTAGGAGAGATCCTCTAGAACTCTCCATTATATTCCTACCCTTTTTATATTCTTCCATAACCTTCTATTATCTTCTTTACTATTCTATAATGTTCTATATTATTCTACCATGACCTAGGATGTTCCCGACTCTTCTAGAGTCTTCCAGGCTCTTCCAAGGTCTTCCAAAATCTTCTAAAATCCTTTAGGTTGTTCTGGAATTTTTTGGAACCTTTTAGGCTTTTCTAGATTTATATAGAATTCTCTAGAATATCATTGAATATTCTAGAATTCTTTGGATTTGAACCTTTAAGCTTCGAGCAAGCAAGAAGAACCCCCTCTTACGAGCTGTTATCGAGGCTTAGAGTTGCGGTCCGTGACATCCTCCCCCATCTAAGCTAGCGATGCTTCGTCGCTTCATATTGTTGAAGTTGCTCTGGGAATTGCCACAAGTCTTCTTTCGTCTCCCAAGTTGCCTCCGACTTAGGTAGTCCTTTCCATTTGATTAAGTATTGCGTGTTGGGCAATACTCCTCGTCGTCGTATTACCCTTTTGGAAAACACCTCTTCGATCTCTTTGTCATATGACTTTGTCATAATTGGAGGTGTTCGATGAGATTCCCTCCGGCTTGGGTGCTCCTCATATTCGTGATATGGCTTCAATATACTCACATGGAAGACCGGAGGCATCCTCAAAGTGTTAGGGAGGTCAAGACGGTAGGAAACCTGACCGACCTTGACCATTACGAGGAATGGCCCTTCATATCTTCGCACCAAGCCTTTATGCATGCCTCGTAATGCCTTTCATTTTTGTGGCAGAAGCTTGATAAAGACTTGGTCCCCAACATTTTACTCCATAGGCCTCCTCTTCTTGTCTGCCTATTTCTTCATTCTTTTGCGGGCTTTCTCCAAGAAAGATTGGGCTAAGTCTGCCCACAACTTAGCCATTTTGATAGCTTCAGGGCTTCTCCCACTGTCAGGGGTTATTGCCAAAGTATTTGGTGTGAGTGGTTGTTGCCCAGTAGCTAACTCGAATGGACTTTGCCCTGTGGCCTCACTTCGCTGCAATTTGTAGGAAAATTGTGCCACATCCAAGAACTTAGCCCAATCCCTCTGATTAGCACTCACAAAGTGCCTCAAGTAGCACTCCAACAAGGCATTCACCCTTTCAGTTTGCCCATCTGTTTGAGGGTGAAAGCTTGTCGAGAAGCATAACTCCAACCCAAGGCGTTTGAAAAGTTCGGTCCATAACCTTCCTATGAAGCGAGGGTCTCTGTCACTCATAATACTCGGTGGTAGTCCCCAATATTATACCATGTTCTTGAAGAATAGCCTTTCCGCCTCCTCAATCGTGCAATCCCTTGGGCAAAGTATAAAAGTCCCGTACTTAGAAAATCATTCCTCCACCGCCACCAAGATAGATCCATACCCTTCTAATTTCGGCAAAGCACTAATGAAGTCCATTGTGACATATTCCCAAGGTCGCTCAAGTATTAGTAAAGGTTCGAGCAACCTTGCGGGATGCTTATTATCTACCTTGTCTTGTCGTCACACAAGACAAGTTTTAACATAAAGCTCGACACCACCCTTCATCTGCGGCTAAAAGTACGATGTCTCCAACAATGCCATTTTTCATCTTTGACCATGCTGGCCTGCCTGTTTGCTATTGTGACATTCCTTAATGAGATCCTTCCTCAAGTTCCCCCACTTCGGAATATACATGCGTCGACCTTTGGTATAGAGTAATCCATCCTCTACCCAAAATTGTCTTGTCTTGCCTTCCTCTGCAAGCCTCATTAACTCTCAAGCCATTGGGTCATGCTCCAAGCCTTGCTTTATTAGATCAATAATCTCCCCTTTGACTAGGCTAATCACCACAAGCTCCGCCTTCCGATTTAATGCGTCCTCCACCACGTTGGCTTTGCCAGGCTCATATTCCAAGACATAGTCGAATTCTATTAAGAAGTCTTGAATATGCATTTATGTATGTAGTTAATAAATTATTTGAAAAAACATAGATAAAATACAAAGAGAAAGTTTATATCAGTGATTGTACCTAACTTTTATTAGCTTAATTTACAAACTATGTATTGTGATAACACACATAAAACAAAATGTAAAGAGAGAAGATAATTTATTAGTGAACACCAGTCTTTAGGAGTGGTTGATGATAGTATGTTTTACACGTTATTAGAAGTGCTAAAATATTTTTGTTTTAATTTAGTTTAAGAACAAACTAACCTACTGATGAGAATAGTATTGTGTCTTCTATTTCGAATATAATATGAATGATTTTTTAAAGTATCCATGCGTTATTGCATGATAGATATCAACTTTTAGTGTAAACAATATTTTTTTCCTAACATGCATAATATTCACATAATTGTCTCATAAAGACTAGTAGGCCAGGTTCAATGGTGAAATAAACACTCCACGCAACGTTAAGTTGCTTGTGGTGCAAAGTCACTGCAGTAACAGAAAAGAATAATAACAGTGCAAGCAAAAAATTAACAATTTTTGTGGGAATTTTGATCTAAGAAAGATCAAGTTAGAGACCCTAATAGATGAAATCCTCTTAACTACGTAACGACGGATAAATTCTAATCTAAATTTAGTTCGGTCGAGCTCAATCAATTATTTAAAAAGTGTTCGTATTTCACTTGTCATGTGATAGATTACTCGTTCTAAAATATATATTAGTTACACGACAAATGTAAAAAACCCATCATAAAATTAACACTATTTGAATCTAGTCGAGTTGGAGTTACAATTCTTGAGAACAAGTTATTAGAGCTGGTGATCGCTATGACAACCTTCGAAAACAAAAGAAACATACTGGACCCAAAGGTCTCAATTAATTATTCTAAATTGTTTGTTATATAATAATATTATTTTTTTTCATTGCCCTCACCAATATGTCATATATTGAAAAAAATAAAAAAATATGATATAAAGAAGAAAATAAGGATTTCCTTTCTTTACGACAACCCACTGTTAAGATAATAAAATATTTCTTTAGCATAGGATGCTTTCTAACCTTATTCAGGGTCTATTTGGATAGATTTAAAAAAATGTTCCACAAACCGTGTTTTTTATAGTAGATTTTTTTTAACACCAAGCAATATTACGTTTGGATGCAATAATTAAAGTACTTTGAATTTTTTTTTAATTTGAAGTTACTCTATATAATTTCTAAATAAAAGCCACTTCTAAGCCTTTTTTTTTTTGGGCTTCTACTTTTTCAAAAGAGCCCAGTCCAAACATAGTTTTTTTTTTTCATTGAAGTTATTTTTAAAAAATTTTTAGTACTTCTCTTTAAAAAAAATTATATCAATCCGAATTGTATCTAAATTACGGTACAAGAATCAACTAACTTTTAACTTTCCTTGTATGGTCATCGATAGAATTATGTCATATATTACTGTTGAGTGACCACCTCAGCTAAAAACTTAAGCTTATAGAGAGGGAGAGTCATTATATATTTATTTATATTTTTCAACATGCCCCCGCACGTACAGACAGACTTTTTTTTGTTTGTGTCAAGCCTTACACGTGAAATTCTTTATTTTTTGGATAAATAGGTGGCAGTGAGATTCAAACACAGGACCTCTTGTTTGGCCTGACTCTGATACCATGTTGAGTGACCACCTCATGTAAAAACTTAAGCTAGTAGAGAGGGAGAGTCATTATATATTTATTTATATTCTTCAACAATTACCTTTGGTTACAGTTCATTAAACATTAATGGTTATTCAATTCTCCCCATACATGGGCAACTGCTGTTGGGAAATTTGATGCTTCCTGCTCGATATATATATTCAAGTGGTGTAGGGTTTGTTTGATCCATTATTTTTTAAGTTAGTTTCTATTTTTTAAAAACAAAAAATAAATAAATAAATAAATAATAAGATTATGGTTGACCCTTTATTCTCAACTCAATTGTTTTTAAAAAAAAAAATGTTTTTAGAGAACACCCTTCTTTTTTATTTTTTAAGAATATTCTACTGAAAAAATATTCTAAAATCTTTAATTTTTACGGATTTTAAAAAATTATTAGTTGATAATATTAGTTATTGAAGTAAATTTTAAGAATATATGGTTAATGTATAATTAGTTATTTTCAATTGCAAGTTTTGTTTTATATTAAAATTTATAAATGAAAACTTATTTTGTTATTTTAATTAAAAAAATCCAAAATAAAAAGTATAATATTTGATGGCTATCATTTTTCAAATTAATATAGATTTATTAGTTAAAAGCATGAATAACCATTGAAATAGGTTTGAAAATATATAATTCATATTATAATTATCTCAATTCAAGTATAACTTCAAAAATTATTTTTTAATTATAAAAACCACCAATGCATAGTTTTTGTGTGTGTGTTTTTATACTTGAAAACAATTTCATGATGATTTTTTCAAACCACCTTCCAAATTGCTTTTTGCTAGAAACTTAAAAGTGTATTTTACAAATTGTTATACAGAATCGAAACAATAAAATTCCAAACACCCCCATAATATCTATTGAATTTGAATATAACGTGGTAAAATAAATTTTGTGACATAATTATTCCCAAATAAATTGTTCATGCACTACTTGATTATATACCTAACTGACTAGCATTTTATGAGCTCAAGAAATAGATATTCTATCCCAACTTGAACTATCTTAAGGACTACCAAATAACAAATGTTTAGTCTTATCAAAACATGAATGATCATTACAATAATGCATCTTATGATATGGAGCTTAGCATCTCAACAAATGAAATAAAGGGACCTTCATGTCATCGAATCTCATGAAGAGGCAGGGGAAAAATAATGTTCATCTCCACGCTACAAACGCTTCTGGATACGAGTATCAATAATCTAGATTCCAACCAGAACGAACAAGTCTTGCAAATCTAGATTCCAAGAAGAAGAGTTGATCAAGAGACGTTTTTCCTCATGATTCATTCTAATTCTCCCATCCATCCATCAAGACAACAAATTTCAATTGTTTTATATCAATTGAGAAGCACGCTTATGAAGCCATTGAGACGACGAAAATGAGCCAAGAATCAGAAGATGTACTTTGTTATTGAAGAAATTAGAAATAAATCAGAGTTTTTTTTCCTACAAATTTATATTTAACAATACTTTTATTATTTTGTTTGTTCCTTTATTTCAACATATATTATATTTGAGTGAATTTTTCTTGCAAAACAATTATTATTGTTATTAATTATTTATCTAAATGTCATTCTATAAGAAGAAGACAGATGGACCGAAGTTTGCCACTGTAAAAGTAACGGGCCCTTGTATTCAAGATATTCAAATATTGGATAAGGCCTATCGGCCTATATATTGAAATTGGGTTGGAGACCGTTTACGAACCCAAAGACATTATGGCCCAAAGTCCTAAAAGACATGTATTTTCCGCTTACAAGCTTCGAACTAGGCGGAGCATTCGATTCAAATTTTGACATTTTGGACGAATTAAAATGTTATGTACAATAGATCCAATTATAAATATTTATTATTCGAAATAAGTAGATCGATTATATAATAAAATAGTCTGATAAGTTAAAAATGTGAATTCGAATTTAATTATATTTTTTTATTAAATTTATAATCTTATATATATGATATTATTAAAAATTTAAATAAAATGCAGAATACGTGGTATTATACTTAATAATGTACTTATTAATATTTCTTGAAAACTTTAGACCATCTTTTCTAATATATATATACTAGTCAAGTGGGCGGCACACACGATACATGTGCAAAATGGAAAAATATATCATTTTTTAATTATATATTGAAATTTTGCTATATTAAATTATAATTTTAGTATTTATTAAAATTATCAAAAGTCAAAGCTAAAAATTAGAATAAGATAAAACTAGATGATTAAAAAATAATTACAAAATAAAAAAAAATATTTAATAGTATGACATGAGAGAGAAGGGAGGAGACAGAGATTAAAAAAGTTAAAAAAAACGTGTAGTGAGGGAGTATGAGAGAGGGAAAAATATGAAAGAGAAAGTAAAAAATAAATAAAGAATAAAAATTTGACTGACAAAAAAATTGGAGAGATGAAAGCAGTTATTAAAGGGTTTCTCTTCCTATATAATAGTATAGATAAATATAAATATATAATTATACAATATTATATAGCGACAAATGTAATGCCCAATCCATTTAGCAGTACTTTTATTGCATCCAAATGTTTCCCATCTTTATTTTGTTTTAAATATTAAATAATCATATTTTAAATGTGCACAAATAACGAATTTGGATTTGTAGTGATATAGTTAGATCTCATAGGATGTTGAGTCGAATTGATAACTTATGTAATCCAATTCACATGTGTTATTTGCTATTGAAGTTACAGTTCCAACCAATTTGGGGGAAAGAAGAAGTGTTTTTTGGCCCTTCGGTTTTGTAGCTTCACTAATTTCAATTCTATAAATCTTCATGCATATTCGGTCCTTTTTCTTTTCCTTCAATGAAAAAAATGAGTGTTAATTGCAATTTTGGTCCCATAGGTATGTCTTTGTCCAATTTTAGTCCCATTCCTTTCAATATTCTCAATTTTGATCTCATATGTTTTAAATTTTTGCAATTTTGGGACTTTTCTGAAATTTTGTCTAATCTTTAACAGCGAAGGCACGTGCGCCTCACGTGAGGTCAAAATTCCGTCCAATTTTGGTCTCATTTGTTTCAATTTTCTCAATTTTGGTCCCATACATCTCAAAATTTTGCAATTTTGGGACTTTGCAAAAATTTGAAACGTATGGGATTTAACGGCCACGTGAGGCGAGCGTGACTTCGCCGTTAAAGATTAGATGAAATTTCAGAAATGTCCCAAAATTGTGAAAATTTAAAACATATAGGACCAAAATTGACAAAATTGAAACATATGGGATTAAAGTTGAGAAATTTGAAATGAATGGAATCAAAATTGGACAAAAGCATACTTAAAAGATCAAAATTACAATTAACCCAAAAAACGATATAAGATATAAGATATATTCTAGTCCAAACCTATACAACAATTAGAACAACAAGAACAGAACATATAAATTAGGGGGTCAAACTAAAATGCCAAGTTATGACTAGAAGTATGATGAATCTGATTCACTAAGAAGAAAGTTGGACATTTTCTTAAAGATGCATCTTATCTATTGGTCTAACTATCATTCAAAATAATCTATACTACCTATTATATCTATATGTTTAATTATTATTTATTATATAAAAAGAGAGCTTCATGTAGTAACTATCTTCGATCTGCCATCAATTTTGGTCTGTCATTTTTTTTGTATTTTCTTACTCCCTCCTCTCTCCCCTCTATATTCAAAAATTGTTGATCGAACCCGATTTAACCGCATCCAACAAATCACTTAACAAGTGTTATTGTTCACTCTCCTCTAATTGTACACCAATTACATGACTAATATAAAAATACACTCGTCACATGATTAATTGCAATTTGATCGAATTCAATCCCTTTCATCATTCGCTTGTCAATATCTTTATTTACTTTCTTTGTATTTGTTTTCTTAATTTTATTTCATTTGATATTATTTACTTTTCGTTTATCATTTATTCAATATGTATTAGAAATAGTTATAAGAATTATATCTATATAGGAAAGATAATCAGTATTTATAATTTTATATTATGAAGACTCAAGCATGCATATAATTAGATTATATTACTATTATCTTATCGGATAGGTAGCCTTGAATCCCTTTCAGGTTTTGCATTTTAGTTTTTAGCAATTGAATTAGTTCATAATAAATTCAAATACAAAGACGAAACACGAAAAAGAATCCATAAGGAGAAAAAATAAACTTATTTGGTGGATGATTCAGATGTAAAATTTCCCTCCAAACTTCGTTCTTGACTTCGCCTCCGAATCTTCCCTCTCTTCGTCTTGAAAAATCACAAAGTAGATGCAAATTGAAAGAGTTGTTTTCTAATATATAAAAACCTAGCTAAAAATGTGATAATGAGTTGTGTTAATGTATTTGGACTTAAAAGGGGCAGAAAAATGTCTAGAACCACCTTCCTAATGAGAGTCATAATTAAACATTGAAAGTTTTTAATTGCTGTCGCGGACATTGAGTACGTACCCAAAATATTTTAGGTACATACTCAAACTTACAGATTCGCTTATCTCTTTGATGACTAAAACTGGGTACATACTCAAAATATCTTGCGTATGTATTCATTCATACAGACTCGTTTCTTCTCTAAATGGCTTGAATTGGGATGATACTCAAAGTATTTTGTGTAAATACCCAACTCTTCACTTCCACTTTTCCTATCCTTTATGGTATTTTTCCCATCTCACCTACAAAACAACAATTTGACTCAAATTTAAGCATAATAAGGCTCAAATAGAGAAAAATACGTGATAAGTTCGATAAAATAAACATAAAAATCAAGTAAAATTACGAACTTATCAGTTATTTGAAAATTTTACTAAGGAAGACAGAAAAGGTTTCTAGTGTGATATATGATAAAAACAAGATAATATATTGAAAAAGTAAAATGAAAAAAACAACAACATTGAATTGGACTAGTAGATAAAAAAATAGGAGAGAGAGAGAGAGAGAGAGAGAGATAATATGGGAAAAAACAACAACGTTGAATTGATAGAGAATAACACAGATTTTCAATGACATACTTAGTAAATCTAGTACATAGTTGAATTATTAATAAAATTCGTGCTTTGTAGAATTGCATGCTTTTGAGATGCCTATTGATATTGATGTAAGTTTGATTAATTATGTATATAGTGCTCATTTATATATACGTGTTAAAAACAATAGCTAACGGTTTATTTCGCAAATAGATTTACCTTGAGGTTATTGAAGGACTGAAGAAGGGATGTGCCTACATATTTAATGTAATATGATAATATATGTATTAAATGACCAATTGAAATAGTCAAACTACAAATATTTGATTTATATTTTTAACGAAAAATTACTAATTTGATTAAGTATTCGGAGAACGAATAACTAATACAATAAAATAAATTCAAATATTTGACTTATGTATTTAAATTGATTGAAGGTTGTTATACTGTTCATTTTACTCAATAGAAAAATAAAATTATTGTTTGAAATTGTTTAAATAAATGTTTTTAATGCATCAATTTTGATAAAATTAAAGGTAAATGTTTTTAATTTAAAAATATAATTGAATACTAAATTACAAAAGTTAGAAAATTAATAAATTACAAATATTGATAAAATTAATGAATTTTTTTTAAATAATTTAAATTTAATATATCACATAAATATATATTAAATATAAGAAAAACACGAGACCATAGCTATCAGTATCACTCAAGCCAGGAATTACTATTACAAATCTTCCCTGTTCACTAGGGCATTCTCACTACTCCGCGAAATAATATTTTATACATAAAACAGGCAAAGTCAGAATTGTCTCAAGACTACGCGAAATAATATTTTATATGTCAAACATGCCTTTAGCTCGTATTCATATCTGCAAGACCAACACAGAACCTATAAGTTATAACTATCAGATATAGCAATAACTATCAGGTATAGCATGGATAGCATGGAGTGCCCAAAACAGAATTCTCTCACATCCGCAACGCAGGAAGCATACTATAAAACCAAAAATCATCTCTACAGCACAGAACGATCAACCAAAACATCACTATCAGTATCATCAAGTCAGCAACCACTACTACAAATCTTTCCTATGCACTTCTTACGTACTACAATCTTGCGAACTACTCACTTCTCTTTCTGCGAACTATTCACCAAGACAAATCTTTCTGTGACTTTCACTCAGCTGAGTTTCATTCTTCTCTTATTGTCTATATTCACTCAGCTGCGAACTCATCATCATCATTTTTCAATTTAGCTGCAGTTTCATTTCGCATTCTCGCCGTATTTTCATTCTTTCATTCTTCTCTAACTATTTTTCTGAACTATTTTCTGTCTCTTTCATTCTTCTCTAGCTATTTTCTGCCTCTTGTTAATTTTAAGTATTCTTTTTTAAATTTCTGTATTATCATAATTTTCTGTGGATCTCTTGTTAACCCATGTGTTTATACTTTATATTAAATTCATGTTTTGATCAATCTTTTTAAAATTTCTGTAGTATCATAATTTTCTATTGAGCTCTTGTTAATCCATGTGTTTATGCTTTATATTAATTCATGTATTGATCAATCTTTTTTAAATTTCTGTAGTATCATAATTTTCTGTTGATCTCATGTTAATCCATGTGTTTATATTAATTCATGTTTTGATCAATCTGTTTTAATTTTGTTGGCTTCTAATCATAGCGTTCTTAAAAGATTTTCAAGATTTTGCATTCTTGATTAAATAATTCTTGATGGTGTATTGAGGTTGGAACTGTTGTTGTTTTTCTGCAGAAATGGAACTGATAAAGAGAAAGTTAAAAGAGCACTGCAAGTTGTAAGTCATCTAGCACATATTCATCTAGTCAATCCCGATCTTCATTTCAAATTCTAATAATTTCTCTCTGTTTTTCTTTTTAATTCAAGAATGCGGAACAGATTGCAAGTCACCCTTGAGAATGACAACTTGAACGAAATGATTGTGCTGTACAGAGGGCTGGACGGAAGTAAAATTCACAATTCTTTATGTTTATTCATTTAGAATTTAATTACAAAAGCCCCCCTAAGGTTTGTACTGTAGTAACAAGAAACATTGAGTTTTGCACAATTCTTTAATTTAATTACAACTATCCCCCCCTGAGGTTAAAGAAAGCGCCCCCTCCACATCGGGTTTTACTGTTTTCAGGTATGTACGAAGGGGGAGAATGGAGAGTAAGGGTAACGCTGACAGACTTGTACCCATTTACCCCACCAAAACTGAAGTTTATGGACCCAATCTTTCACCCAAACATTAGCTTCAGGTTAGCAGATTTCTCATTATACATAATGCATGATATATATATATGGTGATAACAATAATACTAACAAAAATCTTATTTGTAATTTATGTCAGAAATGGAACTGTGTGTGCTGATATCTTCACGGAACGAGCATGGACTCCAGACTACGATAGTGAAGCTTTCTTCTTTTTCTTTTCTTGTTCTTTCTTGTTCTTAATTTATTTGGCTTCGTTGCAGACCTGTCATTTGTATTCAGGCATGCTCTCGTTCAGCTGCTTTTGTTTCCGAATCCTGACTCCGCAATGAACCAAAGGGCTGCCAATCTGTATAGAACTGATAGAGAGGTTTACGAGATGGGGGTGAGGGCACACACGGCTATGACTGCCATTCCACGGAACTGATCAGGCAATCAGAGGTCTTTGAGGCTCGACCGAACTGAGGCAATCGCAGTACTTCAAGACCTGTCAAAATGTCTTTTTTTGATATAACATCATTTTTTTTTTTTTTGGGTCAAGACATAAATTGACCCATAAATGTTTGACAGGTCTTGAAGTCCTGCGATTGCCTCAGTTCAGTCGAGTTAGACTAGATTTATACAGCATTTTTTATTTCAAGTCAAAAATTTAAACAATACATTTTTTTGAGTTAAATTTAAAAAAAATCCGTATATATATATATATATATATACACATATTTATATATGTGTGTGTGTGTCCCAATCGGCTTCCAACTTCCAAGTTCAACCACCCACTCCAAAAACTAAGAGACAAAATCAAATCAAATATTTACAAAATAACAGATAAACAGGACAAGGTGTGGGAGAAACGGAAGGAAAAATGAATTCCCTCGCCACTCGATCCCTCAAATCCAAATCCTCCCTCTTACATCTCTCTCGATTCAGTCAATTTTTCTACACCACAGCGCCGCCATCTCCGCCGCAGTCCGATTTCCCGAATTACCCACCGACCCTCGATGGGTTGCGCAGCCGGCTTGCTGATGAATCGCCGACGCTGGCGGATTTTGTGAAGCTTCAATCGGACCAGAGTTATTCGGTGGAGGTGGGCACGAAAAAGAAGCCGTTGCCGAAGCCGAAATGGATGAGGGAATCGATCCCAGGTGGGGAGAAGTACACCCAGATCAAGAAGAAATTGAGGGAGTTGAAATTGCATACTGTTTGTGAGGAGGCTAAGTGCCCTAATTTAGGGGAGTGTTGGTCTGGAGGCGAAACGGGAACCGCTACTGCCACGATTATGATTCTCGGTGATACTTGTACCCGTGGCTGCAGGTGATGACTGAATTTAAATTGGGTTTTCTCGTTTTCATTGTTATTTGTTTTGGGTTTGTTTTACTTTGTCATGCTCTTTGTTATGGACTGGTTTATCTAAATGAAGGAGGAAATGATTGGTTTAATATTGATTGTCCAGTGTTTCGATTTGTGTTATCCGATTCGGATGTTATGATGATGGGGCTATTATAGCAGTGAGAATGGTTGCATGGAATTTGGAAAAGTATAATTTGTTGAGTTGAAGGAGGAAAAAAGTGTCAAAATTTTACCTTTCCTGTGTTTTACTTTGAAGGCTTTTCACTAGGTCTACTTTTATCTTACCTGAAATGTGATTTTGGAGGAGATGTATAAAATGGAGACAAACATGTTGGAATGAATTGCGTCTGTCTACCAAATACCATGGAGCAAGTTGGAGATCTGCTTGAGTCATGGATAATGGCTTATAATAGCTTCTCTAAGAGAAGTCCTATTGATGACAGCTAATTAAGAGCCTGTTTGATGAAGTAGAAGCTGGAAATGCAAAGCTTTGTCTGTTCACAACATTGCAACCAAATTATATGGTGCAAAGGAGTTTCCATAATGAAGATGTTAATCTTAAAGAATGAGATAGAGCCTTTTTTCCGATTTACTCTTTAGTGTGAGGCATTTGAGTTGCTCCTTCACAGGAGACATGAAAATTTTAAAGATCCTTGGATTTGTGAAGTCCTTGTTTTGACTCTTTTCTTTTTTTTCTGCCCTCAAATTTTCAGATTTTGCAATGTAAAGACATCACGCACTCCGCCGCCTCCTGACCCTAATGAGCCCACAAATGTGGCCGAGGCAATAGCTTCATGGGGTTTGGATTACGTGGTGATTACTAGTGTTGATCGTGATGATTTACCTGATCAAGGAAGTGGTCATTTTGCGGAGACAGTGCAGAAATTGAAGACACTGAAGCCAGCTATGCTTATAGAAGCTTTGGGTATGACTTAAGGTGTTTCCATAGTGTTTAAATCAGCCTAATTGATGGCTTTGGAATAATGAGCTGAGTAATCGTAGTGAAGTAAAATAAAGATACCTGATCTCTAACTGCTGTGGAAAATTGGACATGTAATTTTGCATGTCTGTGAATCTTTCTTGCATATGATTTAAGGCAGAGGATGGGAATTCCACAACCTGCTATTGATAAAGACATGTGATCTCTAGTTGCTTTTGAAAATTAGGCATGTAGTTATTTTGCATATCTGTGATCTTGCTTTAGTATGATTTGAGGCATAATTCTGGAAATTCCATGACCTGCTTCTGTTTATTGGAGTCTTGAGCTAGCAAGCAATTAGAAAATTTGGGACTTGTTTAGTGAAAGTATAATCCTTTGATCTTTTCTCTCAAAGGGGAGTTTCTGATAAGAAAGCATAGCAATAACTTGCATTAAAGAATGGCCTCCATTACATATCCAAACATACTGAATCATGCCCAACCTAGTAATGTTTTTTGTAAACTTAGAAAGACTATGTCGACGTGGTTTCTTTTTATATTGTTTTATTGAATATTTGATCTGGCTTGACAACAGTGATTATGGTAATTAATCATGGCCATGCCTATATGAAAATTCATACTTTGAACTGCTTTCTTGTTGACCATGCTGCTCGTATATTGCAGTTCCTGATTTCCGAGGAGACTCTGGGTGTGTAGAGAAGGTTGCCAAATCTGGATTAGATGTTTTTGCGCATAACATTGAAACTGTCGAGGAGCTTCAGAGTGTAGTTCGTGATCGACGTGCTAACTTTAAGCAATCCCTTGATGTTCTAATGATGGCAAAAGACTATGCCCCACCAGGTACACTAACCAAAACTTCAATAATGTTGGGTTGTGGAGAAACACCTGACCAAGTAGTGCAAACTATGGAGAAAGTGAGGGCAGCTGGTGTTGATGTCATGACATTTGGTCAATACATGCGACCATCAAAGCGTCATATGCCAGTGTCGGAGTACATAATGCCAGAGGCTTTTGAGAAGTATCGAGTTCTTGGCATGCAAATGGTTTGTTGGTCTTCTTTATCTTTCCTTTGGAATAATTTTTTTTTTTTTGGCCCCCACATCATGACATGAATGATAACAGGGAACTTCTAATTGCTCTCTTTTAGTCATTTTCGAATGTGTTCTTTTCCTAATTGAAGGCAGTATATCCTTTCTCAATGCTATTATTGGTATCTGCATAGAATTTATTTGTGCTGGGAATGAGTAAAACATGGGCTATTGGACTGAAATCCAGTCTCCTCTCTTCTTTTTAACTTTTAGTTAATTTAATGTGCTGCTCTCTGAATGGAATGCGCATGTGCAGTCATCAGTTTTCTAGGCTACCTTGCTTTTTCATGTAGCTTCATGAGTGTATAGGATTTTATATCTTATTGTTGTGAAGTAGGACTAGACCTGGTACTTGTCTCCATGTACTGTGGTGCTACCATAGTTCTAATTTCTTTTTAATTTTATTGCTGTGTGACTAATTTGTTGCCTTGCTAAACTTTTTTGCCTTAGGATGTGTTTCTGAGTTAAACTTCAATGTATTTCTTATGGAATAACTTATGGAGTTACCAGATTAATCAGAATACAAAAGAAAACTGGTGAACTTTGAAATTCTTGCTGATCCTTGCCCTTCTGTGCGGACTTTGAAACCTCTTCCATAGCAGGCTTCTGTTTCCATGCACAAATTCCTCATGAATTTTTCTGTCAACTAATTATCTTCACGAATTGCATATATTGCTCAGCTCATCAGATCAGAACCTGAACTTTTCTTTTACCATCATCCTTTAGATACTATGGTGTAAAAGGCATGTTATCTAGCAATGTCCTGCACCTTTTTATTATTAAAGTGTGTATTAGCTACCTATTGGTTTGTGTGAGAAGTGTTACCTGTTGGACAAATTTCAGATTGAATACTGTAATCACCTGGGACAATATCGCTCGTGCCTGATGCTAGAGTTTCATCTATTTATAGCAAGGATCCGATCCGTCTTACCAATTTCGTTTATAACCGTGGATAGAATACTTTTGAAACTTCAGCACAATAGAGTTTCGATGTTGTTCATGTAGTTTTGTTGTAGTATATTTATTCTACAAGACTACAACTTTATTCAACAACTTGAAACATATCTTATCTTTGACCATGTCAACTGAACAAAGTGTCCCACACTGGTACTACAAATTTAGAAAAGTCTGAAATTATACTAGACAAAAGATGTCGACAACGTCGAATTGAACTATTAGTTCCTGCAAAACAATTTGTACTACAAATTTAGAAGAGTCTGAAATTATACTACAAATTTGATGTTTTTTGTTGGTTGTGGCAGGGTTTTCGATACGTGGCATCTGGCCCCATGGTCAGGTCCTCGTACAAGGCTGGTGAGTACTATATTAAATCCATGATAGAATCGGATCGTGCTGCATCTTCCAGATAGAGCTTGGTGATTGGCAGCCACTCTTTTTAACATACTTGAAGTTAATTTCAAGATTTGCAAAAGATTTCATTTGTTTGTGGAGGGATCTTCATCGGCTAAAGGACTCCTTTTCACCGCACAATCATAAGTGATGTTAAAAGATGGTATGCCATATTTGTATATTAACTTTTTTGGTGTAAATTATGACTAGCATATTGGCTGAATGCAATTGTTCTTGCAACACAAAGCATGACTTTAGATTACAAATAATTGCTGTTTCTGTGACTCCAATCAATGGGTATTCCAATATGGGTTGTGATCTCAAGCATCTTGTATTGTTGGATGTAATGATGTACTAGTTTGTTTCGCACTTCATTAGTTCTTACAAAGTAGAAAAGAGCTGAAGATTGAGGCTATGTTGTAATGGATACATCTCATGATCATGTAAAAGAGAGTTGAAGCATTGTCCTCGCCAGCATGGTACAAAAGACTTGCTTTCTTCACCTGTCCTTTCCGATTCCCCAGAAACACATGGTGCAGTGAATGTGTGGATTTGTTTTCGTACGTTAAGACGTATAAAAGTCTTGTTTTCAAACATTGAGGCTATGTTTGGAACAAGGACTTTGGTAAGGAAAGTGGGAGGAAAATGGAAATGATACAAAATGAAAGCATTGAGTATTACTATATGAAATAAAGAAAAAAAAATTTATTCTATTTTTCTTATCAAAATCTTAGAACCAAACTGAGGGTTAAGATTTCCTTCTTCGTCCTTTTCCCTTCCTATTCTTTGTTGTCCATTTTTTGGGGAAGTTACGGACAATCCGCCAACATTTGGGGTTACATGTAATTTACTTTCCGTTATTCTCCTTTGTGCAAAAACAGCATCCAATCTTTTCTAAATTACCTTTTTGGAGACATCACACATAATAGCAAAATTGACTGGCTGCTAATGCAAAACTAAGTATTCACATTGAAATGCAAAGGTCAGGGTATGACATAAAAAATTTCAATTCCAACCCACCACAATCCAACACTCAACCCAAAATATCCAACTCGAATCTGACCAAAATGGGCTCAGATTGGGTTTGGGTTGATCTAAGTAATTTGTCATTAAGTCACCCAACAATCCAATGAAACCCGATCTAACTTGGCCCTTTATTTTATTTTATTTATTTACAAAATTTACATTTTTCATGACTAAAAAAAATAAAAAAAAAATACTGCAAAAAAGTACATAAAAAGATATTAATTTAATATTTTAAAATAAGACCATATTAGTATAAATGTTATCCTGAAATTCCAAATCATATTAGATAACTAGAACGTTAAGCTGAAATTTTGTTATTGATGAAGTAGGAAGTTCCTATTTCAAAACCACAATAAATTTTAAATAACTAATGGGAAGGAATAACTAAACATTATAAATTATTAAAATATTAATCTTAATGTGGACCATATTTATATTATTTCTTCTATTTTATTTTTTTTTTTAAAAATCTTAATGTTTAAGTGATTAATAATTTGTTATTTTTCTTTCAATATCACTTATATTCTTTCACCAAAGAATTTCTTAAATCATAAAATGTATAATATGTTTTAAATTATTAGGAATAAATAATTATTAATCTTATGAATTGTAAAATATCAATCTAAAATTTAAAGGATGGAGTAGTTTATGGCATTTCTCACATAAAATTCATAACATTATTATTATTATTATTATTATTATTATTATTATTATTATTATTATTATTATTATTATTATTATTATCATCATCATCATCATTCATCATCATCATCATCATCATCATCATCAATCTCCAAAGCAATATGAGTTGAATTTTTTCATTGTTATGAAAATGGTTCAAGAGATACATACATCTTTAGTTGTGTTGAAAATCTTAAATTGTGAAGCCAAATATTAAAATAGTAGGTATGAAAAGATAAAAATAAATAAAAAATAAAACTATTAAGGATGATAAACAACTATATTTTTTTCAATTTCTTATCATTTTTTAAGTATCGAAAGACTGTTGCCCCATTGTTGGATTGTTTTTGGTAAATAAAATATCTAAACTCTTTCTTAGTTCTACTAAAAGTTTAATCCAATTACTTAATTTTTTAAAATTTAATCATATTGTATTCATTTTTCAATGCAATAATACTTTTTTAAAGAAAAGAGTTAGTGTTATACGGGGAAAAAACTATTGAGTGAAGAATTAAAAAAAGTTAATATTGAAGGTTAAAGAATAAAGAGATGAACTAAGAAGTGAAGAATAACCTTTAGATAAAGAATAAAAAAATTAAAAAAATAGTTATTTTAATTTGGATCAGGTTAGGTCGGAATGTGTCAGGCTTCGGGTCACCTAAATTTCATTTTCGGGTTCTTTGAATTGACCTGAACCCAATCCAAATCCGACCTTATTTTTTGGGTAAATTTTCATGTTTGATTTGATTTGACCCAAATTTGAACATCCCAAATTCAAACTTGATTTTTTTTTCCGGGTGAGTAGTGTCTGGGTTATCGGATTGGGTTGAATTTTGACACCCCTATGTGCGTTACGGATATTTTTGGATTTGCATTTATCTCATTTAAAACACGCATTTCTACATTCTAATGCATTTACACTTTAAATTAGTCACAAAAATTCGGTTAATACTCAAAACTGAATTAAAATTCACCTTACCATGAAATGAAGAATAAATTAACGGTTAACAGCATTTAAAAAGCTCAAAGTGGTTGAATGGTGCCGAGCTCAAGGTAAGGGAAACGATGTGTGCTTTCAAAGATTATAGGGCTACTTCCGAAAGTTCTAATAATTTCAGCCACATCCTTTGATACTTTAGTCATCATATGGTTTACAGTTTACACTTCATGGGTAAACTAAATCCTAATTCAATTTGAATATTAACTGAATTTTTGTGATCAATTTAAATTGTGCATGTATTCATGCGTGGAAATGTATGTTTTGGATGAAACCATTGAAAACTCAATATCACCTCTTAGATTGCGTTTGGTAAGGGTTTATGAGTGGGATTATATAAGTATTCAACCCATAATTATGTTTGGTAGCAATTTTTTTGGTCTTTGATATAACATAGGTCCGATCTCTTATCCTACACTTCTTGGGATATCCCATTCTACAAGATGGATTGGATATGCAATCCATTGATTTTGGACTTGGCTAATATAATTTCCAAATTATTCATTTAACCCTAAATCTCTTTGACGTCGTTAAGCAAAAAGAAATCAGTTGCCAAAATTATATAATTATTCAAGATTAATTTGAGACATACTTTTATAAGCGAAAATGATGGTTTATTAAGAAAATATATTGTAATATATTTATTGGTTCTGTATATATAATTTTTATATCATGTGTATAGTTTATTTTCTAGACTAGGTCCAATCAAATCTCATTAGTTGATAGTGAATAATAACATCAATATATTATGTGAGATAGAAAATTAAAACAAAAGGAGATAGGGCATCTCAATTTTCTAGCAATTGGGAAGAATAATTATGGGTGTTCAACGATTTATCTTAGAAACATTTTCAAATAATGGTTAAATAAATGAAAAGCTCATAGAAAGCATTTTGGTCTTTATTGAAAAAATGGAAAGATTTTACGTAATTTACATTTAATCTATTCATGAAAGATAATGCAACCAAATATCATTTTTGAGATATTCATTGAGATAAAATTGACTATCATTTTTGAGATATTCATTGAAATAAGATTGACTATCAAATATTTTTATGTGAAGGATTGATACGATATTTTTGGCTATTATATCATATGATTTTTATATCACACTAAATCCTATAGGCTACCAAATGCAACATTAATGTATGTGGACATTTGCACTTTGTCCTCAATCTTTACATTTTAATGCAAATACTAATTGGCATGAGTGAATGATCGATTTTGCCCTTATGTGATGAAATATTCTCTTAGATGCCGCCGGAGTTGAAGTCAAGTGTTGTTAGCGATCAATTTTAGAAGGTTAGGTAGTATTCTAACAAAAAAGCACATGATGGGGGCAAGGTGTAATTGACAACAAATATAAGAGGTTTGCTTGAAATTTATTATCCTTCTTTTTCTTTTTATTTTTAAGAAAACGCCATTTTTGATAACATAAGTTAAACTCTATTCAGCTTTTGTATGAGGATTTGAAAATATCTCAGATTTTGTTCCATATATATATATATATATAAATTAGTACATTTGTTAACTTCTGTTAAATTATTTATGGAACAGTACGTAAAAATCATGTAAAATATGAAGTTTGTCGTATATGATAAATCAATAATGAAATTGATATAAAATTTAATTTATATAACGAAAAAATGAAATCAAAACCTAATTTGTGGGATGAAAACTAAAATTAAAACCCAATTTATGTCAGAAAAGTCTCACGATATGAAAGGCTGAAACTCTCTTTATATGGAAAACATCCTATTTTCTTTGTAGTTTCATTCTAAGGTGGAACCTTCAACCGTGGGATTCAATGTTTCAAGTAAATTTCATTTGTTCTTTTTTTTTTAAGAGTTAATTTCATTTTTGGTCCCATAGAAAATATCTCATTTCACATTTAGTCCTATAAGATCAAATTTGCCACATTTGGTCCATAGGATATGTTTTTGGCCATATTTAGTCCCACCAGCCAAAATTTAACAGCCAATTTATAAAATTGAATGACATGTCCGGCAACTAAATCTATGTCGCATTTTTCATTAGTTTATTGAGTATGCAGCACCTGACATGACATTGACGAGACAATCATGTTAGATGAGTGTATAATGAAAATAATAAAAAATAGATAAAACACATCCTAAAAACATAAATATAAATTAGTTAATATAATTTACGCAAAATAATATAAAAATTACAAAATATATGTATTAAAAAATAAATATTCAAAAAAAATACAATACTTAGGTAAAATTTTTAACAAAAATACTTACACACACAAACAAACACACAATTTCTCAAAAAAAAATTTCATATGGGGAACATAAAAATGTATTCAATTTTAGTATTCATGTGAGTTTTAGAAGGTAATTTGGATGTGCAAATGTGTGTTTGTGTGTTTTCTCGTTTTGAATTTTGGGTTCGAATTTGGGGGGTTGGGGGGGGGGGGCTGGGAGGGGACACGATGAGTGAAGAGGGCTTTTGGGGGGTGGGGGGTGGGTTTTGGGGACGTTTTTCAATAATTTTTTATTTTATGTTTTTTAATTTACAATTTGTATATTATATTTAATTTATTTATTTCTTCATATTATTATTTTGCATATATTTCAGTTTTTCATGTATTATATTTTTTATTTAAATTTTTATATTTATAATATGTATTATTCCATTATATGTATGATATATATACATATTATTTTTATATATCAATTTTCTATACATATGTTTTAAATTCTAAGTTCTATTTGTATTTTTTAAATGCATGTTTTAATTATATAAATTATATATTATTTAATTTTTTATATATTATTTCCTATTATTCAAATTATATTTTATAGTTTGAATGAGTTGGTTACCTTGTCACTACTATGTCAGATGCCAAATATGCACAAATATCGAAAAATACCACATGAATTAAGTTGTCGGGCACATCAGCTATTTTTGTTAATCTACCAAAAAATTTTGCCTAGTGGACTAAATGTGGCTAAAAAACCTATCCTATGAGACTAAATATGGGAATTTTAATCCTATTGGACTAAATGTTAATCGACAAATTTTCTATAAGACTAAAAATGGAATTATTTCTCCTTTTTTTTGTTAACAATTTAATGAATATCAGCATTGAGATAAAAAAAAAAGAAACAATAAAAAAATAGTGTACGAGGATCTTTTCAAACAATAAAACTAGAACTAAACGACCTAAAAACTGAAAATAATATTTTCCCTTTTTCTTCTCCTTCGCTACTCCAAAGCAAATGCTTCAAAGTTCAAATCATTATCATATTATTGAAACATGCTCATGAATATTAATCCAGGATATCTAATACGTGAACCAACAGATTATTACCCGACGATTATGTGTCGTCCGGGACCACTTAGGTCTTTACTCTCCGTATGCCAACACCCTTCTTGATCTCATCTACCATATCGAGGAGAGGTTCCAACTCGAGAGGATGCCGGACGGCCTCCTGGACTAGAGATTTGATATCTCGGGGTTGACACATCGAGAAGGTGATGCATTTTCATACCCTGTCACTTTATCCCTGACACACGTCACCGATTTTTATAGGGGATATACTTGCCCTGCAACCACCAGACATGGCCAGGGTGTCCCTTTTGAACGTTGGCCCTACTGTCCTATGAATTACTAGACTTACCAACTCAACCATAATCTCAAGAAGCTGACTAAGATCTTCTATCGCATATAAATACCCTGGGTAAATTCTCCAAAAAGGTAACACACTTTTTATATACCGAAACTCTATTTGATTCTCTACAGAACTTCTTATGCTTTATAATTTATGTTGACTTAAGTATCAGAGGGTCTTTATTGGAGACACTTCTAGCTAGACTCTTATGTTTTCCATCCTAGCAGGACAAGGAGCCACCAGCAACTGTCGAACCATCTTTCAACGTCAGCTCGAGGGGAACACCAGGATCCAACCATATCATTTTTGGCGCTAGAGGAAGGGCTCTCTTGCCAAACGCTAGAGCAATAGTAGTTAACACCCGACACATTGCATTGGATAGCCCATTGTATGTTCGTGACTGGCTAAAGGATAACTACGAACCTTATGGCGAGGTGCAGAGCCATAACCGAGGAGAGGACCTTCCTATTCCCTTGGGGGCTCCTGAACCTCAAAACTTTGTTGTCATGACCTAGGAGCAGCTTTCTAGCCTCCTAAACGAAGTACGTAAAGGGCGTGGGCCTCAGAACCCAATGTATGCAACGTCTCAGTTGTTGTGCACACAGTCTAAGGCGCTCTTTGCCCACATGAGAGGACTGGTTTAGAATCTCATCCCCCAAAGAAGGTCGCTGAGTCTCAAGACCAGGTCTCACAGTTGAACTATGGCGGCCCCCGCCAGATGCATCGCAAGCAAAGATTTGATATGTTCCTCAGGATTCGAGGAATAACGTGGAGGAGATGTCCCAGCAAGTCTCCAAAATGCAGTGCAAGATCGAGGAGCTGAGAAGGGGTGAAGGCACCCGACCAGCCGTGGTCGAGCTCTTCCAACCAGTCGACAATATAAACTACTGCTTCAGCGAGATGGCCATGGGCTGCAATCAAGTCGGGCTTGTCCAGCCCAAGAGCTGCTATCGAAGAGATAACACATATTCTCTCTACCCTGAGCTGCATAATGCCCAAATAGCTCTAGGATGCAAGAGTCTTACCAACCTTCCACGATATGATAGGGAGTCCAACCCTAAGGAGCATCTGGTCTAGTTGGAGCATGTCATGCGAGTCCACAATATCGATGACGACTATGTAGCTAAGCTCTTGGTCACCACCTTCCAAGGGTGGTTTCCTCGTGGTATATCCACCAACCCCCAACATCGATTAACAATATTGATGATCCCTACCAGAGGTTTGTCAATCATTTCCATTCTCACACTTTGGCCAATTTGCCACTTGGACATCTCCATAAGATCAAGCAGAATGAAAGAGAGTCATTGCAAGCCTTCTTCACTAGGTTCAACACCGAACTCATCAAAGTCGAGAATGTGTTGATGGGCTTTCTCCTTAATGTTCTCTGCTCGGCCTCGAGGAATCGGGACTACACTAAGCACATCACGCATAGGTAGCTCTAGACGCATGCCAAAATAATGAGTATTGCCTAGCAACATATGAATGTTGAGGATACGCTCCCATATTCTTGCTCAAAGAACAACAAGGATGAAGACTGAGTCAAGAAGCGCCAGAACAATTTTACCCTACTGATAATGCCTCGGAGAAAATTTACCACACTAAACGCCAATGATCCTACTCTTATTTGTTGACCCAAGCCTGTGATCAAGAAGGAGAGTGCCAAGAATGGAAACAAGTATTGTGCTTTCCACCTCTAACATGGGAATCATGGTACTGAAGGGAGCTTCGCTCTAAAGCACAAAATCCAATACTTCATCGATAACAAACACCCTAATGTCTGAAAATTTGTCAAGAAAGGAGGCAAGAAGAACAAGGTCGGACAATAGCTAAAAACTTGAGTTTCAAGTCTACGATAGGTCATATGTTCAATTGAGAGAGGTACACGCTTTCAACTTTAAAATAGTAGGCACTGTTGGAGTTAGGACCTCCGTCTTTTCTTCAACCTTGTCTTGAAATAAATAGTAAGACGAACAACCTTAAGATATGAGTTGGGATTTAACATATCTAAAAGAGCACAGCAGCAACGAGAGGAAGTGATTGCCCACATCAGACAACCGCAGCTCAGGGTCCTCGAGTAAGGAGGCAGCCTGATAAATAGCCCGCCTTTAATCAGAGCGTGCCCATGAGAGGCATCATCAACACCATCTCTGGACGCCCTGCTGGGAAGGGGGACCCTAGAGAATCGTGGAAAATGATTGAGAGAGGATTGAGGTAGAGATTGAAAAAGATCGATGAGAGGCTGAAGAATGCCCAACTCGAGGTCAATGTTATTGGTGGGAACGCCATAACCTTTAATGACGCAATCGATCCAGTACCCCGAGAGGATCGAGGAGTCCCATGATTATTTGATGGTCATCACCATCGATGTCGTCAACTATGCAATAGTCCATACACTAATTAATAGCGGCATGTCTACCATGTGCTGCCCTATTCAACCTTGAAGAAGATGGACCTAGGCAACTATAAGTTGAAGCCTATGTAAACCCACTGGTCGGGTTTGGGGTGTTCGACGTTATCCTTTTAGGCTAAATTTACCTACGCAACTCTCTGGGCAAGGCCCAAGGAGAAAGACCATTATGGTCCCTTATGTTGTAGTTGATGCTCTATTTGTCTACAACATCATTTTGGGGCCTCGGCCCTAAATAGTTTCTAGGTAGTGATATCCATGTATCACTTGAAGATAAAGTTTCCAATGCCGAAGGGGGTAGGAGAAGTTGCTTGTTGGGTCCTCGACGCTTGGAAATAGTACACTGTCTTAGTCAAGGATAAGAGGACCCCGCCTTCTTGACCTTTAGTGCCGATTGCCCCTATATCGAGATTCCAAAGTGCTCGGAGACGTATCTAGCCAAGCGAAGATGAATGTAGGACCAAAAGATCAAGCCTGTTGAGGAATACAAGGTGATCGAGCTTGAAGAGGGTAACCTGAGCAAAACCAATCGCATCGGGTCCCACCTTGACCCTGCCAGAGAGATGATGCTCATACAGTTCCTCCAGATGAATGTAGATGTCTTCACTTGGAAGCCTTAAATTTCTGAAGAATCTACCTCAAGGTTATAGTCCATGGGCTCAATGTTAATCCTTCTTTTTGCCCTGTTTGATAAAAGCAACGAATATTTTGTGAAGAAAGGAACAGGGCAATCGAGGAAGAGGTTAACAAGTTACTTGACACTGACTACACTGTGGAAGTCCTATACAGGGAGTAGCTGGGCAACGTCGTGCTCGTCTCTAAGGGTGACGGAAGGTGGAGAATGTGAAATGAATCTACTGACCTCAACAAGGCCTATCCAAAGACACCTACCCACTTTCTCTAATTGACATGCTAGTCGATTCGATAGCAGGGTGTGAGCTTATAAGGATATAGACATATTCCAAGGCTACTATCAAATATTTATGGCCATCGAGGATAGGGGCAAGACTGCCTTCGTGGTGCCCAATGGAATCTACTGCTTCTTGGTCATACCCTTCAGCTTGAACAATGCAGGCACCGCACCCCAAAGGTTGGTGAAGCTCATGTTCAAGGATGATATTGGTAAGACCATGGAGGTCTGTGTTGATGACATGATCATGAGAAGTGAGCAGGAGACTGACTATTTCAAGCACTTGGCCAAGACCTTCTCAATCATCAAGCAGTATAGGTTCAAATTGAATATGACCAAGTGCACCTTCGGAATTCAAAGAAGCAAGTTCCTCAGGTATATGGTCAGTCTTCGTGGAATTGAGGTCAATCCTACCAAGATTCAAGCCATCCTTGAGATTTTCCCTTCGGAGTCAGTGAAGGAAGTACAAAGACTTGTGAGGAGAGTAGTGGCCCTCAACCACTTTATATTCAATCAGTCGATCGAAACCTGCCTTTCTTTAGACCTCTCAGGAATGTTAAGGATTTTGTTTGGACACAGGAGTGTAACCATGCTCTCCTTGATCTCAAGCAGTACTTGGCTTCCCTCTTACGACTGAAGCCAACCCCGGACGAGCCCCTATCTCGTTGTATCAATCAATGCAATCAGCTCAGTTTTGATCACCATGGTTGATGGTAAGCATCAATTGGTTATTACCTAACAAGCTTTTACAGGGGCCGGAGAAAAATTATCTCCCAATTGAAAAGTGTGCACTGGCTTTGGTACGCTCAGCTAGAAAGCTTCGCCAGTATTTCCAAGGCACATTCCATAGTGGTCATCACCAATGAGCCATTCAAACATGTCCTTTCCAAGCCCAACGCATCCAGGAGACTCACCAAATGAGCAGTCGAATTGGGAGAATTTGATATATCTTTTCAGCTAAGGATGGTAATTCACGCACAAGTCCTCACAAGGACTTCTCCTCAAAATAACCTACGAGGATGAACCCACATCAAACCCATGTTGAACCGTAATGGTCGATGGCTTCTAACCTCATCGAGAGAGTCACCCTATGTAGTTCCAACGGCCAAGAGCTTGATTTTGCAATCAAGTTGAACTATCCTTGTACAAACAATGAGGCCGAGTATGAGGCCGCAGTTGCTAGAATGAAGATGGTCTTAGAAGCAGGTGCAATAGACTTGCTTGTACTCACATATTCACAATTAGTGGTATGGCATTTAGACGACTCATTCAAAGCCAAAGAGGCCTCGAAGATAATGTATCTCAAAGAGGTAAAAGGATTGAGTACAGAATTTAGAACCTTCATGCTCTAACAGGTTCCTCGATTAAAAAACGAGCATGCCAACTCTCTATCTAGGTTGGCTAATTCCCTGAGAGGGACTTGAGAGAGAAATATCACATTTTTCATTTTCTACAGCCCTGCAATCAATCTCTCTGGTCGACCGATTACAAGAATAATACCAATCGAGCAGCTGTACGAGTGGATGGCCGAGTTGACGACCTATCTTTGCTAGGGAGGAGTGGATGGCCGAGCTGACGACTTATCTTTGCTAGGGAATCCTCCCTAGTGATGCCCTCAAAGCAAGACAAGTCAATCTATAATCAATCTTCACTCAACAATCAACATAATAACTCTACATCAAGAAGTCTACACTTCTCTGATTTTTTTTTTATATCTAAAATGAACCAAGATTAGTTTACTTCGTAGGTTAGAACTCTAAACGAGAATTTATAGCCATGTCCATTCCATAGGAGATAAGATTTTCAATGCGTCTTCTTTGTAGCATCATTGGGTCATGGCCATCACTTGCCATATAGGGATGAGATATCAATGTGGCTTAGTAGTATTCTGCATTCATATTAAGCATCATGTATGAGAAATTGTAGTTAAAGTCCATCAATGTCCATAGGATGTTATAAGTCTTTCAATGCATTTGTGTGCAACTATCATTCGAGTTCATCAATGCGCTCATTTGTAGTCAAAGTCCCTAAAGTCTTCCAATGCACTTATTCATAATTATGGCTCGAATCATTAATGCACTCATTAGTAGCCAAAGGTTTTAATATCCCTTTCGGGCAACATTGTATTTCAATGCAATTCTTTATCTCATTTTTATGAACTTTTCATAATCCTTTGTCACTAAATTTTTAAATCCTACATTAATTTGTAGACAGCTAGAGCCTTAAGCATAGTGTTTGCCTACTCTAATTTGATCACTCTAATTAGAAGTTAGGAAAAGGTGCAATTCACATTTAAATAAAAAAATTTCACATCTTGTGCTCACTGCACACTGACACGACGCACACAATATAAAATCTCATTCCGTAGTCTTTGCTTTTGTCATCGGATTCATTGATTGCAAATATGAGCAAACAGGTGGATATGGTCAGTGGTTTAGCAATTTCTTCATGAGAGGCATTTAATTGTTCTCCATATGTTTTGGGCACCAAATGAACACAATCTATGGCCATAAAGTAAGGGGCATCTTCATTATTTCATGATTTTCGTTATTCTGTCTTTTTTAAATAAAAATATCTAAGGGTGTTTCAGTTAATTCATCCATTCCGTTTAAGATAATAAGGGGTAAAAATATAGGGGGTCCTTGTAATTATAAAAAATCGAAGGAGTTTTCCATAACTTGACCTAAATTATAAGGGAGGTGAGCATAATTCACCCAATCAAAAGGTGAATTTTTGTCCAAAAGACAAATTTTAATGGAAATATAAATATTTGTTTCACCTTTGAGAACCCCCATCACGCTATGTATATGTTGAAATAGGATGAACTAGAACAATATGTTGTAAATACAAAATTTTTTGATATATTAATTAACTTTTTTTGTTTTTTTGATCTTTTGAAAAGGACAAAGAAGATACTATCCTTTTTTTTTAATAAATTATCTTTAGTTGGCCTCTTATTTATAGAGTTTGAATCCACATGAAGTTTTTCAGATATATTAGAGACTAAAATGAGTACATTACAATTACATAACTAATGTATTTTATTAAGATAACGATTAATCATATTATAAGTGTAGTATTTGTTGAGTGCGGTTAAATTAATGAGACAAAAAAAAAATCAAAGATTTTGATGCGTCTTTTTAGGACTTACATCCCAAAACTTTGGATGGAATCCTAAAACTTCAAATTTTTTTAGCCAAATTAGATATAATTCCTTCATGCATCATATGAAGAGATGTTTAACGATTGACAAAAGGTGGGCTACAATGTAACATGCAAATATAGCGAAAAGTCGTTAAGTGAAAGAAAAATGGGAACAGAGCACGCGGGAACACCACTAAATCACTAATCCAATCGCATTCCACTTTTTAACACAACACACACACACACACACACACACACTTTCGCATCACCATAGCCCGCTTTCTCCTCTCTAGCTCACCACTAACATTCGCTTGCTTTTCTCTGTTGGCCAAATGGGCTGCTGTTTCAGCACCGGAGATCGCCGTCCCAAGAGGGTGAACAGCCGTTGCAGCGGCGGAGTGCCGCCACCCACGTCCACGTCGCCGCCGCCGGCACCCGAAGAAGAAACTGTTAAGGAAGTGCTTTCAGAGACACCAATCGTTCCCAAGGCTGATAAAAGTGTCAAAGGACTGACAATGGGAGATCAGCAGTGGAATGTGGGAGTTGAATCGACGGCTGTGATTCGTGGAAATGTAAATCCAAACCCGGAGAGAAAAGCTGATGGGGAAATCGAAATTGTTTCGGAGGTTTCTGAACTTTCGGAGATGTGTAGTTACAGCGAGAGCTTTTCCGCGACGGCACGGGAGAGGAGAGACGAGGACGAGGACGGCGTCGTGAACCAGAGGCCTCGGCCGCGGAAGCGGCGGGCGCCCGGCGGAGGGAGGGGGACGGGGGGAGAGGGCTCCAATCAGAAGGGCGGGGGCGCCTTCGCCGGAGAAGAGGCGTCAGGTCTCGCCGTTAAGGGCGGTGCGCGGGAGGCCAATGGCGGCGCAGCCCCGGAATGTTGCGGATGAGCACAGGAGGCAGAGGGACGCCGACGAGGGTTCACGCAGGAGGTCGATGTCGCCGGAGAGACGCGGCGGCGAGGTGGACGTGCGGCGGAATGCGAGTGAGGAGAAGAGTCCGGCGACGGATGAACCTCCGGCCGGCGACGCCGTACCGGCGGAGGAAGCTGAGTCTCTTGAGAACCCTGTTGTTTCTTTGGAATGCTTTATTTTTTTGTGAAGGGGTTTGAACCCCCAAGACGGCGTCGTTCTTGCGTATTTGTTTGTAAACGCCCCCTAATAATATGGTTTTGTTTTTTTTTTCTTCCCCCTTTTATGCTTCTTTTCTTTGTAAATTCTAACAATTTTTAAAAGTGACTCAGGGAGAAATGGGAGATATCCAATGTATTATTTGATTACCTTTTGAATATTTTTCAGAATTGTTTGACTCGATATTTGAATTAATCTGGTCTTTTAAATATGACTAGTTCTCACATCTGAGTCAATAAATGCACTAGGTTGGTGTCGCTTCAAACCCACGGCCGTTCCCCACCGTCACGATTGAATAACTCTTGCCGTTCCGGTGAACCTCGCTGTTGATTATGACTTACATTAGCATGCAACACATGTCACTATTAATTTTCTAGACAATTAGTATTTCAACACTTGATGCATGTCAAGTTTCCTCAACTTTGGTTGATTGCACATGCCAATGGGCAATGCTCTTTCAATTGGAACCTCATCTTTGGCTTTCACATACAATGTGTTAAAATTAGAGAATACAAATAAATCGAGTTAGAATCAAGCATGATGAAATTTATTAGCTCAATCTCGAGTTCAACCAAATTTATCCAAACTAATCAATATTGAAAACGTAAAGGCTTTGTCCGATTCATTGTAATGCGTTATAATACCTATCCTAGTCCGATAAATCAACCATATTTGATTTGTTGTATTGGCATGTACTGAAATATCTCAATCCATGTTGACATTTATTAGATACATACTTTAGAGACGAATTCAATCTCATGGGGAGGGTATTATTATAGAAGTTGGGTTTGGTAAAGTAAATATAATAATTGTATTTTACATTTTTGTCCTTATTATTCCATTCATAATTAGTAAATTCAATGACAAAATAGTACATAAGCAAGCAACACAATCCAATATTCTAAACCAAACTATATCTTTAGTCCGTGATATATACCTTGTATCTACATATATTCACAAATCAAAAAGGCAACCTAATTTCCAAAATATGACCCAATACCACAAAAAAAAGTTAAGGGAGGTGAATCCAATCCTCTGAAACAAATGAAGCCAAAATATAGTCTAATATATGTACTAAAATACATATATATACATATATATATATATATATATATATATTTGAGCTTGCAAACGGTTGAACAATTAAAATAAAACTCGAGTTTAATGAGTTGATCATGAGATTGTTCAAAATAAATATAGTAGTTGAGCAGTTGTTTAGTGTTTGATTAATCGATTATCAAATTGTATTGATTCGTATAATTTGTACTAAATAAATTTGATATATTGACATAATAATTAAAGAATTATAATGAATTCCTCGAAGAAAGAAAGAAAGGAAGGGGGAGAAAAAAGTGAAGAAGAAGTAGAAAAATAAGTTCATTGTTGCCCACTCTTTGGGACCCTTTTGTCACCGAAAGAGTTAAACAACGATAATTGACCGAAAAATTCGATAAAGAAAAAGCAATTCTTTAGTTTTAGGGCATGCTTTGATATAAGGAGTTGAATGCATTGAGATTGGTGTATTCATATCAATTGAGATGTGTGTTTTGCAGGACGAAAGCATTGGAATCTGTTTATTTCTGTCCCCTTATGGTTGCATCACAATAAAGAAAAAAGTTGAAAAAAAAAATTCTTATTTTAATCTAACTCAGATCTCACATAATAAATCGTAGATAAGTATAATTATACTGACTATATAATTAATAACTTTTCTTAAATATACACAAGTTTTTATAATAAGTATAATATACTCAATACGTGATTAGTTTCAATATAGTTCGCCTTGATCCAACTAAAAAGTAAATGTAGAATTTAGTTTAACAATGTTTTGGGACAACTAACAAGAACGTTTCTTATTTCTATGTTGAAAGTCAATACTGTAATTAAAAGTGCAAATTCTTTTAGGAATATAACCGGCTACGCTATCACATCATAATATTACTCAAAAATCTAACTACTATATAACTAATATATATTGTGTGTGTGTATGTATGTATGTTTATTGCCATTTGAATTGTGTACGTTGATAACTGCTACGTATGATCTTTTCTGATGAATGTTCTAAGGTGATTCTATCCAAATTATACATTTCACACGACATTTTACCATCCAAAAACTCCAATGGATAGCTAAGTAAGGGCCGCAACAACACACTAAGATTAAAGTAATATATATATATCTATATATATATATATATATATTCTGAAAATTAAAATTCAAGATTTTTATAACATGTAGCTATAATGTTGTTCACTGTCCCTTTGCCCACTTTATACCCCTAAATAAATTTTGGAGAACAACATTTAAACGCTTGCACTTTATGCAACAAGGAACATGAAAATATATATTCATATATATATTGATCCCAACAAAAAATGGCCCAAAGCAAAAAAGAATACACGCTTCAACTTGGGCAACAACTCAACAAAGCATGGTAAGTGAAAAAAAACAAGCACAATGAGCTCAAAAGAACCAAAACTCCGATTTCAACTTGAGACACTTATGTACAATGAACAAGAATGTTCACGAAATGTGCACAGTTTTCATTCCCCCTAATATCACAAAAACCCACATGACAACACCCAACCCCCCCCCACCCCACCCCACCCCACCCCACCCCAACCCAAAACCCCTGCAGGGACAGGGTAAGGTGAGGGTATAAGGGTCATTTTACTTGTTTCTTATCATTCAGGAGGACATGGCACCGGAGCCGGATGTGCAAGGAAAGTAGGAATCATTTCTCCGGGCATTAGTACCGAAACCCCTTTCGGATAAACAGTCATCTGCACATTCCAAGCAAGTTTGTATTAGTAATATATAATATCATATATACATCTATGTAATTAAAGGTAATTTCTTCTCACGAAGTATGAACTTTTCAAAATGACAAATTTTCGGCGCTGATTATGGGTTTTGAGTGCCCAAAGTTCCAAGTTAGATAAAAATATAAGAGCAAAATACTAACAATATGATTGTTTAAGCTAAGAAGTCTTGGACAAAATGACATGATTGAGAAAATCACATGCTAGTGACAAAGAAGGGTCCCATTACCACAAATAAAAACCATGAAAAGCATATGTCATCTGTACTATTGTCTCATGCTGGTGTCGCAAAGTAAAAGTCCATAGTACCATAAGCATTATCAATAAAACTAATCGGTGTCACGCTAATAGCTATAAAACAAGAAATATATAAATTAAAAAAAAAAAAACTTTCCAGCTTGATTGCCAATGATGCGCATTACAACATTTAATGCATACATAAATCTTACATTGATAATTTAAAAAGAAAAAAAAAATTCCTACTTCAGATGTAGCAGCATAGTTTGAACTCATGAAGGGAAAGAAGTTATTCTGAAGAAAATAGCATAAGACACTAGTGCTCTCATAATTTTGTTTTGGTGGCTGCTGGTGCTTAGTAATCTGAATTATTTTTTCGAAGATCTTAAACCAATGAGGTTCACTTATGTTTTATGTTATAAATTACAATAAAATGGCATTATCTATTAATGCAAAATGCACAAGAACAGCAAATCACTACAGTTTATACTTTGTACTACCATTACATTAACAAAAGAGTTGACATACAACACAGCACATACTGTAGTGATATATAGAAATGCAAGGGAATACTACTCCTTGTTTACACATCCCCTTGATCATGAGTTTCTTTTGAAGTTTTCCTATATATATATATATATATATTTCTAATAGACGGGTATGGGTCCTGCCAAATACACCCCCCCCCCCCCCATATTCATATGCACACACAGTTTCCTTAAAATGAAAAAATAAAAGAAACAAAAGCCTAGAATAAATAACCATGGTAGCTCGATTCGCACATATCCAATGTACATAAAATGCTGTAATGAATGAAAAACTTTTCAAGACAATTACGTTCTGGCATAGAAAGAAACCACCATTTGCCATCACATACCATTGAAGAAAAGAGAAGCTATGAGAATGATCATAAAGAGAGTTTTTGTTCAAGGTGGGGTTTAATGCGGTGGGGGTTATAATTAACTCAAAAGTTTCGACAGTAAGCTGGAGTAAGATTTTTGTATTAAGAACTATCAACTGGTAAAACCATAACCTTAAAGAACTCACAATAAACAATAGATAAAGTTTCATATAACTTAATTCGCACATCAACGGGACAAGCCAACATAAGTAGTCCAATCAGAGGCTAATTAGACGGCTTTTGTTCTAGTGCAACAAAAGGGACCATGACTATAACATACTTGTCTAATCATAGTTCAAGCTTTCAACAACAAAATCACATTTCGTGGAGGTAAATCAGCTAAAGAATATAAAAATTCAAGAATATACAATAGAAGTTGAACTTTTCATGGTGAAAATCAGAAGGGAAAACAATAATAAACATCACTAAGGTCAATTTGCTTAAGATCAAGCCATAATTATTATCAAGAAAAAGAAAATAACTGCCCACAACTCACAACAAAGTTAATTTCTCCACTCACAAACTTGGAAAACCAGAAAAAGGTAATATGAATAACAAAAGCCTAAAAGGATACCTCATAAATTTCCCTTTTGAAAAGAGAAAGTCATTTGGCAAGAGCCAATTTCATCCTTTAAGAGCAAAGCACAGTCTTTATAAGCATTAGAAATTTGATAATAATGTTGCACCAAAGCAACTAATACTTGCACCTTTACACTAACACAAACTGAGAAACATATTTAACTATCAATTTATCAAGAAATATGTAATTGCTTATACAACTTCAATAAATGCATTATCTACATTTAGGAGAACAGAGTGTACCTTAGGAGAAGGGTAATCAAGTTTTCTCATGCCTGCCTCTCCGGCAGGAGGGCTGCCGCCGCCGGCGGGGTCCGGGGATCTTGGCCGTAGAAACCTTTCAAAAATGGCCATAATTAGAAACATAGAGATTAAAATAGCGGTGGCCACGAACCCAAACGACACAGCATTCACCGAGTTATCAAAGCTCCTCCAGTGATCCTCTCTGTCCACACCAACTCCGCCGCCGCTCACCGCCGCCGGCGCCATCTTTGGCGCGGTCGCACTAATACCACCACCACCCCTTCCCATTGAAGCGAATCCTGGCCTACTCAAACCCTTTTCCTGTCTCATCACCAATGAAGAACCATTGAACTAATCAAATGAACAAAAACGGCACCCCAAACTCCGATTATTCATCATGGGTCCTCAATTTTTGAAATCTGCTTGCAGATGAAAATGGGCATTTGAGGGCATGGCGGGTTTTTTTGGTGCTAGAAGACAAAAAAACAGAGAAAGGCCCAGTTCTTTACTATTGATGGGATTCTGGTTTTTGCTTTGGTCACTGGAAACTTGGAAAGAATTAACATGTAGTACATAAATGTGTTCGCATTTTTATGGCAGAGACAAAAACGGGGGCATCGAGAAGTGGAAGTGAGCTTCAAGTTTCAAGGCTTTTCAAGTTATTTTGGCTGATTTCTTTTCAATTAACAAAAGCGTCAGCTTCCAAAAAGCTTTTGGTCTTCTCATTCACTCTTCACGGAGTTCAAAGACTTGATTTTACATGGGGGGGAAGAGAGAGAGAGAGAGAGAGAGAGAGAGAGAGAAGGAGAGCTTTGAGCCTGATACGCAGTTCCTACTACCCGTCTATACGAGACTTCATGCTTGACAGCGCTCGAGAAATAAGGGCATGTTTCGTTTCATTTTTAAATAGATTTTGTTCATTATTTAAAATCGCCAAAAAAGCAATTATCTTTTATTATAATTTTTTTAAATTTTAAGTATTTAATCATTTTTCATATTAAAGGATTTATCCAGTATGACTCACGTTTCATTTATTTATATATATATATATATATATTGAAATCCCCGGGAAATAATTCTTTTATTCATAGAGGCTACGAAAAGAGTGTTCGGCTAAATTTATTTTAAAAGTTTATAAGTTCGTGGAGCTTATCAAATATTTTTGGAGCGCATAAGCTCTTACATCTTATATTGAAAATAAGTTTATAAAGTGTTTGGATAAAATAAAATCATGTAACTTGTAAGTTGTAATTTTGTTTAGTAAAAATTAGATCTTATATGTTTTTTTTTAAGTGTAATGATAATCAAAAAAAATTAAATTAAATTAATTTCATATAAATAAATATTTGTTGAGATAGTAGAAATGTAGCATTGAAAAAAAATAAATATATTTATGTTATTTTATCTTTCAACATTAGACAGCTTAAAACCTATTTGAAAAAAAAGTTGGGAGAGCTTACTTTTTTTTGGAAGCTTATAAACTACTAACAGCTTATTTTTGGAACTTATAAGTTCCTTTACTAAAAAAATTACGAAATACTATTAAAGAGCTTATAAGGTCCTAAACAGGTAATAAGATGTTTTTAGGAGCTTATAAGTAAAATGTTGGGGAGCTTATAAGCTCAACCAAACACTCTCTAAGTTATATTTTCTGATAATTATTGTCATTAGCCCCATGATCTATATCATAACTATCAATGATACAGTAGGCTTATATTGCCAATTGACAAGTTTGATTTCTGTCTTATTTATTAACAAGGTTTAGTTTTATTTTTTGAATTTGTTTCAATTGGGTTATGATGGGAAAAAAAAAAAAAAAGAATCTTCTAGAGTCTGGTTAGAAGAGATGTGTGCTCATATTGCTTTACATGTTGATGTCAACGAGGGTCTTATTTTGGAAAATATGGCCATACAAGATATTGGCTTGGCAACAAAATTGTGTCTTGTGGGGTGTTTTCTCTCAAATCAAGTGATCAACTTGACAAACATGAAGTAGATTTTAACCTTTCCTTGATGACCATCCAAAAAAGGAGTCCGTATTAAAGAAAGGGAAAAATGCACAGTACTCCCCTATGGTTTGCGAAACAAGCACGCTAGACCCTGTGTTTTTCTAATTGTTATAGAAAACCCAATGGTTTTTTTAAAATAGCTCACCACCCCCTTGATCAAATTAGTTAATTTTTTTAGTTGAATTGAACAAATTACCCTTGCCTACATTTCAATATTACTTTTTTTCCTATTTCCCTTTTTTTATTTTTTCTTTATTCTTTTTCTTTTTCATTCCTTTTTTTTTTATGTTTTTTTCCCCATTTTCCTTCTTCATCTGATCTCTCTCTCTCTCTCTCTCTCACGTCTCCTCTCCCTCTCGTCTTCTCATAGCCGGCGAAGCCACCATCTCCGACATCTCGTTGCCGCCGGCACTCATCGGATAGATCTCGTCCTCGTCGCCGCCCCCGCTACTCACCTGATAGATCTCATCGTCGCCCGTCTTCTCTCTCTGTCTCTCTATGATTTCTCTCCCTCAATCCTCAAATTTATCTCGCCGCCGCCGCCGTTGCCACCGTCACCTTGCCGCCTTCTCTTGTCAGGTGAATCGCAATTTCTCTCTCAATCTCTCCCTCTCTCTCTCTTCTCGACTCTCTTTCTCTCTTGATCTCTCTTTTTCTCTATCTCTCCCTGACTCTCTTTCTCTCTCGATCTCTCTCTCTCCCCCTAACTCTCTTTCTCTCTCTATCTATTTTCTCTCTCCCTCACTCTCATTCTCTCTCTTTCTCCCTCTAACTCTCTTTCTCGATCTATTTTCTCTCTCTCTCTCTCTCACCGACTCTCATGTCTCTCTCTCTCGCTCTCTATCTCTCTCTCGCTCTCTCTCTCTCTCTCTCTCTCTTTCCCTCTCTTTAACTTTCTCTTGGGTGGTGGTGGTGAGTGTGGCGATGGCAGACGACTAGGCAACAGCGCCAGAGGGCTTGGTAGTGGTGGTTTACCTTTCTCCCTATCTTTGTGGTGGATTTTGGTGGCGGCGCCGGCTGTGGTTATTGTATGGAAGGGAAAATTGAATGTTTAGGGTTTAGGACAAAAGTGTTTAAATTAATAAGGTTTAATAATAATTAAGAAGATGTAATAACTAAAACAAGGTTTAATAATAATTTAAATTAGTAAGGGCAAAACTATCATGTTATCCTCAAAAAATTGAAGATCAGTTGCACAGAACGCAAGTGCATCACACGAGTGACTAAGAAGGTTTGTTAAGCTTGATTTTTAAAACTAGAGGGTTTTCTATAACAATTAGAAAAAATACAGGGTCTAGTGTGCTAGTTTCGCAAACCACAGAGCAGTATTGTGCATTTTACCCTTAAAGAAATTTCTCCTATTCTATTTGTATTTCAATTTTTCCATACGATTGACTTGCAATGCATTTGGGATAGTGGATAATGGACCTTCAACAATCATCTTATTATGAATTTCTTCTTACAACGTAATATGCAATCTACACAAGTTCCTTTATACCGGGTTGCATTTGATATTCAAGTTTACAATTTCCTACTATGTTTTATGTCAAGTGTGTGGCCAAGCATATTTGTAATTATATTGGTGACTTTGTGTGTGCTAACCTCAACATTTTACAATCCTTTGGAGGCCTTACTTGTGAATTCGAGTTTCCTTGGTTGTTCGAGAACCACTCAAGTATCACTTATATGTGTGGGAAACTTTGAGTTGGATTAAAGAGTAAGGTTGGAGAAATATGATGTTCAGGCTTTTCATTCATCATAATCTCTCTACTCAAACTATGGATGGGTTACTAAAAGTTGTCGTTTTATTAGCCAAGAATTTAAGAACTTGCATTTTCGTTTTGAAAAACAGTTTGCGAACCAAGTTGCTCACTACTAGAAAAACGCTAATGGTCGGCAATTAGTGGTTGGTCGGTCACTCACTACTAGAAAAACCAGTTTGAGAAGTTCGGTCGGTTGCAAAGTTTGCGCCATTTTTCTAGTAGTGGCTCATGTGGTTGCTAGGTAGTCTAGTTTTATATCACATCATACAATTTGAAATTACTATCCTTCTCTTCTGTACTTGACTATATTGATTGATATTTCTAATAATTAATACTAATACTAGTTTTTTTCTTTCAAAAGAAACATAATAATGCAGCAAACTCATAGGATAACTATGTTATATATCTATATATATATATGGTGTAGCAACTTTTTTGTTTATCTCTTATATATCATTATATTATGGTCAAATCTCATTATTAGTTTCAATGTCTATTTTTCATCAGATAATTAGCGAAAAATCACTTTTACAAGTTTAACGTCAAGATTACTCTCCATTCTACAAAAAGTTAGTCCTAACTTCCAATTTTTTGTTATTTTTTTTAGACTTGACTGCTTAATTGTGGTAAAAATTAAAAAGTCACATATATCCTTAAACATAAAGTCAAAGCCTAACTTGTCCTTTTATGTCATCATCCAACTGTCACTTTTTGATCTCTCGTCTTTTTCGCGGCATTCACTATCCTTTTTTTGTTTTTTTCTTCCCGCTTCTGATTTTTGTGAAACAATGTTATATTTTTGATTGAATTGTCATGAAAAAGTCCTTTGATTGGGAATGAGACAAAATACAAGAAATATACCATTTGAAAGCTACAAATGTCTAGTTTTCAATGAAAAAAATGGTGTTAAGAAATCAAATTTTTTACACATAGGTTTGCACTTAAAATACAAGCAGTGCCAGCTTCGAATTCTTTGCTAAAAAATGTGACAGTTTTGTTGAATTGTCATTAAAAATTTCTTTGATTTGAAATGAAATAGCTTGCAAGCCATATACCTTTATAAAGTTTTGGATGTCTTGTTTTCAATAAAAAGATGATGTTAAGAAATTATTTTTTTAACAAAGAATTATACTTAAAAAATAAAGCAGTGCCGATTTTTTTAAAAATGTGATGAATTTTGAGTTAAATTTTCACAGAAAGCTGCTTTAATTGAGAATGACATAAGTTATAAGCTATATACCATTAAAAGGCTACAGGTTTCCAGTTTCCAACAAAAAAAAATAACAAAAATCAAAAATCAACAGTGTTAAGAAACTATTTTTCAACAAAGAGTTCTACTTAAAAAATCAAGTAGTGCCAGTTTTGAATTTTCTATTCGAAAATGTGTCGGATTTTGGGTAGAATTCTCATGAAAAACTGCTTTTGATTGGAAATGAAATGAATTATAAGACATATGCCATTACAACCTTATAGATGTTTAGTTTTCAGCAAAATAAATAGTGTTAAGAAATCATTTTGGTCCAAAGAGTTATACTTAAAAGGACAAAGTAGTGCAAGTTTCGAATTCTCTATTCGAAAATGTGTTAGATTTTGGGTTGAATTTTCATGAAAAATTGTTTTGATTGGGAATAAAATAAATTATAAGCCTTATACCATTAGAAATCTATGGTGTCTAGTTTTCATCAAAAAAAGACAAGTGTTAAGAAATTACTTTTCAGTGCTAGTTTCAAATTTGCTATTTGAAAATGTGACAGAATTGGTTGAATTCTCTCAAAAAACTATTTGGGTTGGGCATGAAATAAAATATAAGCCATATACAATTAAAAAGTTACGGTTGTCTCGTTATAAACAAAAAACGGTGTTAAAAAAAGCATTTTTCTACCGAGCGTTAATCTTAAAAAACCAGATTTTGCCAGTTTCAAATTCTCCAATAAAATGTGAAAGTTTGGTTATATAATCCCCAAATTGTAGACCACGTATCAATTTTGTAGGATTGATACAAGCATATCAAGTACATAATCAAAGAGGTCCACATCACATATCAATTTTGTAGAATTGACCATAATCCCCAACTCAATTGTTGAAACTGAAAATAATATCAATTCATTGGATGAAACTAACCATAATCCCAATGCAATTAAACAAATTGCCCACAATCTCCAAGTCAATTTATGAAATTGGGTACAATCTTCAAGTCAATTGATGAAATTGGGCAAAATTCTTGACTAAAAAAAAATAGTGTTCATAAATTATTTTTCCACAAAAAGTTATACTTAAAAAGAAGTGTCAGTTTCAAATTCTCTGTTCAAAAATACGACATAATTGGTTGAATTCTGACAAAAAACTACTTGGGTTGGGGATGGACTAAAATATAAACAATATACCATTAGAAAGTTACGAATGTCTATTTTTGAACCAAAAAAAAAGTGTTAAAAAAAATCATTTTTCTATCTAATTCCCAACTTGCAGAACACGTATGAATTCTGTAGGATTACGACCAGCATAAGAAATACAAAATCAAAAGAGACTCACATCAAATATCAATTTTGCAAAATTGACCATAATCCTCAATTCAATTGATGAAATTGGCCATAATTTCAACACAATAAAACAAATTGACCATAATCTCCAAGTCAATTGATGAAATTCAGCATAATCCCCAAATCAATTAATGAAATTGGGCATAATATATTCCTCACTCAAATGATGAAATTGGAATGAACATATGAAGTATGTAATCCCCAAGTTTCAGAACATATAAAGTATATAATCCCTAAATGAGGCATAATTTCCAAGTTAATTGATGAAATTAGGCATAATCTCATAGTCAATCAATCAAATTGACCATAACTAGCAACTCAATTGATCAAATTATGCATAATTACCAAGTTAATTGATAAAATTGAGCATAAACCCGAGCCCAATTAATCAAATTGGGCATAATTCACAAGTCAATTTATCAAATTGACCATAACTTCTAACTCGGCTGATCAAATTGGTCAAATTCCCAACTTCATTGATCAATTGAGCATAATCCTATAGTTAATTGATAGAATTAGGCTTAATCCCAACTCAAATGATCAAATATGGTATAATTCTCAAGTCAATTGATCAAATTGGCCATAACTCAATTGATCAAATTTGGCATAATCTCCAACTCAATTGATCAAAATGGCCCAACTGCAACTCAATTGATCAAACTGGACATAATCCCTAAGTCACATGATCAATTTAGGTATAATACATAACTTAATTAATTAATTTGGGTATGATTCACAACTCAATTGATCAAATTGTGCATAACCCACTACTCAATTGATCATATTGGGCATAATACTCAAGTCAATCGATCAAATTGACCTGAACCCCCAGTTCAATTTATAAAATTAGGCATAATTCCTAAGTCAATTGATCAAATTGACCATAATCCTAACTCAATCAATGAAATTGGGCATAATTGGCATTTTAATTGATAAAATTTGGTATAATCATTACAATTCTGCAAGTTTAGGATGGTAAAATTCATATAATCATCCCAATTCTCCAAATGTTTAAGATTATAGGTTATGTACTCATTCGAAATGTGCAAACATTGGACATCATTTCACAAGTTTCTAAGATTATATGTTATGTACACATTCAAATTTTGCAAACATTGGACGTATGTTATTTTGTGACTTTCTAATATTATACATTATGTACTTGATGCTTCCGGTTCCTCCGAGCACCAAGACTTTATAACGCGGAAAAAGAGTCTTGGTCCTTTGTGAGTAATAATTAACCTGAGGAGAGAAACCCTACAAAAAAGAGGTTAGCACACCACTGAATTAAGTCAGAATTCATTTAAAAATGAATAAAAGTATGAAAAAGTGATGGAATAAACGTAAATATTGCTAACAATTGCCAAGATTATAATTGAAAATGATTAGAAGTGACTTGGAGTGCTTTTGAGAGCTTTAGAGAACCAAAAGAGTGGTTTTAATGCCGAAATTTCTGTCCACCGCCTTTGTATGCCCCTCGTCTTTATATAGGGCCAAGGGCGTAACCTACCTATCCTAAAAAATCAGGATGTGGTCCTCAAAATCAGGACAATTGAAGGCGCGTTGGTTGAGATTCACCCAGATACGGTGGATGAATCTGAGCTTCTTTATCACCACGTGCCTTTTGACTCGAGTTTGGGGTTACTCATCTCTATCCAAGGTGATAGGTGGGCTAGGGCTTGAGACCTCCCCCCTGGACTTGGGCTCAGCAACGTATCCATCATGGGCTTAGGTCCAAGGATGTGTTGGGCTTTACAAAGGATCCCTCCTCCCAGGCTTAGCTTCTAGGACCCCTCCTGGGCTTAGGTCCATGGTTGTGTTGGGCTTTAGGAAGGACCCTCCCCCCTTCCTGGACTTAATTTCTAGGGACATTCCTGGGCTTTTATTAATGTTATTTCATAAAAGCCCAGAAAAATAAATGATGCAATATCAGTATTCATTCCAATTCTGCAAACATTGGACATTATTATGCAAGTTTCTAAGATTACATGTTATATACTCATTCCAAGTTTGCAGATCAAGACTGTTTTGATTGACATGCTTAAAATCATAGTCATATTCTGGCCCAACTAACTTAATTGTTAACTGTGAAGCAAATTTAAGTATTTATATATTACTTGTATAAATTCAAATAAACACATTTTAATATCAATTTGAAATCCACAAAAATAAAATGAATAAAAACTATTCTTTAAAGAAAGTTTGATCTTGATAATGTAATTAATTTTTTTAAAAAGGGACAATATAAATTTGATTAATTTTAGTAGTCTTTTTAAAAAATAATTTTTATCCATTTTTTAAATTAATTCAAATTTAATTTTTTTATCCCATTTCTTTAGAATTTTTTTTTATCAATTTATTTTTTAAATTAATGAATTAGCAAGACAAAATTTTCTTGAAAAGAATAATTTATTCCTTTTATGTTTTGAACTAAAAATTGATATTAAAACAAAAGAAATATCAATTTTTAAGCCACTAAAATAAATGAATTCCTTATATTTTTGTGAATTTCAAATTGATATTAAAATGCATTTATTTGAATTTATACAGTTATTACAAATAGTTAAATCTGCCATACACTTGACAATCATGTAAGTTGGTCAAGTGGTAATGGATGTGGCCACACTCGTGCTCAGCCCAAGTTCAAATCCAATCAACAATGTTTTTACAAACAATTTTCCTATAAGAAAAGTGACGGAAATGTCCTTATCAAAATCACGTGTCATGCACGTGATAATTCCGGCAACATTTTTTTGAACGGAAAATGCCTCCAGGTGGTAAATTTAAAAAAATCATGTAGTTTGAATGGCAACTGACTACAAAAAAAAAAAAAGGCGACAAAGTCTTAAAAAACTTCATAGTTTAAATGGTAAAAAATTATTACCCCTATTTATTATACTCGCACGCAGATAATATGAGTTTTGGTACCAGCAGGACGTTTTTGATTATTTCATTGGGCTATATTTGAAATGCATTATTTTATAAAATCCACCATTTTTTTCTTTTTCTTTGTTAATAAATGGGTGACAATGAGATTTGAAAACAAGACATCTTATTTGACCTGCTATGATATCATATTAAATGACCACCTCATCTGGAATTTTAAGCTATTAAAGAGGATAACTATCAAATATTTATTATTTCTAACATGAGCCATGAAATATTTATTATCTCCTACAATTCTAACCCAAGACATCGATAATACCAAGTTTAAAACCTGACCACTGGACTAAAGGTCCAGTGGCATATCGAAGTGCAAATGATCTCCAAGGTTGGTATCATTTTTGCATAAAGGATAGAAGACATATATAAATTAGATATCAAGATAAATACTCTTAAATCGTAAAAATTCCATTTTTGTCTCATATAACGTATTCAATTTTGGTCCAATTAAGTACCGCAATTCACCATTGACAATCCCACTACTAGAAAAATTGGGATTCACAATAGCATATGTGATCAATTTTGGCCTAAACGGTCTCAAAAAGGGCTTGTGACCGAATTTGTTACCAAAACAATTGGTCGCAAAAACCTTATTCACATTTTTTTGGAGACCGAACCAATAACAACGTAGTTTTTCAAACCGAATTTGCGATCAAAATTTCAATCACAAATATGTGCGTTCATCTTGATCTTTGAAAAGGTTTTTCAAAAAGAAACTTGTGACCGAAGTTTCATCACAAAGTGATTCATTCTGTGACCGATTGTCAGTCATTGAAAAAATGGTACAAATTATGGTACAATAATCAAATAATTTGTGATCGAATTTTCAATCACAAAATTTAAGAAAACATGATAATTGTGTGACCGAATTTTCAATCGCCTATTTTTAGACCAAGAAAATTTGTAATTGCATTTTTGGTTACCAATAGGACAAATTATGGCCATGTCACTTTTAATTTTGCAATGTTCAATGTTTTAAAACTTGTAATCTAATAGCCAAAAAATACCAAAATATATATCAATAAAAATAAATCATCACCAACAAACACAAATATCCACAAATCATCACCAACAATTACACCAATCAACATTATATTTTACAAATTTCTACATGATTCCATACGTGTCTTCATGAACAAGTTCAAATCTTCATCTACAGATCATCATCAACAAGTTCAAATCTTCAACATAAATCCATACAAATCTACTAAAAAGAAATAATAAGATAGTAGCCAAACATCATATATCATCATCATCGTTACAAATTTTTTCGACCTATTAGCTTGTTCACTTTAGATGATGTGGTGTAAGCAGAGTTATCTCAGCGACAGATGGTGGGGGGAATAAATCCATACGTGGGTGGCGTATGGGGGGGTGGGGTGGGAGGTGTTATGCAACTTGGTGGAAGAGAAGTGAACATCTACATTTGACTCCCAAACTATTGGAAAATATCAAATTTTACCGACGAATTTACGAAGGAATCTTGCAGCATCACATTTTACTCTTGGATTAGTCAATTTTTTTTTTTTTTTTGTTCCTTAACCTCCTTTAATTGTTATTCTATCGTTATCTTCTGTTCATCTACTTGAAGTTTGAGGGCTTTATTCTCCTTACTTTCCAATGCATCTCTCACCCAAGGAGTGACAATTGACCAAAATTTGCATGATTTAACAAGTTTGACCGCCACCTACAAGGCCGTATGCTCGCCCCTTTTTCAATCCTCCAACTCCCTCCATCCGCACCTACACAATGGAAATAAGTACTAAATAAAAATCTACCAAATATGAACATAATATCCAATAAATTTAAAAACTAAATCATATTATCAAAACTTATGTCAAGCTCAGTCTGCTTCTCACATTCAGAGCCATCTTCGTTCTCCTTTGAAGCTGCATCATTGCTTCCAGTACCAACCTACTTGTCTTGAAATGAACTCTACAAAAAAATAAGAAACAAAACAAAACAAAAGAAATTAAATATGTAAACCAAGAATAAGCAAATAATACTTGCATGTTGTAAATTACTTATCTTTGTATATTATTTTACTTGTGATAGTATTTTCTGTAAGATTGTTAACATACACCCCTTGGCCTTGCTCAATTACTTTTCTGTGGAGGTCTATGAAACTCAATTACCATTCTATCCATATGCATTAGGTGGGTTACAAAACCACCCAAGTAAGTCGGGAAACCATATCTCTCATGGGATAGTGATCTATTCTGCTTAACTTGAGCAAATATCTCTTGTAGACCTTTTTGGCCACTACTGTAGCAAACATTTCCAATTATCCTCTCTTATCCAAATATGTCTTTTACTTGTATTTTTTTGTTGTATAATTTTTTTTTCAATAGCGAATCCCCATGCATGATGATAAAAAAAATTCCAACCAAATTTTTATCGACCCTAAATCTCATCTCAATCATCTTCTAGCCCAACCAATTTGGTCAATTTCCATTATTTAAATTAACTAATTGGTCAATTTCCCAACTCAAATGAACTAATTGGACAATTGTCCCAATTTAATTGAACTAATTGATCCAATTGACCAATTGCCCCCATTTTAATTGAGTCAATTTGTCAAATCCAACAATTCAATTGAACAAATTGTCCAATTTTACAAATTCAATTGAATCAATTAGTCTAATCCCCTAATTCAATCGCCTAATTTGGTCGAGTCAAACAATTCCATTGAAATAATTAGTCAAATTTCCCAATTCAATTGTGAAAATGAGTTGATGATCCAACAAATCAATTGAGCTAATTGTCCAATTTCAAAATCCATTTGATACAATTACTCTAATTTAATTGGGCCAATTTGTCAATTCCAGCAATTCAATTGAATTAATTGGTTAAATCCCATAATCCAATTGAACCAATTTGTTAAATCCCCAAATTTTGGTTGATTCTCAGAATTCAATTGAACTAATTGGCCAATTCCTTCAATCCAATTGAACCAATTGATCAAATCTCCCAATTCAAAAAACTAAATTGAATCGATTGGCCAAATTCGCCAATTCAATTGTCAATTTGGTCAATTTCATTAATTCAATTGAACAAATTAGTTAATTCCCAATTCAATCAACCAGACTGGTCAATTTCAACCATTCAATTGAACAAATTGGTCAGATTCCCCAAATTCAATGATGAAAACAAGTCATTTCCCCTAATTCAATTGTGAAAGTGAATTATTAACAATTGTAGTCGAAAAATCTCTTGCAAAAGAGCGTATAATTTTTTTTTTCTAGTTCACGCGCATCGGTGGTATATCCGAACTAGTGGCATACAAGTTGAATATCAATACCATCTTAAAAAAAAAGAAAAAAACAAAAGAGAGAGTTAAATATCAATACAATAATAGTATCACAACCAAAATTTTAGTTGCAATATCAAATAATATGTTTCACTGCCCGCACCTTTGAAAGTATTCAACTTTCTTTGTCGGAAGAGTTGAATAGTGTTAGGATAATAATATTGCGATCAAATAATCGGTTGCATATCTATTTCTTCAAAAAAAAATATAAAATCAATATTTGTGATCAAAATTCTGGGCATATCGATCGCAAATATGTATTATCTTGCATCTAAGATTTTTTTGATAGAAATATTTCAATCACAAATATGGTAAATTTCAAACTTAGGTTTTTGAGATTGTACACAACTTTCTAACTTCTTTGAAAATATTTAGTAACCGATCTTTCAATTGCAAACACAAAGAAAAAAGAAAACGACCAAATACATTACTTACATTTCACCCTTCAGATTTTTATGACTGGAATGACAGTCACAAAATTGTAATTTTTCAAAATATAGGGACCGAAATGTGGTCGCAAAACTCTAAATGTGAGAGAATTTTGCACTAATTGTTCGGTTGCAAGTGTTTTTCCAAAAAAAGAAAAAAGAGTTAATGTGTTTATTAGTTTTGCGACTGCCACTTTGGTCGCAAATATTAGGAAAATTTTCTTTTTTTTGTACTTTTGTCTTTTTTTTTAATATTACGACTGACTTAGGGGGTCAGAAATCTAAAAATTAATTTTTAATTGTTTTGTGACCGAATTTTTTGAATTTGCGATCGAAACTAACATTCATAAAGCTCAAATGAGTTGTGACCATTTATAGCAGTCATAAAGCATTTTTTGTACTAAACGAATTCAATCGCAATTTTTATAATTTTGTGATAGAAATTTTTTGATTGCAAATTTCGGTGGCAAATAATTTTTCTAGTAAATGTGCTATCTTGTAGAAGTTAGCTAGAGAGGACTAAAATTGAAGGAGTTTGTGATATATAGAACGCAACGTGAAACATTCGTATTTTATGGGATTAAAATTGAACAGCTAATATAATTGACAAAAATGATATTTTTTTCTTTCTAAATATTTAATATGTTATAGTATTGTGTGTGTGGGTATATATATTTAAAATAGTGATCATCTATTTATATAAATATTGAAATATGTATATACATGTATATATTTTTTTTTTTTACAAAAAAAAGGCATTTATAAAACATTATTATTATATAAAAAAATATCTATATATGCTACAATAAGTTAATGTATTATTTATAAAACAATAAAACAAATAAAATTTTTAGATGATGAGTTGGTGTTACATCACTTGTTTGTTTGGCAACCGCATCATTATTTTTCTCTTCGATTTTGAAAATATCTAATTATATAAAAAATAATAATTTGGTGAGATTCAACTTTTTTCAGCATCCTTAAATTGCCAAACCCCATAAATCAAGTACAATAATAAATTATCAAATCAAAAAATAATCAAATAATACTCGAAAACTAAGTACTATGCAGTAAAATAACAGACTACTATACTTAGCCTCAGGCGAAGCCATAGCATCTTTGGAAGTTACAAGATCATCATCGATATTGTAGCTGATAAAATCAATTTCGAACCTTGATAACCATTACTCGCTTACTCCGTCATGGTTCATTTATTTTATCAAAAGCAGAACCAGAATTTCTTGAATTTACCCCCCCCCCCATTTATCATCATTTTCACATGTTTAGAAATGGAACCAGACGTGAGGGTAGAATGTAAACTTGAAACATCTTCAGGGATTCCATTTTTCAAAGGGAATACGTTCTCGAAAAATGTACCATCATGAAGTTCCAATATGTGTTAACCTCTATACCTAAAATTTCAGATTTGATAATCAAAAATCTCATGACATAGCTTGTTTCCACACAGTTAAGAAAGCATTCATCAACAGTTGTGGGACCAAACTTCTTCCATTTTTGTTCCACACTCAAAAGTATTTCAAACTTGGTTTTTTGCCTTCTAGAATTAAAATGGACTGCGACCCTTGTGCTTCAGGGGGAGTCTATTCAAAATAGGGCAAATCATATCTAAAGCCTCTCCCCACATGTATTTCGGTAGACCAGAATTCCAAAGCAGACTATTAATCATATCTTTAAAATTTCTATTTTTTCGTTCTGGTGTTTTATTAGAGGCAGATGAATATGGAGGACTCTCTTCATAAATGATACCGAACTTTTGATAATATTCAGCAAATGAGTTCGACTCGTATTCATTACCTCTATCTGATTGTACTCTTTTAAGTTTCTTGCCAACTTGGTTTTCAGCTTCATTCTTAAAAATAATAAACTTTTCAAGTGCTTCATCTTCAAGTTTCATCAAATAAACATAACAGTATCTACTGCAATCATCTATAAAAGTGATAAAGTATCTAGTCTAGTCCCATGTTAAGACCCCATTGAACTCACAAATTATATTTGTGTGTAGCAAATCACGTATTTCAGAATTCTTTCAACCGATTTGTAATGTTTTCTTACTTGTTTTGCCTCTACACCTATTTGACACTTGTGATTCTGTCCAATGTCTTGTTTTGGAGTCAAATTTAAATTCATCATTTTTTTAATAGAACCAAAATTTAAATAGCCCAAATGACAATGCCATATATTGGAACCTTCAACATTATTTATAATAATGAAATCAGAAACATTAATACAATCAAAATTAGAAATGCCAACATATTCGATCCTCAATTTAAACAAACCCTTTGATAAATAGTCCTTGCCAAAAAAAGTCACGTAACATAAAATTACAGATTTATTTAGTTTAAAAGAAAGCTCCCAACCCTCTTTAACTAAAATTGAATTATTCATAATATTTCGTCGAACAGTTGGGACAAGATGCACCCTTTGTAGATATAGTGTGCGCCCTGAAGGAAATCTTAGGTCCATGAGTTCTATCCCAAGTATTGGTGCAACACTGGAATTTTCCATCCTCACGGATTGTCCATCAATTGCTTGGTGTGACAAAAACGGAGATTTATCAATATAGATGTGCACATTAATTTGCTCCAATGTCAATTAGCCAATTGAATGATTCATACATAGTTAAAATCATGGGCTTCAAAGAAACATACCCGTCAATGTGTCCGTGAGTCCCAGTCGTGCTAGTCTTAACCATGTTGACTACTAGTGTTGAGGATTTCGATTCGGTCTTTTTTTTTTTTTTTTTGTCCTGGAAGGACACTCCCTTGCATAATAATCAACCTATCCACAAGTCCAACATGGGCTATTTGCTTTTAGTTTTTTAGCTTTGGCATTGCCTTTACCAATATTTTCCAACTTGGGATTGACATTTTTCTGCTTAGGGTTTTTTCTTCTTTCCAATAGTTAAGACATTTGCCTTTGATTGATATTCAACTAGCATTACATGAGTTTGAATATCAAAGGTTAATTTTCCTTTCTAATTTTTTAATGTCATTCGAAAATTTTTGCAAGACCCGAAAAACTTTTCAATGATTGCCCTAACCATGAGCTTCTCTGGAAATGTCATATCAACATCAACAAGAGAATGTTCAAGATTTATAAGATCGTGTGTTTGTTCAGTCATAGATTTGCCCTCTACGATCTGAAACTTTAGGAATTTAGAAACAAAATACTTCTTGAGTCCTTGTTATTCAGTTTTATATTTCTTATCTAATACTTCCCAAAGCAACTTTGATGTATGGGAATCCAAGCAGTAGACATCAAAGAGAGTATTTGATAGTGTTGACAAAATAATTTTCTTGCCCATTTGGTCTCATCCATTCCATATAGTAATTTCAATCGTTGTCAAGTCAATATCAGTTGATACATGATTATCCGTCTAAATTACAGAAAGGAGCCCCATCATTGTCAACCAAATATCCATATATTGTTGCCAACATTTGAAAAATTGGCCAAAGAATGGTTTAGGAAAACCTCTTAGCTCAATGTTAGTGGGACTGAAGGAACCAGTAATAGTTGAACTGAAAGCAACCATTATATATATCAACCAAATAGACCCCAGTATTTGTTTAAGATTATTGGAAAAAATAATTTTAGAATATCAAAAGACGCCATATATTCACGAGGTTGGTTTATTCAGATATATATATATATATATATATATATATATATATACAAAGCAATCAACAATGTTTAGCAAATACCAAAGATAATCCAAAAGCAATCAAACAAATACTGGATACAGAAAATCAACAAATAAGTTCAAAATACTTATCATATTAGCAAATGTAATCAAATGACTAAATAATTGGCATGCACCAATTTGCCTTAAAGAAATATTCACCCCCCTAACAAATGCGATGGGCTAGTGATACTCATTTCAGAATAAAACAGTTCAGAGATTCTTTCTTCAAACTGCACTACTACTTTAGAATCTCATTTTGAAAGCCTAATCAATTCTATATAAGATGTATGCAACCTTTAGTGTATGCCTCTCAATTCAAGTTCAAGTATGAAATACTAGGCTTGAACACAGGTACACTATATATAATAGAAGTACCAAAACTGATATTAAATCTGAGAAGATCTAAGGTGCACTTAGAGAAAGATTTCTCACAATGATCTACTTGAACAGAAACAAATATCAAGTGTATGTTTTGTGTTGTAATTTGTTGTACTTTTGCTTAACAATAACATGGTATTTATAGGGGAGAAGAAACACAAGCCATAAATGCTAGACATTTAGTCTGAAACCGAAACTGTTGTAACACCAGGTAACAACTGGTAACGTTTAAGACATTTAAATCTAAATCTAAATCTATAGCAACATGTAATCGTTGATGCTGCAATTAATACTACGCACTAATATGCTGTGATGGTTGAATTTAAGTCTGAATTTAAAATTCAAACGTTATTTCAATGCTAGTTCAGTAAAAAATAAAACCGAAATCAAGACAATTTGCCATAATGCTCGTGACTGCGACTGCACGTGTGGTACTTCCAATATGTGGTATTTAGTTAATTAGTTTACACTTAATTAATACCTAACCACATATATGCAAGAACTGTTAAGATTAAAAATCCCATGTGGGATACAACACAACATTTAACAAGGCGTTATCTATGGATTTACACCAAAAAAAACTTTATCCTAAATTAAACACATATAAATGTTATCACTATCAAGCCCATCCCAACAATAACTTTTAAGTTATGAAATTTAATGTGAAAAAACTATAATTAATGGGATTAAAATTAAACAAGAGTGGAGTTATTGAAAGTAAAACGATATTTTCTTCACATTTGTAATACAATTATTTTAATAAATAATTCTCTCTCTCTCTCTCTCTCTCACAGCATGTGGTTGGATATTTTTGCTATAACAAAAGACACGCAAGAACGTTTTCAAGGATGATTCACCAACCATCGTTTCTCGTTTGTTCTCTTTCGTTTTAGGCATATATAGGGCCATTTGAAATGTACTTTCGTTTTCAATAATGCATTCTCTGGGAATCACTTAGACAAGGTATTTTGCAAAGAAGTTAGATTGTGTCTAGATGAAGTGATTTAGAAAATGTTGACAAGACATGTGAAGATAATTAGACTTTTGTTTTCATTTTAAACTTTAAAAAATGCATTGTACACGTCCATAGATGTGTATAGATGAAGTGATTTATCATCAACTGTCCCATTTTTCTTTTCTACTGATTATCTCAAGACCCATAGGTATGACAATTACATAAATATATTGACGATATACACACGTTTAGTATTTTATGTACATAGCATATATGCAATAACTGTACAAACACATGCATATGTATGGATGCGTAAGAGCATATACGATTGTTGTTGGAAAATTCAAACGAATAGAAATTAAATGTTGTGGAATTAACGGATGCGATTCTTTGAAAGGTATGTCAAAATTAAAGGAATTAGACGAATGAATCTGTTGAGTAGATATGTTTAGGTTCAACAAATCTACTCAGGGATTCAATGAAGGAACGTGACCCTAAAGTTCATATTTATTCTGCGAAAACCTGACTTTTAGATTATTATAAATAACCTCTCCTTACACTATATATTATCATATACAACAAAAAACAATTTTATAATTTCTCTCATCCCATTTAGTTTTGAAAGTTCTAAAACTTTAAATTCAATAATTCTTGAGATTTTTAGTGTTATTATTTCAAGAAAGTCGGTTATTGTATCTTCGAAGACAATTGTCATTTAACCATAAGCACTAAGGCGGGGCGAATTCGTCTTAGAGACAAAGAACACAACTCTTGTCTAGACCTATCTATTACTATTTGAAATCATATCTTTTACTATTTCCAAAAATTAGTATATAATTAATTTTATCCAAATATATATATACACATAATTAGTGTATATATATACTAGCATGCACATACGATGCTAGAAAATTGTAATTTTTAAATAAAGAAATCGAAAAAATCATACTATCCACAAAAGATATAGTGAACTCATCATTTTCATTTTTCTAGCACACCCATTACGTTATTTATTCATGATTTATAAAACATCCAATTAGGAAATTACGAGGTATTATAGCACCAAACAACCTTCTATTTTACTTTACAAAATCGCAATATAAAACTAATTTTTTAAAAAGGGCATATGGAAATGCAATTTTAAATTACCTAAAAAATAAAAAATGAACCACTATCACCCCTACCATAAATCTTTATGTCTCATATTCTGCTCCAATTAATTTTGGTCCTAATTTTGAAAGTAAAATTCCAACTGTGTCGTAAAACAAAGGGCAAATGACACTAATAATTCCTAAAGTTCGAGTTTAAAATCATTTTGATGCCTAATCATTAAAACGTAACGTTTTCATCCCTTGATGTTCAATTTGATTACAAGTTAATCCCTGAACCCATTTTCTGATCATTTTTCATCAAAAAAGTGTGCACTTGATCCAAGAGTACCCAAATTCGGGGGTATTTATGTAAATTTGGGGGACTTGGGGGTATTTATGTAAATTTGTGGGACCAAAGTTTTTATAAATCAGTTCATCCTTCCCTCTTAGCCTCTTAGGTCAGCAGTATCCTTCGACTCGAGAATTAGACATAATAGCAGAGAACTAATTGTTTGACCCTTGTGGAGGCACAATTACTTAAAGTTGACTGCATAAAAACAGTTTGAATCGTCTGCTACACAACGGTTTTACATTTTCTCTTCCACTCATCAATACACGCTACGTGTATTAGTGAGCGGTTGAGATAAGGAAAGAGAAAAAATTATGATATGGGAAAATTTTTAAATATTCTCTTTCCTTATCTCAATCGTTCACCAATACACGTGGCGTATATTGATGAGTGGAGGAGGAGATGTAGCACCGTTGTGTAGCAGAGGATCCAAACCGACATAAAATGCCTTGGACAATACTTTGCAACACCAAATATATAGAAGATAAAGTCTCTGAAAGATCCTTTTTCTAGCTAAATAACTCAGCTTCCTAATTATTCAACTTGAGATTGTAATACGATTTTGGACTATATCGATCAGTGATAGTTTTGGTGGCAATTCAGCACTTTATTTGAACACCCATAATACAGTATATTATAACCCATAAATGATGTTAGACCTGCGCTTGGATTTTTGGTTTCTTTTGTGCGAGAGGACACGGATAAATTTTAGGCAAAATTGCATTTTTCGTCCTATAACTATGGCTGTTTGGAATTTTTGCTCATGTCCAAATTGAAATTTGCAATGTCCTGTATCTTTAAAACATCTGAAACTTTAGTCCTCATTGCTTTTTCATTTAAAAAATTCAAAAGATAATTTTTTTTTTAAATTTAAAGGGAACTGATTTAAAAAAATTTAATATATATATGAGCTTTTCTTTTCTTTTCTTTTCTTTTTTTGTTTTAATAAGTTATGAAAAAAAAATAAAAACAGTAGTGGCCTAATTTAACCTCATTTATGTATTTTCTTGCTCACCAAAATTCAAGGTAATTGTCCCAAATTCTGTTCTAGTTCTCTTCCGAGGTTTATGCTGCTAATTCTTTTGTTATGCAAGGCTCTTCATACCAATTCTCCTTGCTAATTTATTTGGTAAAAATTGGACAAATTAGATATTTAAGAACCAAAATCCTATCAATTTTCAAAAACTGTCAATCACCGGAGGGTGGAGGGTAACAGGGTTTACTATGATAATTTATTTTTGATGAATTTCGATAAACCTCGTGGTCTGCACAAATGGAGATTTTAAGCATTCTTTTTAATTGTAAAAAAAAATGTAATTAAAATATAGGTAAAATGTGCAGTGTTTTTCGTCCTGTAACTATGGGTGTTTGACATTTTTGGTTTTGCCCACATTGAAATTAGTAATGTCGTCCTATATCTTTAAAAAATTCAAAAATTTAGTCCTTTCTAGACTAAATTTTTGGATTTTTTAAAGATTCAGAATTTCAATTTGGACATGACCAAAAATGTCAAACACCCATAGATATAGGACGAAAAATGCAATTTTGCCTAAATTTTATTAAATCACATTTTTTATTTAATATATTAGAGATGTAATGATCGAAGCATACATACATATATATCTGCAGAGAGAGAGAGATATATGAAACTATTTTACTAACTAAAAGTACAATCCGAAGTTCCGTACATAACATCATAACGTAAACAAACAAAAAGGAAAAAATAAATTACACAGATTGTTACATAACTTGTAATTGGGAGCAATATTTAATAGACGATTGATTCTGTTGTTCTTGTAACCCCACTCCCAATTCCTTTTCTTTGTTACAATCCTATTTTCAGTAGTTGTTATTATGCGAATGCGGATTAATTTATGTAGAGTTGCTAGTTTCTTCATGTTGTTTTGACTTGTTGCCATTATCATCTGCATTGAATATATATATGAGGCTCCATATTTAAGTAATGGGAAAATTGCAAAATTTCAATTTTTATCTGATATAATTACAAGATTTGTATTTTAGTCTTAATTCGTTGGAATCCAACCAATTGTGCTATGGTGACACTCAATTTTACTGGAATCTTGTTGTGAAGCGTTGATGTATCATTAATCTTGAGTGCCGCATCAGCATCATATTCATTGTATCCCAACGAGATAAAACTAGAACTATAAATCTTTTAAGCATATCGGACTCAAATTAATATTTAACGAAAAGATGACAAAAACTCAAATAGGATTAACTTACCGAATGGATTTTGCAGTACTATTCCCATTAATCAACTAAGGAGCCTGCCAAGGTAGTCAGGATTCCTGTTTCAGTACACAGCAGTGACCACAGAGCTCCTTCTCTCCTTCTTCCTCAAATGGCTCAAAGCTTTGCCATCCGTTGTTGTTTGCTGCGGTGTCAAAGGCATGCACCTCTGACCTAAGTCGGGAAACTTCCCCCGGCATCCTGTAGCCGGTCAAGAAGTACAAGTGATTTCCAATCGGAGCCATGGTGAGATACACCCTCTGCATGACCGGCGACCAATCGGAGCCATCAACCTCTGGGGTGGAAGCCGGAGATAGGCAGTCGCAATCGGAGCCCCGCACCACATTCCATATATTCTCTTTTTCATCATACGCCTCGATATACCCCTTCCAGTGCATTAAGCAGTCGCCGGAGCTGAATAGCTTACCATTGACCGCCACGATCTGGTTGGGCGGCACGTCTAGCTCCCACATACGTGCCACGAAAACCCACATATCGCGCTCGGCATCGTAAACTTCTGCAGAGCTCCGCGTCATGACATAGGGACCGGGGTTTTGTCCGGCGACAAATCCACCGACGACGTGGATCTTGCCTTGCCATGTGACGGCAACGCACTTGTACCTCATTGTACTCATGTTGGCAAGAGACCTCCACTGGTCCAAAGCGGGGTCGTAAACCGCAGTCGACGAGATCCCCCTGGCCGTGCCCAAAGTGCTCTGTCCCCCCGCGACGTAGATCTTGTCGTTCAAGACGGTGCACGCGAAGTTGGACCGGGGCTGGGCCATCGGTGCGCATGTGTCCCAAGTGTCTGTCAGGACGTTGTATCTGCGGACGGTGGCGACAATATGAGGCATGGCGCCGTGTTGAGGGTTGCGCTCCGCCTGCGCTGTCGCCGGCACCACTTTGCGGCGACAGAGGCGGCCGCCCAACACGTAAATGTGGTGGCCGTGGGATACCATTGCGAAATCCTTCAAGACGAGGTGATTGTCACGGGTGGGAATGGACGTGATGCGATCCCAAGAATTGGTGGATGGGGTGTAACGAACTATGAACGTTGAGGTGTTGCCATTCTTGTCGCAGAAAGGGATGTAAATGTGATAGTTGTCAATGTCGTCGGCCGGCGAGGAACCGTACCTGCCGGTTTCTCCGGAAAATCTAGATGGCGTGCCCATCTTTAATGGTCGGAATATTGAAGTGTTGTTGGGGGGTTTCGGGTATAGGGACTCTTTTTGAGTGGGCAACGGGGAAGTTCTGAGAGTGGGTACAAGTGAGTAATATAGATTATAGAGAGGACGGACAGAACTAAGTGTACAAGAAAACAGTGTTTTTGTGGCTACCGCAAATTGACAGAACGTAGTCGACATCATCAAGGGTTTTGGAGTTCAGTTCTATGGATTTTCTTGTTCATGATGATACTAACTAGGTTTTATCAGTATATATTTTTCCAGATTTTGATGTTAAACCAATCATAGCAAGACAAAACACAAGGGACTCTAATCTTTGTGATACATTATAATTTCTGCTTAGGATATATTATTTCAGTTGACATCGTCCACTTCAATGGTTTTTATTTAGGAATATACAATTGATTGTGGATCATACGCATATTGTTTATATTTATGAATTATAATATATTGTTAAATATTTAAACTCCGGAATTATTTATATTATTCTAGTGATGATCAAGGTCGATTTATGTAGTTTTGTTTATTTCTGCTTCGGTGGGAGATTTTTCCTAGGGAAGCCCTTGTGGAGAATTAACATTACATTACCTATGGTAGTGGCTCCACCACGGAGAGAGTTAGGAATTTAATTAAGGAATAAAATTTTTTTCAAAATTATTAGTTAATAAAACATTTAAATATAATGATTATATATAATATTGACATATAAAATAATAAAAGTTATCATATTTATACGTTTATGATCAATGTAAAAGTGTAGTAGCTAGCCTACAATCAAAACAATATATACAAATGATACTAAAGACATATTTAATAAGTTATTTTCTATTTCAAAATACTCAACAAAATTGACATAAATCTACATTAAGATATACGTAATTAAAACTTAAAAAGTATTAAAATAGATTTCTTTTTCTCTCTCTCTTTGCTCTCACAATCAAAAAATATATTCGAAGCTCAAAAAACATCTTTTTTTTCTCCACCATCACATTCCACAAATCACTTCCAATTAAATATGAAGTCTCAAATTAGTAAGATCCATTCAAGTTCAATAACCCAAAACAAACAATTCAATCAAGATTCATTAAGTTTAATATTAAACAACTATCAAGATTCATATCAACAATCCCAATATTCAAATCTCTACACAAAAATCAATTACAAAATAAATAAATGTATAAATTCCAAAATTAGTATATAATACCTTCTTATAAGTTGCTTTTAAAACAAATGTTGAATACTATAGGGTTTATTTATTTTAAGATTCTTACTTTAAGAAAAGAGAGAAAAAAAATCTAATAGAATTTTTGGTATTTTAATTAGAATAGAAGAGATAAGTAAAATCTAATAGAATTTTTAATATTTTAACTCGAAGAAAAAGATAGAGAATTTAATTAAATATAGTAAATGAGATTGGGTAAAAATACATCATCACTAATAAACTAGAGTATAGAAAATTAAAATTTTTATTATATAACTTGTATTAAAGTAATATTTTTATTTTTATTATTTTTTTGGGGGCGAAATTTTAAAATTCTAATAAATATATATATTAAAAAATAAATTTTAAAAAATTGAGGGGGGAGGCCGCCACCAAACCACCACCACCATCCCCGCCCGCCCACCCACCCCCCCCCCTCCCCCCGCCTCCCCGCCCTCGGTCACTGGGTCCTCTTCTAATTAAAGTTGATAATATTTTTTAAATAAACTCATTATGTTTCCAATATTGGATCCTTTGCTTTCAATTTTACTAACTTCATGTGTTGTCATTAACTATTAACTTAACTTATTTGAATTTGACGACTGTTTTTGTTTCCGCTATGTTTTATTTCAATTCGATTTGCATTTTGAATAATAATCCAAATATATAGTAATTAATTACAAGTGATAATTAATTTGAATGTAGAAACTTTAGGGTATGATAGACCAAGAATCGAGCTTTACGATGCTCAAGATATAGTGGGTGAAAATTTTCGTTGAAAGCCATTCAATAAATTAAGGGAAAAATGCAATTTTAGGACCTTATATTACCAAAATTTGGCGTTTAGGACTATAATTTTACCAGTTTCAATTTTAGGAAATGAATTTAAGTACTTTTGACACATTAAGAACGTGATGCCTTGAATTGCGCAATTTAGTCTGAAAGATGACGTAATTTGACTGAATCTGATGTCACACATCCCCTCAAAGTCGTCGGATACGTCAGATTCAGTCAAATTACATCATCTTTCAGACTAAATTACGCAATTTGAGGCATCATGTCCTCAATGTGTCAAAAGCACTTAAATTTATATCCTAAAATTGAAATTGGAAAAATTATAGTCCGAAATATCAAATTTTGGCAATATAAGCTGCTAAAATTGCATTTTTGCCATAAATTAATTTAACCTTAACAAGTTGATATTGATAAAACTGTGGTATTCAAGAATATAAGGTATTGAGTTTGAATTCCCACAAAATAATATGGATCATGTATATTCTATTTATATATAGTAGTATATTTATTCTACTTTCACAATAATTTCGTTATGCTCTATTTCATAATAGTGTTTATTATACTTCTATAGTAGTTTGATTATTGATTGATAATTGTAATAATTGTTGCTATTGATTGATATTTGATGATATATTTTATAATGATTGATATTTTTGCAATGAGCTTATAATCAATTCAATAGAAAAAGAAATTCGACCTTAACTCATTTCAATTAGTTACAAAATAACAATATACTGTATGAGAAATCAGTCAAGTTTGAGTGAAGCATTTAATCATCAAGCGCAACTCAAATCAAATATGAGCTCGTTTGGATGAGCTTATTTTAGAAGAGAAGCATTTATTTTTTGAGAAAAAAGCACTACAATGAAAAAAAAAATTGTATTTGGATAGGTTTTTGAAAAAACAAAAGGGCAAAAGTCAGGAAAAAAAAGATCAGAAGCTACTCAAAATAGTTTCAACTAAAAGCACTTTTTAAAATACTTTTAATTATTACATCCAAACGCAAAACTGCTTCATTAAAAAAATTACTATAGAAAACATAGCTCAAGAAGCATTTTTTAAAACCCATCCAAACAAACCCTATATCTTGACTCGTATAAAAAAAAATTCAAAACATTTTGTTGTTGAACTTAACTTGATTTATTTAATCTCTAACATTGAAAGAAAATTAACGACAACATAACATATCAAATGATAATGTAAAAATTATAACTAATTATATACATTTAGTGACAAATAAAATTATTTTGTCACACGATTTAATTTTACAATGTAAACAGTGATAAGGATTGTGTATAAATTGTTACCATTTGTAATTAGTGTCCGACTATGGTGTCAACTTACTAACAAAAAAAATCTTATCACAAATTATAGTAAGAATTTTTTTCGTCACTAAATTGTTATTATAGAAGTCTCACTCATTATAAATGACAATAATTTAAAACATTAAATCTTGTTACTTTGAATCGTTAATGACAAAAAAATAGTTATTTACTAATAGATTCTCTCTACAAAGAAAGTGCCCTATTCACTAATGTAAATTTTGTGACGAAGAGATTTTGTCTCAAATTTATGGAATCTGTAATGGATTAGTGAGGAAATTCAATGTAAACAGATTAAAAAAATCAGTAACAATACATTTAGTAACGAAATTTTTATGAACTAAATCCGTCACAAAAACTTAATTTATAATATATTGATTTGTCACTAAAGTGTATGCATTCTTATAGTATCTATAGGGCTATTAATGGAGTTTAATCCAAATTCAATTAGAATTTTAACATTCTCGACTAATTGAAATGTTCTATCGATTGTGTTCGATTACAAATATCCATAATTTAAAATAATAAATTGAATATGCAATCACATAATCCCATCCATTAAAGATTCGAATCAAAATTTCAACAACATTATTTACTAAATAACCTATACATATATATTATATACATAAAGGCTCTTAATATGATGCAATGCGCATAACATTATATTTAATAATACCTATAGAATATTTTAAAATAATATTTTTATATATCATTTTATTTAAGTTTTAAATAAATCACTACAAGAAAACAAGTAAAAACCTACGGAATTTTCCTACGGAAAGCCTACGGAAGTTGGTAACATGAAATTCCATTGGTAATCCGTAGGAAAATTTGCCATGAAAATAGCGGGAGAAATAACGCTATTTTTACCAAGGGATTATCGAGGGAATTATCCCTTGGTAATCGCGTTCAAAATTTACCAAGGGATTTTTCCCTTAGTAATCTCCTTTAATAAATTTTCCGAGAGAAAACCAAGAGAATTTTCCCCTGGTAATCACATTCAAAATTTTCCAAGGGATTCCCAATGGATTTTTTCCTTGGTAATTTTCTTTAATTTGTTAGCGAGAAAAACCGAGGGAATATTTTCTTGGTAATCTCGTTCAAAATTTACCAAGGCATTACCAAGGGAATTTTTCCTTGGTAATCTCCTTTAATAAATTTTCCCGCGGGAAAATCAAGAGAATATTCCCTTGGTAATCTTGTTCAAAATTTACCAAGGGATTCCCAAGGGATTTTTTCTTTGGTACTCGCCTTTAATATATTTTTCGAGGGAACACCAAGGAAATTTTCCCTTGGTAATTGCGTTCAAAATTTACCAAGGGATTCCCAAGAGAATTTTCCCTTGGTAATCTCCTTTAATAAATTTCCCGAGGGAAAACCAAGGAAATATTCCTTGGTAATCTTGTTCAAAATTTACCAAGGGATTCCCAAGGGATTTCTCCCTTGGTAATCGCCTTTAATAAATTTTCCGAGGGAAAACCAAGGGAATTTTCCCTTGGTAATCGCGTTCAAAATTTTCCGAGGGATTCCCAACGGATTTTTCCCTTGGTAATCTCCTTTAATAAATTTTTCGAGGGAACACCAAGGGAATATTCCCTTGGTAATCTCATTCAAAATTTACCAAGGGATTACTGAGGGATTTTTCCCTTGGTAATATTTTTTAACAATTTGTTTTGAATTGATTTTTTTTTTATGATTTTGTAATGATGAAAACGTATTTTTTACATACTCCTAATATTTCCTTTTTACTCTCATTACTCCTTCTATCTCTCTCTCTCTCTCTTAAATGATGAATATGTATTTTGTATTTACTCCTAATATTTCTTTTTGAACACTATGTAGGATTTAATTATATGAATCTATTGTTAAATATTATTCTAGCTATTGTAAAAGTTTTGAATTTATGTATGATCCAAATATAATTTTAATTTTTAAAAATTCTGTTTTTGCAAAATTCTATATGTAAATTAACACGTATCCTTATTAATATTATAATTTATACTATCTTTATAATTTATTAATTTATAATTTATACATATCTTTATTATAATTAATTTCTCTCTCTCTCCTCTCATTACTCATATTTAATCTCCCTCTTCTCGATTGAATTAAGAGAATATTTTCAGCAATTCAAAAAATAATATTAAATAAATTGAATTTAATAGAAATTAAAATATTTGAATATTATTTTTAATTATTAAAACAATAGATTAATGAGTTGGTCTTGAAATTAGTTTAGTGGCAAAGCATTACATTTCCATCCAAGAGGTCATAGGTTCAATGTATCATCAAAATAAATGGCAATGTATGTCGTTATAACAAATTTGTCCTGGAAAAATTCATGTGTCATCAAAATAAATCTAACAATACAAATAAATTCAACTTTTAAAAGATGTATAAATAATTATTTTTTTAAAATTCTTTTTTTGCTAAATTCTATATGTAAATACATATGTAAATGGTACATTTGTTATTTAAAACAATATAAATAATATTTTACAAATAAGATATTAAAAAATTAAAATAAGTTAACAAAATAAAAATATGTAATAAGTATAAAACAAAATAATATATTAATAAATTAAAATAAGAATAATCAAACCAATATGTAATAAGTATAAAACAAAACAAAATATGTCACAAGTTCTTGCAATAGCTGGGTGGTTGAGGGAATGACAAGCATGACTGAGGTCACGAGTTCAAATCCCCTTACTTGCAAAAATTTGCAAATTATGGGGGCACTATCCGAGTGATGATGACGGCTATGGGGGCCCGCTAAGTAGTGACGACAGCAACAGCAGCAAGGTCCAAGGCGGCGACGGAGACAGCTCGACCGGTGGCGGTCCGTTGGTTTTCTGTTGGTAATCCGTAGGTAATTATCTAGCAAAATTCCGTAGGTAAGCCGTAGGTGCTTTTTTCTTTGATTTTCCGTAGGTAATCTGTTGGCGAATCAGGGTCAAAGTTTCCGTTGGTTTTCCATAGGTAATTCCCTAGCAAAAGCTAAGTTTCTGTTGGTTTTTCGTAAGTAATCTGTTGGCGAATCATGATCAAAGTTTCCGTTAGTTTTCCGTAGGTAATTATTCCCTAGCAAAAGCTTACCGACGACACTTTTTCTGAGGGAATCCATTCCGTAGGTTTTCCGTTGGAAAAGCGTAAATTCCGTAGGTTTTTTATAGGAAAATTCCGTGGGTTTTTGGTTGTTTTCATAGGAAAATTCCATATATTTAAAGGTTATTTTTTCATGAATATTTGAATTAATTTATTCAAGGTCTTTGTCTTTATATTAATATTATTCATTAATACAAAATTGTGTTCATTTTTCTATTAACGAATATTATTTAAATTTTAAATAATTATAATATATAAGTATATAAGACAACCAAAGTACATAATGCATGAAATAGTATTATTTTTGAAGTAATTTTGTTCATATTCGTTTTTTATCTTTATTACGTAGCAGGTATCTCTTTATTTGGGTTTGATTCGTTGGTTTCTTTGTTCCTTTTTTTTTTTTTCATATTATCAGGATGATTTTTTGTCAAATTTTTGGATCTTTACCATATTCGAGTTTGGACCTAATGGATTCAAATCCTATAAAATATTTGGGTTAGATTCGATTATCGAATATCGTTATCGGATTCAAATCCGAATATTTCAAATCAGCTCCAAGTCCGACTCATTGATAGTTCTAAATTACTAAGCATAGTTAATTATCAACAAAATATAGGGAATTGTTATTAATACTCCAAATACTGTTATTGGCACTCCACCTCCATTTTTCTTTTAAAATATTGATGAAAATGTTCATTTAGTTTAGAGTTAAATCCATTTTTGGTTCCATAGGATTGGGCTCATGCCACATTTAGTCCTAGAGGAATTTCAATTCCAAAATTAATCCTATAGGATTCGATTTTGGGACAATTTTAGTCCCACCGACGAAAAGTTTGAATTTGCCGGAGTGAAAGGATGATGTGGCAGGCGAGATCAAAGTCAGATGCTTATTTGGCTGCCTTGCTATTTTGTTTTTGTTTTTTTTTTTTTGGATGACATTCAACACACACTTTGATGACATGTTAAATGAATAAAGTGAGTTGGTATTTTTTGTGATGATGTGTTAAATAAATAAAATAAATTGTTATTCCTATTAACGACATGTCACCCAAAAATATATATTAACAATAAAAATAAAAAAAATAATATATAAAAAAGTAATATACAAAAGTTTTATACATAAATATAAAAATTATTTGTAAGTGAGTTGGCATTTCTTGTGATGACATGGTAAGTGAGTTAGTATTTTTTATAATGATGTGTACATATATAAATAAAAAAAATATAATATATAGAAAAATATAAAATACAAAAATTTTATACGTAAACATAAAAAAATAATATATGCAAAAAAATAGAAAATACATATTAAAATTATTATATAATAAAAATTTGGTAAAAAGGCAAATTATATTATTTATATAAAAATTATTCAAGTTTATTTATTTTATTTTTTCATTTAAAAAAAATTCAACCCCAATCTTCTTCCAACTTCTAACCCAAAACCCTAATCCCTCTTCCCTCTACCTCAACCCACCCCTAGGTGCCGCCATCCCCCCGCCACCACCACATTGGCCCATACCCCAACGCTGCCGCCACCCAGTCCCCCACCCTCCCCCTGGCACAACCACCCACCCCGGCCCCCCCTCCCTCATTCCTCACCACCACCCAGCCCCCTAGCCTCCCTCTGGCACCGCCTTCCTCACCACCACGCTGCCTCCCCCCTCCCCACTCCCTCCTTCCTCCACCACCATGCCCCCCCACCCAAAAGATCGTCTCTGTATCCCTTCCCTCTTGAATTCTCTCTCTCTTTCTCTCTTGATCAATCGAGATCTCTATCGGTCTTCCTCTCGATCTTTTTCTCTCTCTTCCTCTCGAGTTCAAGATCTTTCTCTCCCTCTCGATCTCTCCACCACTGCCACAAAGAGAAAAAGAGAGGGGTGTGGCACGAGGAGTGGGGGGGGGGCGTGCCGGCTCCTGGTTGTTGGTGGGGAGAGAGTTGGGGGCTAGGGTTTTGGGTTGGGGATTAATTTTTAATTTTTAAATAACAAATAAAATAACTTAAATAATTTTTGTATTTTACTTTTATATATAGTATATTTTTTTTTATTTTTATTGTTAATATATATTTTTTTGGTGACATGTCATTAATAAGAATAACAATTTATTTTATTTATTTAATACATTATCATAAAAAATACCGACTCACTTTATTCCTTTACCATGTGTGTTGAGTCATCAAAAAAAAAAAAAAAACAGCAAGGCAACCAAATAAGCATCTGACTTTGATCTCACCTGCCACATCATCCTTTCATGCCGGAAAATTCAAAATTTTCGTCGGTGGGACTAAAATTGTCCCAAAATCGAATCTTATAGGACTAATTTTGGAATTAAAATTCCTATAGGACTAAATATGGCATGAGCTCAATCCTATAGGATCAATAATGGATTGAACTCTTTAGTTTAAAACAAAGCTAAATATCTTTACCCGCTTAAATATATGATATGTCTCGTTTACTTCATAAACTATCAAATACAACACTTACCTCCCTCAATTAAATAATAGATAAAATGCCATTAGCATTTAGCATCATAAATCCAACTTCAAATCCTTTATTAACTATAAAAATATTTTTTAATTTAATTTAAGAAAATAATTTTTAGTGTAAGTAAATGGAAATAAAAACTAAGTTAATGAATTATTAATAATACTTGAAAATTTAACTTGGAAAAATTGTTCCAGTTGCTTTAACTTAATGAACATATTAAGTATAACATTCTAAGCAAAGTTTTATTATTTTGAATAAAAAAGGAATAAATATAGTTTAAATATAATTTTCTCATTAAAATTAGATTATGATATATTCCCAATTTGTTTGCTTGTGCTGGATGGGCCAACCGCCAACATCCATATCCGAGTCTTTGTGCTGAGATATGTCTTCGATTTGGGGTTTTGAATGGAGTACAATGTTGTGGACTTCGTCGTCCCCACAGGCCTATCATCCAGCATTCCTCGGAGGACTCGTCAGAATTGTGTTATCGTTGACTAAATCCTTGCGTAACTGTTTGTATTGGTGCTCGTACATCTCGTCTGCCCAAATCAAATGAAAACCGTGACTATTGTCAATGGGACAAAGGTCGTAGTATCTGACGCGGTGGATTCTTGGATTTGAGCAGAAAATTTCGAAGCCAGAGGATAATATCAATTTGCTGGTAGAGTATTTGCTCTATAAAAAATGAACACACGTGAACCTAATTGAGAGCGTATCCGACGAAAGCCTTTCAACGCTCAAGTCAATGATATATTCGAACAGATAATCAGAAGGTGATGTAACGTATTGTTGAGTGTTAGTACATAATTAGAAATCGTACTCTTGTGAATAGTGGAGATTATCTATTTATAGTAGGTCGGGTGAGAATGGGCTGGATTAGGTGTGAGGTAGCCCATTTTCCGAAGTCTGTATGAGGAATATTCCTTTGAGACAAGGAGTGGAGACTTTGGATGCAACGGTCTATCAGAAACTATTGCACTGGGGGACCACTTCGAGAAAGTGGTGGGGGGACTCTCCGATAGTGGAACCCTTATCGGAGTAACATTTAGGCCTTCGAGGAGGATCTTATTGGCTTCGGCTATCCAAGGATGCAAATCTCTGGTTGGACCCGGGCTTACATGGCGACATGTGGCATTATCTAGATGGTTCCATGCAAGTCATTCAGCTTTCGAGTGGCACAAGCCGGTTGGCCCACAACATAGTAGAATATCCAGGCGGCGAGTAGGAATCCCTTAAATCAGTTTCATTCTCCCAAGTTTTGACATTTCGGGCCAGCATCACAAAAAAGTATCAAATTGTTTTTACAATTGTAGGGGATGTGATTTTGTCAGATCATGCATGCATTTAAAGTTTAAACGCAGTGCATTAATCAATTAGATCCATACAGTTAAACAAATGAAATTCGGCAACTAAAAATTGGTACATTTGTCTGTAAGACGCATTGTATCATATATAAATAATAACTTCATTTTCAACATAAAATCAGAAATGAAATCATTCAAACACTCAAGATAGCTTATACCTAGGCAAACTTTTCATTCAAATGAACCTCTGGTACCCATGGATACACAAAAGAACATTCGAGTGTTTTTTAAATGAATTACTAGCATTCAACTACAATTTTAGGTGAAAATCATAATAACAAAAGAAATTGGGTATCATATCTTCGCTATGATTCACAGTTTGATTCATACGTAGAGAAACAACTATAAACAATTAATTCTTTAGCAACAATTTGAGAGAATTTAGACGAAAGTCGTATATCCCAACTCAAAGTAGTCATTCGACGATCCAACAGGAAAATTGTAATTGCTCTAAGTCAGCAGAAATATTTTCTTCAATTTGGCGTTTCAGTTCTTATATTTGTAGAAGGACAAAATAGTAAAATGCAGGTTATATCAATTTTTTTTTTTTTTGATGAATTTCAGGTTATATCAATTAATACATGACCAAAGTAAACATGATAGTGTGAATGGGCTATCTAAAGAGATTAAAAATAATAATAATCATTAAGTAAACGAAAGTTATAGAAAATCAAAAGTACGTTAAATCGTTCAGGTGTTGTCCAAACTTATGTTGTCCATTGAAACCAAAGTATACGAAAGTAACGAAACACAATATGAATCCAACTTACGTACCAATATTAATGAAAATTATTTTGATATATTTTATTTATTAAATATATAATTAGAGGTGGTAATTAGGTGGGTTCGGTTGGATTTGGATTGAATCATAGATGGTTGAGTTAAAAATGAGTTGGGTTAAAGATGGATTTTAAAAAGTAAATTGAAGATGGGTTGGGTTGTAGATGGGTTTGATGTGAGTTGAAAATGAGTTTGATATGATTCTTAAACAGTTCTGATGAGTCAGATGCCACCTCACCACGCTACATTACTGTACGCCTCAAATCCGCCCAAGTAGGGGAGTACGACCCTCGATATAATGATGGCCCTCGAAGGGGCTCGCAAGCGGACCTCTTTCCCTCGAGAGCTCCACAAGACGCCAACATCGGAGAGCCTACGCCGGGGCAAAACCGGCTAGTCTCACGTGCGTTCATCCTTCTTTGACAGGTGGGCCACCAGCAAGGACATCTCGGAGTACAGCATACCCCGACACGTGGTCAACCAAAATACGACCGCATCAAGTTCAATACATGATAATTGTACGCCTAATCAAGCAAATTTTTTTTTTTAACTATTAGTTTCTATATTTTTTAAATAATTTTAAAATACTAAAATAAATTGAAATTAAATAAAAAATATATATATATATATATATTTTTTTTGTTTATGGAATAATCCATTTTACATTCCGTGATCAATCCATAATCAACTCATCTATCATCCATTATTAATATTAATCAAATAAAATCTAACCCAATTCAAAATTATATAAATTGAATTGGACCCACAATTAATCCATTGTGCCATTACTATATATAACACTAAAAAATACTCCCTATTTATATTGATGCATACGGATGACGGCAAGATTTTCTTTGGCCAATGACTGTTAATTGTTGTTGCTATTTAAATAGTTTACATTCTGAATTGTTACTAATATAATAATTTATAATTTTGAAAAATTATTAATATAATGACCTTTGCCAGAACAAAAAAATTCAAACTTTACATATAAAAGGGTTTATTTATCTATTATTTGCACTTTTGTATTGTATTTTTCAGTATTATCTTCTTTCCTCTCTTGGGGTTGCAGTTTGAACCATGGCCAGTGTGCTGGATATTTGCACTGTACTCAGTTCATCAGTTTCAATACTTCCGAGTCGCCGTCAGCCGCGCCTCGTTTGCGAGGCTGCTCCACAAATATCTACGCATCAAGGTTATCACTTGCCTCTTCTCTTTCTCTTCTCCTTCCTTTCACTGTTTTTCTTAATATAATTAATGGTGTCCACATGATTAAGCCCTCAATTGAATTAAGACGAAAATTCTTCATCAAAATTCAGTTTCGTGATTCGGGGTTCATGGTTTTGGATTTTTATTTTGTCCTTTATTGTGAAAAATTGAGCTACTTTGTTGAAATTTTCGACGTCATTTCATGTTTGAGTATTTGGTATTATAGTTTTCTCTTTTAAACATGAAAGTTGGAATTTTTATTAGCATTTTAGCATACCGCCACTTTTAACATTTTTTTTGTCCACAATGTTATGGTACAAGGATTATGAAAATGGTTTAAACTATGTTAAGCAGCCTGAATTGAGAACTTAAATTCATAAGAAGGGTTCTAGTGAAAAAATGAGTTCAAATCTGTAAGAGTTCTGATTTCTGCCAAATCTGTTGTTTCTAGATGTTAATTCTGACGGTGGCTTACGCATCTACTTTGGAGCCCCAGCCGGCGGTGGGGCGACAAGCAGGAGTTTTGGGAGGCTGAAAGTGCAGAGAGTAAAAGATATAGTTAAAGAGAGTTACAGGAAAAAGAAACAAGGCAATGGCCTTGAAGATGATCAAGACAAAGCAGAGAGTTCTCCAACCCATGTGCCGGTGGTATCACATGATGAGTCTCACCGATTGGATGAACAGAAGGTTATCAATGTTCGGAAAGATACATCAAAAGCCCCCCGCTCTTATATTAAATCCACTGGACGAGTAGTTTCTTCTTTGGAATTTCCTGTTCAGTCCTCAAAAGGATGGGGTAATGTGGAACCAGTTTACAGCTACAGACCTAAAGCGGACAATGTCCCAAAGAAAGGGCAGAAGTCAAAAGCCAATAGTGATTTTTTTAGCAGAAAGTCATTTAAGGAGCTTGGGTGTAGTGACTATGTTATTGACTCTTTAAGGAACCTGCAGTATATACGCCCTTCACATATTCAGGTCAGCTAGGCGCTAAATTGTTGTATGTTGAGTAACTTCTGTTTTCTTGAGGTGAGATACGAACACAATTGGCTCCGTTAGCTAATATAGTGCATCATTCCCACTTTGCGAAAAATTTAAGCCAAGTTGCTGGAAGAATCTTCATTTACCCACTTATGAACTGTTTCGATCGTTATCTTGAATTAATGTGGGATGTCACAATTACCCCTCTTTAGACTTGTGAGGTGTGACACCCTGTTGTACTTTTTAAACAATTTAGGACCACCCCTGATACGCGTCTGGGGCAAACACCTGTCTGAAAGTACACCGGGGTTCTAATACAATTTTTTATGTAGCCCCGTTGATTGGGTGCCTGCAAGAAGTCACTGCCGTAATGGCCCCGTTAGTTATTGCAATGCATTTGTCCTCGCCTTGCAGAAATTGTTAAACCAAGTTGCTGGAAGAGTCCATTATACCTACGTCTAGACAATTCAGTCTTCCTTCCACAACCAATATAGGATGTCATGCTAATTGTAATACGTCAACAATTACATATTCTTGGGATATTATTCCTTGGATTTGTTCATGTGCTTGATATATGACTTGCCAACAATGTCCAATTGGGACTTGTTGTCATTCTGCTCATGCTAGTTGTAGTGTTTGTAGCATTTATCTAATGTAAAAGACCCATGTGTTTTTCCTCAACTTGATTCCTTTTGTCAATTTATACTGACCCAGGCAAGGCTCTTCTGCTATTATTCTTGTATATAATTTGTTAGTTCTTTGGTTCTTGTGCTGGCATGCTAAACAATTTTTATGTTTTGCGCTAGTAGTTTTGCATTATGAATCTTAGAAACACTAATTTTTGTTTGATTTCTTTACTTCAATTCAAAATATTGTGCATTCCTTGTATTATCAAGGAAATAAGGATTAGTAGACTCTAATATGTCGCTGAAAAATGGTCATGCTGAGCTCATGCTCTTCTTTCTATTATAATTTTATTCAACTTGTAACAAATCAGGACAAACAATGTCAGAAAGTGTATTATAGACAAAGGCAATGTTGTATTTTCATTTTCTTTAGTGGAACATGTTTTGATTTCAGTTTACTGCCTTTTGGTTTGGGAGATACTCCATATATTTTTCTAATATGAGCCAATGGTAATGCAGGCTATGGCAATTACACCAGTTATTGGTGGAAAGAGTTGTATATTGGCTGATCAGAGTGGATCTGGTAAAACTTTGGCATATCTGGTACCATTAGTACAGCGTCTTAGACAAGAAGAGCTCGAAGGACTTAGCAAACAAGCATCACAAAATCCTCGAGTCGTAATACTGGTCCCTACTGCTGAGTTGGCTTCTCAGGTCTGATAATATAGTAAGGGCATAATCTAATCATTGTACTGTTTTCAGTTAATGTCTTTGTTAATTGGTGCTTTGGTAGTCTATGTTTCACCTCTTTTTGTTGTTTCTCAATAATGACAACTTGCATGCACGTGCGTCCAAATGTTCTTTTCCTAGTTACTGCAATCTGCTATCCCCTTGAGATGTATCCAGTAACTTTGACGCACGCAATGTTAACATTTAAAGTGGACTTGATGATTATGAGATTCTGTTTATAGTAATTGATGTTTTGTTTATTTCTGTTTTATTTTTTATATTTTTGAATGAAATTTTTGTTGATCTTCTTCAGAAGTAGTAGATTTGCAAAAATCATTTCTATCCTTTGTCGGTTTTGCGTCTGACATGGTCTCTAATATTCGACATACTAGTAAGCAAGTTTATCAAAGAGAATTTCAAATACTCTTTTTCCAGGACAGGAAAAATAAAGTAAAATGAAAAATAGTACATTTGTGAAATATGGTATGCGTATTTGTTTTGCTACTTCCCTTGCTTCCTTCTAAAGTTTGAAGGGAAGGCTTATGTTCTTGTTGCGGTGTGGTCCTTTGTACTTCTAACTAACATATGGCTCATTCGCTGCATTTTGGTTCGATCAGTGTATTCTATTGCATTTTCTTATGCATCTAAAAGTACAATTTCAGGTTTTGAGCATTTGTAGATCACTCTCAAAGTCTGGTGTCCCTTTCCGCTCTATGGTTGCCACTGGTGGTTTCCGGCAGAGAACTCAATTGGAGAGTCTTAAACAGGAAGTAGATGTTCTAATTGCTACTCCTGGCCGGTTTATGTTTCTAGTCAAGGAAGGCTTCCTGCAGTTAACAAATCTTAGAAGGTTGGCTCTTCTACTTCTGTTTTTGTGACTTTGGGGTTGATCCTTAATTCGTCTTTTATTCTAATTATTTTCTATTAAAAATATAACGAAAAAAGATAGATTCTGGAGTATTAAGTTTAGCCTTAAATTTGCAAACTTGAGTTCCTGTGCTGATTGATAATGCTAATACAAGTATTCTTGCAAAAATATAGTTTATTCCTGAGCTTTTGTATTAAATTAGGAGATGCATTGATTAAAGGTTGAGCTGGGCATCAGATGTTCATATTGGATTAGTTTACAATGAACTGGGTTCGTGGTTGATTGTGAATGTCGCATTCATTGTGCCTTGTGGAACGTCAGTGAATCAAAAGGAGAATTTGGTTTGAATTTGAGTCAGTTTGGTTGGAAATTTTGGCAACTGGAATGCAACTTATGAGTTTTACCCTTATGGATTGACTCTCGTAGCAAGTGAAATATAAAAAATTGCGGATGTAACTGGGATTTTTCACCAGAATTCACTACAATCTTCAAACTAATAATATGTCTGCTGACTGAGATGGATCATCATAGTTAAGATGTATGATAGTGGGAAGAGGAAAAGAGCAATGCCTCAACCTGTATTCGGCAAACTAACAACACACATGACAGATAGCAAAGTACCTTCTACTATTTCTATCCATAATTCATCATACACCTTCTTCTACAAATTTTCATAATCTGACTTTTTTTCATTGAATTTGCCCTCCTTGTTGATTATAACTCTTCTCTAACTGCCCAATATTATTAAACTTTCACATTTCTTTGACTCAAGAATTTGTTACTAAAATATTCAACCTGTTATTATGATGGGGCACAACTATAGGTTAAGTCTAAATTTCAAAACATGTGTCCATTCAACACTGCTTTTGTATCTTTCCATGTGCCTTTTGTTTTAGATATACATTTGAAATCTAGAAGGATTATCATCGTATAATCTCTGTAAGTCTCTTTTCCGAGGAGCATCTTATTTAGGAACACGATGAGCCTGGCACCCCCTTCCACAGACTCATGGATTATGCTGTCTTGTGACAAGCAATTTATTCTCATCTTTCATTCCTCGTAATCCACTTTTATCTTTTTCTTTCCTGGTGGTGATGTTTTAAAGATCTATTTTCCTTAGGAGAGGGAAAGTCTTCCTAGTCAATTTTTTGTTTCTGAAACATGCAAATTATATTGACCAATTGTTTAATACCTTAAATTTTTTCGATGGAAGCGAAGGTCCTCTACTTTTCAAGTCAATGGTACAAGCGTGGTTTATGAGATCGACTTCTTAAGACAGTAATTCGTTGTCATTTCCCATTTGGGTTGATGCTAGTTCACCGATTTCCATGCATCCTTAGACATGATCGAACCCTGTTTTTATAAGTGCGTCATAGCTAATCATTTCTGAAAGTAAGGTAAATGGTAAGGATGAAAAGGTAAATCATTTCTGCAAATATATCTTTTATACACATGGATTTATTCAACACGAACTAACGAGTAATCACTGAACAAGTTTAATATGTATAATGAATGCAAACAATTTTCTGGAGTCTTCACTCTTTTTTTTTTTGAAGTTCACATATCCTAACTTAGCCTTAGCCAGGAACCAGCCTAAGACAATTTTGACAGTACGGTGCCCTACTCGGGCCTCTTAAGAACACTCAATGAAGTGTTCCTCTTCCTGCATTTCCTCCGTACATCTGGAAATAGAAAAATGAATCTACATCATGCTTGAACATTTAATTCTTTCCTTCTTCAGAATTGCACATGTTCTTGTGATTTGCTAAAATATCGTTTGATTGTTATGCTTCAGTGCCGTACTGGATGAGGTAGATATACTCTACAATGATGAAGATTTTGAGCTTGCTTTACAAAGTTTGGTCAACTTGGCACCTCTCACAGCTCAATATCTGTTTGTAACTGCCACATTACCTGTTGAGATATGCAACAAACTAGTTGAAGTTTTCCCTGATTGTGGGGTTGTAATGGGTCCTGGTATCCATCGCACAAGCCCTGGACTGGAGGAGGTATCTATACATTTATATTTTCCTTAATGTTGTATTTTGGTAAATGCCTGTGTGAACGAGTAATTATTCAGCTTATTTTGATTAAAGCCATTTCACTTTGTCTGGAAGACACATCTATCAGAAGAGCAAGAACTCGGTCATTTATTCCTCTTATGTGGATACTTGGATTAAAGGTTATATCTTATCTGCTTGCTCTTGTCAGTGGTAGTGGTACCGTTTTCCCTGAAAATATGAATTCAACCTATAATTCTTAAATTGTAAAATTAGTCACATGTCTCCAGTTCACTCTTGCCTTAGGAAAGAAAACAACATGTCACATGTCAGGATATTATCATTTTTGGTCCCAAAAAGATCGCACTTTTCGATTTTGGAACCATTCGATTGGATTGTACCACATTTAGTCCGACATCTTAGGAAAAGTATCAATTGTAGTCCTCCACCCCCCTTCCGTCAATTTTTTAACGGCGATCATCATGTGCGAAGCACATGGCCTTTATTTCTAGCATTTTGAGCGAAACAAATTACACCAAACCCCCCTTGGAAGTTTCAAACCTTACACTTGCCCTCTACATCCATATAATTGTTTCACATAGCTTGACAACAAGTGATCCATAATTCTACATGATTATTCCCAAAATACTTAACAGTCATTAATCAAATAAAGGGGTCATTACAAAAAAATCAAGATTCTTACATGAAAACTCTTGTAGAACTCTTCTCGAGAAACAGCGCCAACTCTCTTCTGCTGTTGCTAGCAAAAGTGCTACACTCCCACAATTGCATAGTATATCTAGTGTGAAGAAATACTTTGAATTCATTGAAAATCTTGCTCTCTCTCTCACTCACACACGCACACACACTCTTTTCTTCTTTTTTCTTTTATTTTCTTTTTTGGGCTAAAAATCTAATAAAAGTTGCATATGCAGCTAGCCCTCAAATACCAGAACGATTTGTTTCATAATTATTTGGAAAAGACAAAAAAATCAAGATTCTTGCAGCTTAGGAAAAATAGAGTAGAAGAAATGTATATTTGGTTAGGAAAAAAAAGGGTCGAGGATGAGATTAAACAACAGAAGGTGGAGCGGTGCGTGGAAGGTAGAGTCGTTGTTGGTGATTTCTTTCTTTCCTCGATTGTATCTGTGTCGGAGTTCAGATATATTTTTTCTAATTAAAAGTAAATATTGGTGTTTGGCCCTGTAACTTGCAACATATACTAGTAGCGTTTACCTGTTTTTTGGAATTTATGACTACATTTTTCTACTTTCTGATAAGATTTAGTGTCTAGATCCTCGTAGATTGCAGTGGAGATGAAAAGACTGAAAAAACACCTGACACAGCTTTCCTCAACAAGAAAAATGCTCTTCTTCGACTTGTTGAAGAAAGTCCAGTAACGAAGACAATTGTGTTCTGTAACAAGGTAATCTTCAACATCATAGGGAGAGTTACTGCTCAAATCTCTCTTTTGTATATTATTTCTCGTTGAGCTGCATTCTGAAATAGTTGTTTCTCTACCATATGCAGATTGAGACATGCAGAAAAGTTGAGAATGCATTAAAACGCTTAGATCGAAAAGAAACTTGTATGAAAGTTTTACCATTCCATGCTGCATTAGAACAAGAAACAAGGCTTGCAAATATAGCAGAATTTCGTAGCTCTGTATCGAAGAACATTTCCATGTTCTTGGTTTGCACAGATAGGTATGATAGTGCTTTCTTTCTTCCTTCCTTCCTTCTGGTCACTCCAAAAAGTTAAAAAAAATCTGTGTATATATATATATATATATAAATTTGAGCTTTTGTTTTATATATCTATTGTTGCTATACACAAGTAAATAGATACATATGTGTAGTTGCCAAATCTGAAGTGATGAAAATATTCAAGGATATGACTTCTTCTGCCATACTTTGCAGAGCATCCCGAGGAATTGACTTTGCAGGTGTAGATCATGTAGTGCTCTTTGATCTTCCCCGGGATCCAAGTGAGTACGTACGTCGTGTTGGAAGAACAGCCCGAGGTGCTGGAGGCAAGGGTAAAGCCTTTGTTTTTGCTGTTGGCAAGCAAGTTTCTCTTGCAAGGAGGATTATTGAAAGAAATCAAAAAGGACACCCATTGCATGACGTGCCATCTACTTATGAGGTCATGAGGTAGACCAGCTTTGTCGAAGTGGAAAATAACCTGTAAGTTCTATATATATATTTTGAAGAAATTCCTAAGCTGAAATTCCTGACGTGCCATCTACTTATTATCTCATTTGAAACTTTTGGTAGGAAAATGTTGGTCATTTTGCTTTCTGTATAGAACTAATTCTGTTGGTTCATATTTGCAGCTATCCAACTATGACCAGAAAGATGTGAAATATCTTTTCAAATTGCTCGTGTTCTGTGAAGTTGCTTCAACATTCTAACCATCTTCAACCTCGACCCCAAGAATAGCTTGTCGATTCAAGATCCTTTCTAGTTCTACTTAGCTTCGTATTATGATTTAGTCTATATGCTTGTCTTGTATGTATGTATGTATATAGCCTTTCTGCACATCTCAACGCTTTTTCCGACAGAATTGACCATATCATGCAAATGATAGATATAGAAACGTCGTTTGACTGCCATTCTGGATATAACTTTGTTTGGTGTCAACTTATAGATTGCTTCAACATGTAGCCACGAAACATGATGCGAATAATCTCACAGCTGGCAAAAGTGAATTAAAGAAGAGCAAAAGATAAGCAAACATTTTGGATGAGCTTCGAGAATCCTATCTTTGAAACTCTTCTGCTTCTCCACAAGAAGTCTAAGGTGAAATCACCGAGGACGGCTGCCAGAATGTTAGTAATGAACAATCTTTGAAGGGACCAACACGGTCAAAGAGCAAGGTACAATCATCGATACACCAAAGGCGATCAACTTGCAGTCAGTTGATTGAAAGGACCATAGTAGAGAGAAATATACCACGCATATATTGAAATAACATTGTGGCAACAATAAAACTTGAAAAATCTATCTTTGCACGCCATTGAGAAATCAGAGGTTCCCATATAAATCTAGCATAAGAATGCATAGATGAAAGGCAGATGCAAATCCACGAGTAGCAAATGAGAATAATATCATACTCTGCCAACATACTCCATGGCCGCAGAGAGATCAATAGACTCTCACTCTCATACTGTGCCCGTTGAAAGTTCCTTTCTTGTGCAAGTGCTATCAACCCTTTGTTTACCACAAGTGACATACTTGAGCGAACAGAATGCCGGGAAGTTCATTACTTAGCCTAGGAACTCACTCAGAATCTGCAAATAAATCTTTGAGCAGTAGCCTGCAGTGGAATTGATGAATCCACAGATAAAGAAGAAGAGTCGGTGGGGCTTACCTTTCTTGTTGAACTAGAGTAGAGGGTGGGCAGAGAAAACCCTTGGAAGAAAGAGCTTACTCCACATCCTGGATCGGTAAGGGCTTCGGTTCCATCAATTCGATGAAGCTCGATAAGCAGGATTATGATTCTAGTCCAGTTCATCTGATTGACGCTATCAGGCACACCCACCAACGTAAGAATCTCAAAATTTCGGGGGGTAATCAGGGAATAGGTTCAAAATAAGCAGCAAACTTGCAACAAACACATTGCCATCTATAATATTTTGTCAACTGCAGGGAACATGCTATACAACATGCTATGAATTCTTTCAAACAATGCGTTGCAAAAAATCAACTTAACCAACCTTTACAAACAGATAACTCAACAATAAAGCCAAAAGTTAAAAATGAAAAGAAAAATTTTAGATTGATTCCAGATGCGTTTTTGCTAGTTTATTTTATTTGGAAAACAGAAAGATGCAGGTGCAAGTTTCTACTCCTACACCATAACACACCATAAATATTACGGGTATTCTTGTGCAGCAATGCTTTAGAAAGTTTTTCAGATTACAAAAATTTCTTTGGTTGAGACAGAAGTGTACCTTAATGGTATGCTTAGTTCAGTTGGACCGATCTCAAACTTCTTGAATTAACACTTTGGCAGGTTGATTCTACCTTCTCATCAATCTAGCAGCCTGGCTTCGTGCCTTTGGTAATTCAAGAAATTCATATTAACAAATAAAAAGATTTTATAACCTTATTGCATGAAGTGACATCAAGTCTCAACCAAATTTCGAAATTTTACGCGTCTTTTTACACTGCGCATCCTATCATACCCTATACCAATCTTACTATGCATCAATTTCATAGCCAAATCAGCATTACCCGCCTTCCTCAAGGCATTGATCATTATAGTACGAACCCTCCCAGGAATTTCTCGTCCCCGATCAATAAACCCATCAGCCAACTTGCAAGCCTCTACTATGCGACCGGCCTTGCACAAAACATTAATCATATCTTCGAAAGCTGTCTCCAGGACAATACCCATTGGAGCTAGCTCGTCCAAAATCTTACAGGCTCTTGAGACCTTGCCCGAAAGACAAAGGCCAGTTGCAAGAGCCCGAAAAGAAGCAGCTGTTGGGGTGATACCTTTATCAATCATCAGATCCCATATTTTCAATGCATCTTCATTACGGCGTTCTTTAAACAACCCATCAATCAATATCGTGAATGTATACACAGTTTGATTGCAACCTTCATCTTCCATTTTCTTGAAAAGTGCCAATGCTTCATCCACCTTCCTACTCTTAGTTAATGCATCAATAAGTGCATTATAACAATATGAATCCCGAGGACATCCAGTCTCAACCATCTCTTCAAAGAGCTTTTCAGCCTCTTCCAGTCTCCCGGACTTTCCAAGTCCATCAATCAGGCTCGAGTATAACACAGCATTGATGGCTACATTATTGCGTTGACAATATTCAAACCACTGTAGTGCCTCCTCCAATCTCCCGCTCTTGCACAGACAATTCACAATTACCCCATATGTAACTTCATCAGGTTCTAGACGTTCGCTTTGCATCCTTTTAAAGAGTCCCATTGCCATATCTAAGTTCCTGTTTTTCGCATAAGCATCAATTAAAGCAGTATAAATTGCCGCATTGGGCTTACACCCTTTTGCAACCATATTCTCGAAAACGCTATATCCTTCCATAGACTTGCCCTCCCTGCAAAGCCCACCAATCACTAAACTATATGCATGAGACGGAATATCCAGCCTTTTCTCCTGCATTTCATGATAAAGTCTCAAACAAAAACTATAGTCACCCTCTGAATAACAAGCCTGCATCAAAGTCATAAAAGTAATCTTATCAGGGTCCACATTCCTAGCGTCCATATCATGAAACCTTTCAATAGCCTTCTTTACATTCCCAGACTTACAATACCCTTTAATCATCGTATTATAAGTGACAACATCTGGCTTAACTTTCCCATTTTCCATAACCTCAAAAACCCGCTCCGCAGACTCAATAAACATAGAACTCACAAGACCATTCATCAAGAAATTATAAGTATACAAACCAGGCTCAACCCCATTATCCTTCATTCTCCTCCACACCCACAACAATTCCTCAACCATCCCTCCATTCCCAAAGCTCCTAATAAGAGAATTAGCAGCAGCCGCATTCATCAAAAGCCCCTCGCTCTTAAACTCATTGAAAACCAACTTAATCTTATCAAAATCGCTTTCCAAACTCAAAATGTCAATCATAAAAACATAGCACTCAAGATTATGGGCATACCCTTTTTGCTTACCAGCCCAGATAAAGAACCTAAAAGCTGTTTCGGCCCGGTTGGGTACCTGGTCAGATTTCATCAGAACATACGCAACAAAACTGGGAGGTAGCCTGATTAAGTACTTCTTGCAAAAGATGGTCAATTCTTGCTCGAGGGTCGTGGAGGGCACGTTCAAATTCGAGCTGTGGTTCTGTAAAAAGTGGAGGATTTTTGGGACCCATGGAGAGGGTTGGAGGTCTGATTTTGGGTCTGAAGAGATGAGGTCTGAGAGATTGTTGAAGGGTTGAACCCATTCCGGAGGGGGGAGAGGAGTGAATGAAGATGCCCATTTGGGAGACTGTGAATTTGGGAGTGGAAATGGAGGTTTTGGGGTTTTCAGGAGTGTGGCTATGGCGGTGGAGAGGGGTTTAGAGAGGGCTTTTCTCATCTGTGCTGTCATCACTGGGCAGCTTCGCGGGGTCAGCCAATATTCAAGAGTTGAAGGCTTGAAGCAGAGTATGTGTTTATTAAATACATATATTTAATATAAATTTTAAGAGAGATGCATAGCAACAAGGTCCCATGGTCTAGCGGTCAGGACATTGGACTCTGAATCCAGTAACCCGAGTTCAAATCTCGGTGGGACCTTTTTAATTCTTTTATCTTTCTCATTGTCTGTCTTTTTTTTCTAAAAAATAAAAAATTATATCCTTTTCCAGTCATTTCTGGCCCGTTATCTATGCTCTACGATTCAGTTACGATATGGTTTTTTCATATAAAATGAATTCCACACAACTCTGATTAATCAATTTTAAGTTTGTGTTTAATTATATATTATAAACTCTAACAAATACTAAATTTTGTTATACATATATATATATATATATATATCATTATATTTTAAAAATTATGACGTTAGAGGTAGACAAATTAAAAAAAGTTGAAGCATTTAAACTTTTTATAATGGCCAACGCGACTTTTTTTTCATTGTATTTTAAGAATTATGATTGTAGAGATAAACAAATTGAAAAGGTTGAAGCATTTAAACTTCTTCTAACCGTCAACTGCGAATTTTTTTTTTCCATTGTATTTTAAAAATTATGACGGTAGAGGTAGACAAATTAGAAAAAGTTGAAGCATTTAAACTTCTTATAACAGTGAACGCGACTTTTTTTTTTTTTTCCAAATGAGAAGATTCATTTTCTATGACATTTATTAAATGAAGACCTAAGTGCCTATTATTCCCTTTCTTTATTTATTTATTTTTCTCTAGTTTTTTGTTTTTTATTTTTTTTTATTGGAGATTAAAAAAAAATCTAAATTTGAATTCAAGACCTTTCCTTACATAAAAGATGGATAATGTATCTCCAATCCACTGGGTGGTGCTACTCTCTATATACTAGAAAGCTTCAAGTTGGCTTCTCATTAATCTTTTTTAGTAAGGCAAATTATGTCTACACTCTCTAAAGTATAGTGTAATTATAATTAAATTTTTATAATTTTAAAAATTACAAATATCCTTATAAGATATGCATTAGCTTAACAAAATTCATCATTTATCAAGACAAGACGTAATTAGTTCTGGTATTTTTTTATGGGATTTTGAAATGAGATTCACATGATTTTGATAGATTAACATGTAGAAACTATACATGCAATTAATTTTAGAAAGAAAAGAAGAAGAAGGAAAAAAAAAAAAGAGATAGCGACGGCATTGAACTATAGATGTGATTTCCAATGCCCGTGATGGCATAAAATAAAATTACTTCACAAATATTCTAGAATCACAAAATCTATTGAGAGATTTTGTCAAGTTTGGCGAGGCATATCTTTTGATGGCGGGGTGACTTTTTTAAATATGAAAAAATTATTTTTCGACCATCTCTATTAATATTTAGAAGAAGGCCCTAAGTGTTGAAGCGATAGTTGTAATTTTTATAATAAGGACAAATTTGTACTATGTCATTTTTCATATAAATATACTGTTGATAGTAGTTTCTTGGCGTTAGATTTATGCACTATTCATTAGTATAGTATATATTTCTCGTAACAAGTAATTAAGTTTGCAATATATGGCTCCTCTATAAGCAAATTCTTCCTGGCGGAACAAATTAAACAGACAAATATGATCTTTATAAACCAAGTAGTCCATAAATTTTTTATTTTGAAAATTTTACTATCAAACTCAATTGGATACTTTAGGGTTAATTCAAGCATTTTATTAATATTAGAGATTATAGTTTCTTACTTCTATTGAACTATTAGGCACTTCCTTGATCTATCATCCCTTTTGCAGTCGAACCATACCCATTTCTTTTGGTTGTTTAGAATTAACAAACCACACCGAACCACCATAAACTACTTCAAACTGCATATTTGGTTGTACTTAACAAAATCGTAATTCAAAATATATTTTTGAAAAAAATCGTACATATTTAATTTTAAATTCCTTTAGAAAAAGAAAAGAAAAGAAAATCAAACCCTACTTCACATGAATACCCCCCGACTTTTGGTTGTTTGTCTCGTTAAGTTATCACAATAAATAATCGCTTTTTCTTATTATCACATTAATATGATTACGTTCGGTAGGAATTTATGAATGAGATTATCTATGTATTTCATCTATAATTATGTTTGATAGTCCATTCATGTGATTTCGGAAAGGTATCGGAAATACTACACATTAATAAGGGTTGTGATTTCTAAAGTTCAAAATAAAAGATACCACTTCTTTGGATTTTTATTACTTAACTTAAATCTAAATAATCATACAAAATACAGTAAAATTTTAATATTTGAGAATCAGATAACCTATTTAAGTAACATCACTCGGCGACTTATCAAAAAAAGAAAAAAAAAACGTAATTTAACTCGACAAACAAACGGACCATGAAGCTAATATGATCGAGTTGTTTATCCATCTATTAAAGAGCAAAATCGTCCCTGGAGCTCTATATATATATATGGAGAGATAATATTGGCACTTCAAATTTTTAGGATTAATTACAATTTACACTCTTGGACTTTACCTCTTGTAACACTTACCCTCCTCAACTTCACAACGTAACAATTCAGTCCCTCCACGTAACAGTCGAACTTACTTATTGACGGTATTAGAATTTGGCCGTTAAGTGTGATATGTCACACTTAAAGCCCAGGTTAATTATTAAATACCAAATTTACCCTTTATTCATTTTAATCAATTTAACCCCTCAACCTTTTAAAGTCTCTAATAATTGGCCCCATTCTCTTCACTTAGACCCCAAAAGTTACATTATCCCTCAAAACTTTTAACTTCTACTTAATTATATTTTCTTAGTCCCTCAATTAGGCCCTCGGAGTTTAAAATATTGCACCTCAACTCACATGCAAATAATATCACTCCTATATATGAATAATATACATGTATGTATATTTTACTGAACTTATATTTTAAAATGTAAATATATTGTAGGTATCTGTATATATATGTATATATTTATACAAATATGAGAGTTTTTTTTATAATTTAATATAATTATATTTTTTTAATATAAATATATTTAAATTTTATAAATAATAAATTGTGTAAATACATTTGTGTATTGATTACATATAATTTTAGACCTTTTATACATATAATTAATATATATACATATGTGAGTTTTTTTTATTGTTTTATACATGCATGTATAATTTAATAAATTCATATTTTGAAATGTAAATAAATTTATATATTTAAAATGTAAATATATTGTAGGTATCTATATATATATGTACATATTTGTACATATATAAGAGATTTTATAATTTAATATAATTATATATTTTTTAGTATAAATGTATTTAAATTTTATAAATAACATTTGTTTATTGATTACATATTATTTTAGACCTTTTATACATATAATTAATATGTATATATATACGTATGTGAGAGTTTTTTATTATTTTATACATGCATGTATAATTTAATAAATTTATGTTTTAAAATACAAAGAATACTATATATTTAAAATATAATAAATACATATTTATACATATATGTATAATTTAACATACTCATATTATTTAATGTAAATATATTTAAATTGCATAAATAAAAGATTGCGTAAATACATTTTTTATTTGTTACATATTATTTGTGTAAATTCATATATATATATATATATATATGAATTGATACATATTCATATACAAAGGGACAAAAAAGAAGCAGGAACTAGGGGCAAAAATGTCCAAATATTTCAACGGTCATTCACAACAGTAGCCTCCACTTTAATCAACATCCGCGTCAGTAAAACCTATTTATTCTGAAAACGGAGGGGGGTAAATGTGACATAATGAAATTGATGGGAGTAAGTGTTATAAGAGGTAAAGTTCAGGAATGCAAACTATAATTAGCCCAGATTTTTATATTGGAGCTTCATTCCCATTATTTTATTAAAAGATTGATTAAAATAGCTACTAATTTATAAAATATTAGTTATATTATTTATGAATGATAAATATACTCTCTTTTATATTTATATTCATCAAAAAGCAAAATACTCTTAAAATAAAACTCAATAAATTAAATATACAAATCATTTCGTACAAAAGCAAAGTATAGCATAATCCAAAAAATAGTATATTTCCATTAAACAAATATAAATTGAACTTAAATACTTCTAAACACTTGTGTTCCCCAATAGAATTTATACATATAATCATACCAAAGAAGAAACAATAAGAACAAGAATAACAACCTTATTATACAAAGAATTAAAGTGTCATTTTATTTTTTTTTTTGGATTTTGAATTTTTCTGCTCTTATCCATGACTAATGAAAAGAGAGTTGACTTTCTATTCTAAATTGTTATTGTTGTCCCACCAAATCGAAAATAAAATTAGTGAATAGTGATTCAGGATAATTTTTTCTAACAAACTAAATCAAATAATACTTAAAGAGTAAGATTATATTTTGATCAAATGTCTAAAACTAAAAATTAAAGTGTAGTGTCAATGTAAAATTTTTAAATGCTAATATTATAATATCCATATATTTTTTAAAACTTGAACTAACCCCACACCCCCCAAAACCCCAAACCCAAAAAACAAAAAGAAGTAAAAAACAAAAAGAAACAAAAAATCTTAGCCCCATCCCTGAGGAAAATGCGACACGCTTTTTAACTGTATCTATCAATCACACATGTATCATATATAAAATTCTTCCGTAATATACCTGTAGATCCATTATTACAATATGTTGGTCAAATTACCAGACCTTCTGCTACATACAAAACAGGCATACAGCCTGTGTATGCATAATGCATTATACAACAGTGTACGACAACTCCAAAAGCCTTCCCGACTGTGTGGAAGCATCACCACCTCCGTGAGTACTCGACAACTTGTCCACAAGTATTGGATGACAAGATTATCAAACTTTTCTGTATATATGTACTATATATACATAGATATATCTATCAAAAAGAAAAAAAAAATATATATATATACATATATAAGCATATGTATAAACCTGATGCTGATGACTAATCAAGAGAGCCTTTCTCATCTTTAACTTTCCCTAGGAGCAGAAAAATGACTCAAGTGTCAGAAGCTTTGTTCTGATTTTCATGCGAATGAGGACATCTTTACTAAAACAAGCTTACTCCTGCCAAGACACCACAATCAGTTAGTCCTCTAATGGCAATACAAATATATATACATATATATATATATATGCGTTCTGTGTGTGTGTGTGTGTGTGTGTGTGTGTGTGTGGGCTTATATGGCCCCGGAACATGCATGCATGTCTGCTAACATAAAAAGAATTAATGGGACACCCTCTCCGGAATACTCAAATTGTCACCCCCCAACCCCACCAACTTCATAATTACAATGACCTCACCTCCAACTTTCACCGTTCAACAAAATTCCCAATATGTAAGGATTTTTTAGCAAAAAGTATGACTTAAACATCCCTAGACAATGAAGCCCATATAAGAATTTGGTATTTTCACATTTTTTTAATTATTTTTAATTGAGCATAATTTGGTTATTTTACGCTTTCAATTTGGATTTTGTAAGTGCACGACTCAGACGGAAGATTGCAATTATGAAAGATTGAGGAAGGGGTTGGTAATTAGATACTTTGGAGGGGGTGCAAGTATAATTAACGCAAAAATTAAAACGTGAGTAGATTATGAAAAAAATACATAGGATTTCCATCAGAGTGTTTACCTTGGGCGATTTGTTTGATGGAGAAACATTTTCAGCTTCAGATGCCTCAGCTATCCGCACTTCTGCTTTCTCATTTGAGTAACTATACAAAGCAAAAATAAAATTTTAAATTAAGGAGATGTACAATATTCAAGCATGGTTTGACAAGACAAGTTAAATGTTTAAGATATTTACGTTGATAATATTGTAACCCATATTAGCTCCACGCAGTCCACCCATAGAAGTCTTTGCTCCACTGGAATCACTCCGTATGTGATTAAATGAGCAAAAGGCCAAAGCTTCCAACCAGCCTGTTTATAGGTATAACAAGAAAAGAAACGAGTTAATCACGACCCCATTCAATGAAAATTAGCAGAATTATTAAAGAAATACACGAACAAATCTTTTTCTCAATTGCGTCTACTTTTTTTCTCACAATTCCCTTTACTGCATATAAGCACTTGAATTCCACCAAAAAAAAACAAATATATATATATATATATATATATATATATAAGCACTTGAACTAACACTATTTAATAAAAAAGATTAAGGTTCATTACAAAAGAACTCCATGAGCTTTTATCCATTAGCAAAGAACCCCCTGTGGAATGAAAAATTACAAATACCCCCATCATGTTTGGTTTTGTATTACAACTCCCATCTGAAATTAGGGAAGTATCTGCAACTCAGAACCAAATATTAGGGGGTACTTGTAATTATGATATGAGATTTTTAAATATACATTCACATTATCAACAAACTCTTGCTTTTTCCATGATAATTATAATATGATGACATAATGGGATCCCCTATTGCAATTTCTAGTGCTATTCCGGTTACCGTAATCAACTATAAAATTCCCCTTAAGGAAAAAAAAATGATTAGAAAGAATTTAATATAAGAGTTTCTTACAGTCAACATAGGCCAGAACGTTGTTTTTAATTCATCAAAAATATTGACAGGGGATTCAAACCGCAAGAAGCCCAGAACCACATAGTAGATGCTGTTCCACATGGCCGCCCACACCGATTGGTCAAAGGCCACTTTTGCAGGGACCACCCACCAATCTTTGGAAGGAAATAGAGCCTGTCAAAGAAAGCAACTTAAGCACTTCACACACAAAGACAAATGGTTACGAAATCCTCATGTGATACAAAAATTTACAAATACCCTCTACTATTTGGTTTTATATTGTAAACCCCACATGCAGTTGTGGGTTATCTATACTACCGAACCAAATATAAGGGGGTAATTTGTAATTTTTCCTACTGCAAAGGATTTCGTGAAAATTGGCCTGATTTGAAGGGGTTTTCTGTAATTAACACTGGAAAATTCAAGAGATTATTCGGATTTTGTTTCAAGAAACTATAGCCACAAAAATATCATCACCTCACAAAATTGGTAATAATAATGAGAAAGCGATCCATGGAGTGTGAAACCGACGAGACCAGACCTCACCATGCGTGTCCGATCAAATTCAAAGAGGGGTTTCCCTTCGTAACACTGCAAAATTTTTGTAAATGTTCAATTAACACGTCCATTCAGTGCATATGAGATATATATATATATATATATATATAACACTAAACAATTAAAATGTGAACAAAAGATGCCTACTTGAGCAATCCAATCTCCAAGAGAGTAAACAATCCCACTTATGGCCATTTTGGATAACACGGGATGTGTTTTAAGAGCTTCTTCATAAGCATTCCAGTTGTGCTCAGGTGCATACCTCAAAACCTCATAGAGGGTCCATCCCTAGATATTCAAATCACAAAATTATAGAATATCTATTAGATTTCACCAAATAAATATCCATTTTTCACTCAATAAAACTTCAAAGGCACACAAAAGAATATATTTAAAGAAAGCCCAGAAATTATTTGGCAAAAAAATTGCAAAATTGAGCAGCAAAAGGACATGTAATTTCACAAAAACTCCACTTGGTGTCATTTTTCATTCAAGAAGGATTCAAAGACATATAAAAGCATATATTTAAAGAAAGCCCAGAAATTATTTTGTAACAAAATTGCAAATTTGAGCAGTAAAATCACATTAAAATCCAAAAAAAGAAAAAAAAAGTAATATAGATGGGAAAATGGAGAATATGCGAGGACTCACATGCCAGTAGTCATGATCAATGGTGAGCAACTTGGTGATGGCAAGAGAACCAGCACCAAGAACAATAGCAGCATTAACTAATCTATCAGAAGAAATATTACTAAAAACACTATTCTTAATCTCCTCCAAATTTCTCGAAACTGAAGGGTTTTGTTCTGCATCTTGATCAGGGGTTGTATCTTCTGTGGGGGCAAATCTTTTTTCTTCTGTGAGAGCGCTAGCAGGACAAAAGGGCTTTCTTCTTGTGGTGAGATTTGGGTTTGAAAACGGCTTTGAAAGGAAGGAGAGTTGATGAGATTGAGAATATGAGAGGTTGAAATGGTACTTGGGTTGTATGTTCAAACGTGAAGATGGAGAGAACAAACTATTGAGAGTGGCCATCTCTAATTTGATTTCTTTTGTGAAAAGTGAAAGGGCGAAAAAACAATGTTTTGTTTATTTTATCCAACTTTTTGGTGGTTGGTGTTTTAGGTTTGGAATGATGATTGTGGTACACATTTTAGCTTTCGAAAGGTCGCGTAACATTCACGTGTGCTAAGTCCTTAGGTCTTTTTATCCCGAAAAATTCTAATTCTAATCCAATTGTGTCTAATTATTTTTGTTGATTTTTTTTAAATATTGAATTTAAAACATTCCTACATTCACCCTAATTTATAATATCTCATAGAGGTTTGGAATTTCCTTCTTTTTTCAAAAAAAAGATGAGTTGTATTCTATGTTGTACGGATACGGACATAGACATATAATACGAACACGATACAATACAGATACGATGATACAAAATTTTTAAAAAATTTTAAAAATTTTATAACACGATACATCTCTAATACAACACTATTATATAAATATATATTTTTAATAGTTTAGTGATAATATGACATATATATATATATTTAGTGTAATATTAGAAAATATGTATCAATACAAGTATGAAACTAAAGAAGTTCATATTTGTGATTAGAATTATTTTTGTGTTATTTACGAGCTATCCATTTTAAAAAACCAAAGAAAGTTCATAAAAATCACAATGAGAAAAATAAATTATTCAATAAAATAATAAATCGTTTAGAATTTTTTTTTATCATTATATTCACAAAAATAATAGAAAGCTCCACATGTCAAAAAAAATGTTGACATATTGTTGATAGTATATCTGACACGCCATTAAAAGTGTTAGATTTATTTAATTTGTAGATACACCGTCAGACATGTGTCAAGACAATGTTAGAAAAGTATCGTATTCGATACTGTACGATTTTGATTTTAAGAGTGTCTATGCATTATATATTATACTGCTTGATGTACCTATATGTTGCAATTGCACTGTTAAGGTACATCAAATATAGAGCTCTCATGGTGCGTAATTTCTTTTTGCATTCTCTCCGCTAGCCAAAACGGGTCAGCGGCTAGCAATACTTGACCGACAGTATGTTCTCGGTCTTTTACATTATTGTTCTCAATAGGGTGTATTTGAGACTTTTTACGATGTAGTCATGGTTAATGAAAGTTAATCGAGAGTGTTTATGTGTAATCTAATCTCACGTGTTAAATAAGAGAATCAATCTAGTTAATTGCATATAATCTTCAATTTTAGACAATTCGCAATTATGTAATAGTGGAAAGCAACCACAAACGTATTACTATTAAGAATTTAATCTTAACTAGTAGTCGAACACACTTGAATTAGGAGTGTTCACAAATACTAAAAACTGAAAACTGAACCGAAATAAAGAAAATCAAACCGACCAACTGAACCAAACATCGAGAAAACCAAACCTACAATTTTCACTTGGCAAATGAATTTATTTGAACTCTAGGTTCCAAACTTCAGGAAAAACTCTGGCTCCATTGAAGATGAAAATAAAGCCTGATATAAAGAAAGAAAAAAGTTGACTTACAGATCTTTAACTATAACCACACAACAAAATGAAGCATGAAGTGTGAGGAATTTCGCCACTTTTCAGCACTAACAGAAGGAAGATGATAGGAAACACATGGAGTGTATGATTGATGATTGTATACTTTTCAATGTTCCAACTTCCTAAAATGGCCGCAATGTTTCCGCAACTTGAAATTATGGTTGCAAATTTTAATTGATTTAGTAATAGGACATAGGATTGGTAGATATTGGCCTGATAAATTGATTTACCAATTTCTTCATGTTTTTTTTTATAAAAATTATTCAATTTTTACCGAAATCAAACCGATTTTTTTTTTTGCTGTTAAAATCAAATTGTATCGAAATCTTTTTAGTTTAGTTTTTGGTTCCCATTTTCGAAAATCAAATATTTCGATTAACCAGAAGATTGATTCGGCTAAAATCGAATGAATAGCTATACACTCGATGAGTGAGCAAAATAAAAATAAAATAAAATTTAATTACATGCTTGAGCTTTGATGACATTAAATTAGAAATTCTTATTTGTAATTTATTTTATGCAATTTATTATACAAACTTAATTTGAAGTAAAATAAGCGCAACTTATTTAAAAATCTCTTTTAGCTTTTGCACTTTAAAGACTGCCCCCCCGGCCCCAACACCCAACCCAACATTACAGTTTGGCTTAATTTTAATTTTTAGGTACCCATTATATAGTTTGTTTTAGAGATCACTTCCTAATCCCCTAAATTAACTGAAATGCCCAGAATTTATTAATAAAAAAAGGGTGACAAAGTTTTTACTCCAAATTCATATATGCATGAATATGTATGCATTAGAATTTAACATGCATAGTAGGGATGTTAGGCAAATATTTTAGTAATCCAAAATTGGATTATTAAAATAATAGGTTATGAAGTATCTACAAAGAATAATAAATATATGCTCGCTTATTGAAAATAAAACCACTTAAAGATTGTGTGGTATTTCAATTCAGTCGTTTGTTGGATGCTTGGATAGCAAGAGATCCACATTACGTTATGCATTCACGATAATTGGAGGAGTTATTTCGGAAAAGTGTTAAGACACTAATATCATTTCAACTATGAAAGTCGAATGCATAATTTGCTATAAGACATCCAATCAAGGAATATAGCTTGTATTTATCACTAGATTGAAAATGATCAATAGTGTTGACATTATAAAGGTTCATTTTTGATAATAAGGTCTCCAAGCTATATTCGAAGAACAACTAAATTTTGGAAAAGTCTGATATATAGACATTAATTTTCTAGTTGTGAATAAATAAGTTCAGAGTATTCGGGTGTCAATAGAGCATATTAATACAAACTCAATAGTTTAAAGCTCACTAAGGAATCACCACTTAAAGTGCTACGTGGTCGTGAAGCTTAATGGGTATCATGAGGATTTATGGTATGCCATGTTAGTGGGAGTTTGCTATTTGATTTTATGCTCTTTGTACACATTTTTTATGGTTATGTTCTGTACAGACTAAGGTTTCATAGTTAATTGAATATTTTGAAATAAGGATATTAACTTTCCACTGCGATTTTGCATAAAGATTGGAAAGTGTTGAGGGACTCTTTGAGTCATAAGTTAGGACCAGTTGGAAATAGACATGATTGAGATCACGTTACATGTAATTTCTATGCTACACATCCATACTTGATCTATGTCATTAATTTTGCTAGTATTGTGACCATTGTTCAGTTTAGTTACGAGTTATGTGACGAAAGCCGCTTTGATCTTATATTAGCACAATTGATGGACCAGATTGTTTTGGGAATATTTCGAGGTTGAGATGGCATAAAGTTTGTGCGCACTAAGGTTTCAGCTATGTATAATTTTCGAAAACATATGTGGACCAAGTGGGAGATTGTTGGGTTTTTTCTCTAATTTATTGGTCTCACATATTAATTTATTGTACATTGCTATCTTATTAAAAGGAGCCCAATTATGTGATCCATTTAAGAAATAAATTTGATGGGCTTATAGAAATATTATATTAAGTATGGGCCTTTTATGTGTAGAAGCCCGGTCACACTTTAATTATGTTTGATGAGCCCATAATTAAAGTGTGACGTATTAGGTATATTAGGGTATGATCCCTAAGTCAGAAAAATAAACGCCGTTTTCTTTCTGCCCCATCTAAGAGAGAGAATACAGAAAAACTTACGCCGTTTTTTTTCTTGGCTTAGAAGACCACCAACCCTAGCTCCATTTTCTTCCGCACCTGCAATGGATCAAGGTTAGTGATTATGATTATAAGCATTATTTGTTTATTTACTATAGATCCTGTGCATAATCGATTTGGAAGAATCGTATTTTATTTTACATAATGGATTATTCGGTTTGAATCCACATTTTATTAAAGTTATTCAACAGCATAAGCTATTAACCTTGCCACTAAATCTTGTCAAAAATTTAAAAATGCTTGTTGCGTGGCACGACACTGCTTGAACAACTGCTTTCAACGAAGCTTTCTTTCCTCACAACAAGAGGAGATTTTCATTCCAACTCTATATCTTTAGTGCAATGTCTCTTAGTGCAACCAAATGTCAACGATAGCCCAAGGTAAATGTCTATAGGGGCATTTGAGCAACGCAACATTCCACGAATCATATTCCGGACTTGGTTTTGAGCAGGCTAGGCAAAATGGTTTTTACACCATGGGTCCAACCCAACCCAATTGATTTTGGATTGAGTCGGGTTTGAGAAATACTTCAATGGGTCAAAATGGGTCAAATTAATTATGGTTTCTAAATGGTTTTCATCTGATTTTTTAATGGTTTGCTAATAGGTCCTTAATGGGTTTTTAATTGTCCAACCCAAATCATAAAAAGAAATAAAGAATTATACCTTTACCACAATTTTACCCATCAACAAACTCTTCCAAGATTTTTCTCTCTTTTTTTTTTCCCTCTCTCTCAACGCGTCTCTCTCTCTCTCTCTCTCTATATATATATATATATATCCATGTACAGCGGTCATTGGACCAAAGATCACTTAATATCATAAAAAGAATGTTACGATTCATGTTGAATGATCTAAAGAAAAATGTTACGATCACTTAATTGTGTTTGATTTTCTGTTCATTATTATGTTAATACTTAATAGTTGATGTTGTTACCTTTATGAGCTAGATTTTTTGCTTTGTTTTTTTGAATTGATTTTGAACTGAAAAAATGGCTTAAACACCTATTTGTTGTATCAAATTAATATGAAATCAGATTAATAATCATATATCAAGTGAAATTTAAACTTAAGAAACTTATATTTACAAAATGGTTATCTTAAAATCTTGAATTTCTATCTTGTTTTTTTTAAATATTAGCCTGCTTGACTGGTACTTCGGTGTAGGATACATTAGTTATAGATAATGTTTTTATTGTAGAAAATATGTTTTGCTTGACTCTTGAATTAGGATAAAATATTGATGGTCGTGGCATTTTACATGATTTTAAGGAGAGTTTTATGATAGATGGTGAAGAAAAAGAATGCATATTTAGTGAAGGTAGTTCATTGGTTGGATTGACGAGATCTAGATAGGGATGGCAACGGGTCGGGCCTGGTACGGATTTGGCCAAACCTGAGACCCGACCCGCGAGAATATTATGGACCCGGGACCCGTCCCGAACCCGACGGATCCTTGATCCGACCCGAACCCGACGGATCCCTGATCCGACCCGAACCCAACGGGTTAGACCCGTTGAATACATCGGGTTCATAAACCTGTCCCAACCCCCAATAATTCAAATTTCTATTTTTAACAAATTTTTTTGAAACAACAATTTTAAATTGTACAAATAAATAATTACCTCTTTTCATTTTAGGATAGAATGATAAAAATTATATAAAACTATATTATTTTGATAAAAAGTTTTATTTAGTTGAAAGAAACAATTCAAATGCATGAACCAAAAAATAATAATTCACGAAGGATACCCGCGTGTGTGCAATCGAGTGTGCAATGAGCACCTTAGTTATTGTCTGTAAACAAGAAGTTCTAGTGTGGTTCCATTACCCATTTGCTTGTGTGTTTGATATGTGTGGATTTTTGTACTAACCATGTTTTAATGAGATATCTTAGGTTCAAAATTTTAGGTTGAGGCATACTTACATATTGGATTAAACTTGTTGAACCGCTATAAATTCTTGCGTTTTTAATTATTTTGTTAGCATCTCTAATGTTTCTCAATACAAAAGTTATTCTGTCAGCTCAATCTAATATGGTAATTTTTCATATAAACTTAATAGCGTGAAACCCTTGGCTCAGCTTAGATCAACTTGTTACTATGCTTGTATATTTTGTCACTCGTTAATTCACTAAAAAATATTATTTTATTAAAAGAAGGATTCACCAAAAAATGATTATCATTAGAAAAACGATTGCTTAGTAAAATAACATGACTTAAACTACTAAAAATAACGCAAATGATCAAACACACACACATATATATATTAATACAATTAATTCGTAACACCTTATAGATATCAATCAGAAAAGGTATAAAAGCAAGGCATTTTGTGCATGATTTCATTGTTCAATTCAAACCATAGAAAAGCAAGTCAATAATAAGAAAACATTCCTCGATCCGCAAGTGCAATACTAAATGTAGGAATTATTTTTAGCATTTTCTTTTCCTTTTCTTAAAATGGATCTTGTTGGATCGAATTGAACCATAATGATGGGTCACAATAAAATTATCGTATCCATCACACTAGCCATAACCCAGTCAAAATCTACCCCAAACTTCTAAGGCCTAGTTTACTTCATAAGATAACGGTGGTTTAAGCCAACTTAATCATTGGAAACCAATGTTTACTTTGAATGGTGTTAAACCCTGGGTAAACCACCATGACCCGGGATAACTGTTGATTAGGACAGTGTAATTTAACTTTCAAATTGGAGAGTTGGAACTAACTGTCATTTTAACAAGAGTATGAAAATGACCACTTTGACCATTACTTAGGTTTAATTACAACATATACCATTCCAATCACTGATAACATTCCACCACCACCCTTCCTTCTCCATCTCCAAACCACGCAGTGCCATGGCCTCCGCCGGAAAAAAGGCTCTCACCGACCTCTCTCCGCTCGTCAAACTCTACACCGACGGCACCATCAAGCGCCTCGCCGTCCCTCCCCCCGTAACCCCCTTGCCGGAAAACCCCACCACAGGCGTCTACTCAAAAGACGCCGCCATTTCCCCACACATCTCTGCCAGGCTCTACCTTCCAAAACCCACCCCACAAGCTCTAAATCTTAGTCTACTACCATGGCAGTGGCGGCGGGCTCTGCCTCGAGTCCGCCTTCTCCTTCCTCGACCACCACTACATCAACCTCCTATCCCCGCCGTCGGAACTCTAATCATCTCCATCGAGTACTGCATCGTCCCGAGCATCCCACCCCGGCGGCATACGAGGATTCATGGGAAGCCTTCAAATGGGTCTGCTCCCACCACCTCAATCAAACCCAAATTGGAGAAATAGGGCTTTCAGCAGAGAATTGGATTTGAGCAGAGAAGGAAAACCTGACTTAATTTGGGTTTAATGGAGAAGGGGCAAAAGTGTAAATTTGACATTTAATCACTCCAAAAGAAACAAACAAGGTAAACAAAATGGTTTTTTTTGGACAAATGGTATTAAAATAACTTTTCAAGTAAACAATACTATTGGATAATTTAGACCATTATTTAAACTGCAACATACTTAACCGTGGATAAATCTACCACACGAAGTAAAGGAGGCCCAATACATTCAGTTACTTTCAAATGGTATATTTTTGCATCTAATTTTCATTCAAAAAAAAAATAAATTTATAAATTACATTTTCAAATAATTATCTTAGTTTCGCCGTGGTTAGGCAAACGTAATATCCACATTTTAGATAGTTTTATTTAATTCTCACATGCGTTCGATTTCAACTTTAAACATGTATTAAATAATTAAAATTGTATAATAAAATTAGTCCACTTGAAGAAATGTTAATAAACAAGATATAATATAATCTGAAGTTTGAACCATTTTATTTTTTTGGTGAAAAGTTTGAACACTTTATACGTAGGCTGGATTCATATAAATTTTCGGACGGGATCCCCTATTCTAAAACGATGCCCCATCTCATGCCTCATACTCTAAATTCATGACATGTGTAAATCTTCAAAATTTATTTAACGACAGATTATTTAGTTATGTTAATTAGATTTTACATGTGTTATGAATTTAAAATATAGGAGGGTATCGTTTTAGGGTAGGGGATCCCGTCCGATAAATTTTAATCCCCATTTTGTTAAAATTTTAATATGCAAGGGCGGTTCCTCTGTGACGAGCGACTTTTTTGGAGTGTAGCAGCTCAGAAATGCGAGAACAAACAAGAAAGCGCAGAGCGCAAAACAGATTAAACCCGAAAACTTAGCTGAGATCTGCCTTATTACAGCAATGGCGAAACTTGAACAAAATGCAGAACAAGAACCGATATCAAAGCAGCAAACGAAGAACAAACCAGCCGTGAAGAAGAACCATGGATCCACAACAATTTTCGTCTTTGTAGATTACCTTTTCTTGGGCATCTTCTTCGGTTTCCTCTGCTTCATTCTCTTCAAATTGCTCGGATTTTGATCCAAAGGTAAAAATTTCTTAAAACCCATCTTATTTTTGGGTCTAATCTCATCTTATTTATTTTTACAACCGACGATTTCCATCTGTTTCTAAGCTGTGTGTGTATATGTGTGTGCGTGCGTGCGTGCGTGTGTATCTGCGAAAGATGAGCAGAAGAGCCCGAGTAAGAAGTCCATTTTGTGGATGTAAAAAGTCTATTGATACGATTTTATCGTAGAATGGGATATAGAATGATGGGCATCGCATGAATAAATTATATATTTGGGTTAAAAAAAGTGAACTATTTTAGCCAAGGCGGAGCTTGTCAATGAATCAAGATGGTGATTTGGCTTATTTGAGAAGAAGTTATTTTGGTTCATTGGGATTTCCTGGTTTTTCTAGTTCTCTTAGATCCATAAACATTTTCTTCTCTTGTTGGGTTCCATACGTTCTCCTATTGCTGAATCTTCTTGGGATGTTCATTTTATTGGAGCTTTAAAACTCGATTTTTTCGAAAATATTTGTATTGGATTTGAAATGTTGGGTTTTCTATACTCCTTTTAGCAAATCTTTGACGAAGTTATGCCAAGAAAATGTTAGAATGGTGGTCTGATGTATAGGCTGCTCAGTTTAATGTCAGTTGTTCATGCTTTTCTCAATTGTTTTCATGGCTGTCTGGGATGCGTTTCTAAAAGTGAAACTTGTATCAAGTCTGACAAAATCTTGGACGTATAATTAACTACTTTATTGCTAATTCACCAAAGGTGCTCAAAAATTGAGCCACGGTGATTGTCAGTAAGCAAAGAAAAATTGAACTGCTATGTTCTAATGAACTGCTTTGGGTGGTCTAAACTTGTTAAATTAGACAAAGCTGTTATTTTGAGTGGGAAACGGAGAGTAGAGTATCTGAAAGTCACTTTCTTGTTATGTGGTTTGATTACTTTAACTTACATTAGCCTGTTCATGGTGGCAAGAATGTGATTTCATGCGTTATATATGGAGGTCTTTCTTGCATGTGCATTATTTCACAAGCGAGAGAGAGAGAGAGACTGAAAAAAAGTTCGACATGTATTTTGAACTTCTGGATTTCCTTGACTTTGGAATAACTTAATTCCTTTTTATCTCTTTAGCCTTATTCAAATGAAACTAACAAACTATAAGTTCTTTTGTGTACATGCTGGCTGCTTATTTTTAGGACAGAATAATATTAAAACCGACTCTGCTGAAACTGGATTGCCTTTATTTACCTCAAATTTTCTTTGATTGTTTTATCTGCTATTTTTACCCTTTGTTGGGGGGTGTCTTCTGCAGGATAAGTAATCACACAGCACATTTCATCATGGTATTCGAGTTATATATAGACGCGGCGGCATTGACATTTGCAATTTCAGATAGACTTGCTCAAAGTGAACTCTCTCCTAAGTGGTCTTACTGCTTATATATTTTGCATTGGAAGAAACCGTAAGAACTACATTCTTAAGGCTTTGGTACCTGATACATTACGAATTATATGATTCTAGGTGATGAAGAGATGGTAGGTTGACATTTATTTACTAACTCATAAGTTATGCTGCATATTCTTTTTCAATGGTTTTGTCCGATAATTCATCCTAGAATGAAAGGGAGTTTGGTTTTGTTTTGGGGTATTAGGTGTTGGGGAAATGTGTTTGGTCTTATTCTTGAGGAGAAATGTTACTAGACATTTCTCTCTATGCATTTCATGTAAGTTTTTGTTTGATTAGGGGGTGTTGCATAAAGTTTTCATGTTATGTCACTATTATAGTGGTAAAGGGTTAATTACACTTAGAACCCCTCTGGAATAGCGTAACTACAAACCCCCATGCTCGAACTTTTATAATTACCAACACCCACCCTCCAACTTTGTTTCATTAAGAAACCAAATGAAACTTGTCGAATAACCATTATGCCACTGGGTATCTTTGTAATATTTATCTATACTATTATATAGAGCACCAAGGGGTCTAATAATCGTTTTGGTGTCTTGGTGGTGTTGGTATATTTGGTTATTCTTTTGTTTAACTTCTCTCTTGTCTCTCCTTTATATTCCTTCCCCCACCCTCCCACCCTCACTGCACAAAATCTTTTTACTCTTTTTGTGTTTTTGTAATCATATATTTTTATTTTTAAAATTATTTTAGTTTTCACTTATCATTAATCTAATAAAAATATTTAAACTAGTTTTTAAGAAAATATAATAATTAAAGAAAATATAGCAACTCTTCTAATTCAGTTGTTTCATTCACAACTCCAGGATTCGAACTCTGAACGTTGTTTAAAGGATCTAGTATTTGATCCTGCTAGATGTGGCATGCTAGTTTTACTTTAGTTTATAATTTGTGTACTACTGCAATGCGGCTTATAATAGTTGTTGTTGTTTTAGAAATGTAAGTATTTCTTTTTCTTTTTTTTCCCCCATGGTTTCTGATTTTTCAAAAGAGAAGGCGTTGTATTATATTTCAAACTGTTAATATTAGAACAAAAAGCCATATTTATCTAATAGAATGTAAGATAATTTCTAATCTAATCCCTATCTGTACAAGGTAGCCAAAACAACTTGCAATGTCTATTTTTGGTCTCATAATACTAGAAAAATACTTTTTTTTATTTTTTTGTTTTAAACATGTAATCCATTTGAACTATATAAATATCACTTTTGATTTAAGTTTCAAATATTACATAGAGCGAGTTAGGGGGACCTTCAAGTTCAGTGAGGGGCAAACTAGGAAGTATACATTAAAAATTGATGATTCATTATTTTCCGTTAAAAGATCTAACAAAAGGTGTAGTTTGTTTAATGGCAAAAGGTTAGAGAGGAAGTGTTAGTAATTATGAAAGTTTGAGGGTGGAATTGGTAATTTTGCTATTCTAGAGAGGTCTGTAGTTTTTTCTTTTTTCTTTTTTCCTTTTTTTTGGGTAAGTAGAGGGGTTTGTAGTTGACACTTGAAATATAAAATTTATATCAAAATTATGATTTAAAGATACAGAACTATATTTTTGATTGATATGATTGAGATGGCTAGAATTTTCTAATAATATTTTGACAAAGAAAAACGCATTTCCAAAGAAATCTTTGATTTTATTTTGAGAATTGAAAAATATTTTTCCAAAATGAAACCAATTACATCATTCTTGGCTTCATGGGGAATGAGTTTCATCTACTTTAATTATTTTCTTCACTGAACAAACACAATGCTAAGAGGGAGAAAAACAATACCTTTCTTTATTGATAGCAAGCTCTAACACTAGAACAAGCCCTTAATTCTCAGAGATTGAAAATATAGCACTCATTTCCAGCAAAATATTAAGCTACTTATGTCACTTGAAACCACTCCACTAGAAAAGATTGTTGCTCTTTTCAAGGGTTGGGTGGTGTAGGAATCCCCAAACCAAAAGGGTTAGGCAAATACGTGTCATCATTGCCGGGAACATTACGGCTGCCCGTTGCTCCACCGATCGAACCAATGATTGTCGGTATGGAAGAACCGATCGGTCCTTGTGTCCCAGTGATGGGATCGTATTTAAAGGGATTGTCACCCATTTTGGGGATCACGACACGGCCGATGCCCGGAATGAGCACCGACTGGTCACGAGATTCGAGCCACTTGGAGTCGCCTGATGGAACGTTTCGTCCTGCAAGCGACTCCGACGCCAGAGAGATCGTGACTAAGAAGAGGAGTACGAGGGCCTTAGTGGAAGAAGCCATTGTTTTCCCTTTGAGAATAATGTGGAAATTAAGGAAATATGAGGAATATGGAGTTGCTTGGTGATGAAGAAGGGAAAGGACTTTTGGAGGCGGTTTTAATAGTGTAATTAGGTGGCGATTTTGGCGGTGAGTTAAAGCCTGAAAGGATTTGTGTCGTTGTAGATGAATGGACTTTTCATGTAAGATGATGATGTTTAGGGCTAATAACAAGGTGTTCAAATGATACTTTCACAAACCAAACATAAACGGCTATTTAATTCATAGATTTTCCAAATCATCTATAATGTTACATGCCTAACATCTATACGTGCATGCAAATTGATATGTTTGTAGATAAGAACGGTGTTCACGTGGATAGAAGAAAATGTTCCCCCACTGACAAATAATTGAAAACGACTCTTTTCCATGTATTTGTATATATATATATATATATATATAAACTATGCATTTGATGTATATGACAAACGAATAAGTACTTCTTGACCCCATAAAATTTAGCGTAACAATACTGAGACCCCTTGCTGTGAGACACCACATTCTTCTTATAGTAAGATATATCCATTCGTATATGTATTTAATTTTAATAAAGTATTGTTGTCGATTTTCTCGACAGAAACTTTCTAACTTTTAGATTGTCAATTGAATCGAAATAGAAATGATTTATAATTAGAGATTGTTCCAAAATTGGAGGGATTAATGTAGTGTAATAATTTAGAGTAAGTACATTTGGAATATATATAAAACTTATCTATTTATACTATTATAAAAAGAAATCTTATTTTATCTCACAAGGGAAAGTTATTTTGTGTCATTTCACAACAATTGTCCTTTATTTTTCTATAAAAATGAATAAGAAAATACTCCCTCAGTCCCATTTTAGTAGTTGTCCTAGGTTTTTTCATATATACCAATAAGTCAATTAATTGCTCCCCTTTTAGCTAAATTTATAAAAAATTGACAAATATACCCTTCTTTTTGGTTGATTGTATAATGATAGTTAATGAGTTTTAGTTGAAAAAAATGAGGGTAAATTTGAAAAAGAAAAATGAATGATCTCTTAAATCTTCAAAATGACAAATATTGTGGAACAAAAAAAAAAAAAAAAATTTCTAAAATAACTAATAATTTGGGACAAGGAGAGTATATAGTTAAGGGTAAGAATGGAAGTTTCTATACTTTGGGTAGTTCTCACACCAGTTTTTTATTGCCAAATTTATCCTTTTGCTTATCAGGTACATTTTAATTAAATCGTAAGTTTATAATTGTAATTGTTGGCATTTAAATTTTGTCCAATTAAAAATCGACAAGTTTAATTAAAATATTGAATATTAATTAAATTTTCTATTGATAGTTTGAAATTTTCTAAATTTAATTTTAATATTAAATAGTTAATATTAATTGATATTTTAGTATTTGTTTTATTTACAAATAAGATGCCGCAAAGTGTCAACGTGAAGTGTTTTAATCAATCAAATCAAGTTGTGCAAGTCAAAAGTCCAAAACCAATCAAATTGTGATAGGTGACACATTTGGGATTGCGGGCCAATCAGATAATGACGTGCAAATGATATTTTCTCTTTAAAATAAATTTATATGAAAAAGATAAATGTTTAAGAAATCTATAGCAATTCAAAAGATCCGGCATAAACACCTATAAAAGGGAGCCATTTGGAGCTCAAACGAAAATAAAGAAGTCTTCCAGAGCTAGAGAAGTCGAAGTAAATTCCGAAGTTCTCTCAAGCCAAACCTAAGAAGATATGCGAAAATCTAGATGAAATTCCCGTTGTTCTTCACGAATATTATCAAATCAAGGTGTTCAACCCTCGGTCAAGGTGTTAGGCCCGCGTATTGGTGTTTCCCCCAAGTTGACTTCATGACGATTAAATAGACGTTCAAGGTATTTTTTGCGAAAGTCATTAAAAGTAAGATGTTAGATCTGCAATCAAAGTGTCAAACCAACAAATTGAAGTTTTCTTCCAAGTTAGATTCAAATTAAGTTCACAGTATTTACGACATTCTTCGTGGAATTCATCAAAATTTACGATGTTTGAATCGTAATCAAACTACAAAATCTACGAATTGCGTTATTGAAGGGCAAAACATTTGGGAAAAAGAATCACTAGATTAGTCTTTTAGGAGATTATTTTTTGTTAAATTATATTATTTTTCCTAAAATTCAAATATTTGTCACATATTTTTCTTGTCTTATAATTTATATTTGCAGGCTTGAATTTTGTGTAAACAAATTTCTGGCAAGCCTGGTGGGATGAATCCTACCCATCTCTTTTCTCCTAACAAACTCATCAAATGACTCTTTCAACAAGTCTAATGACCCATAAGAAGAACAAACTCGCTTTAGCTAAGAAGGATGCTTACAACAAGTCTGATGAGGATGCTGTCAATTAATCCGCAACCAATGTCAAGATCTCTGAGTTACGTGGGATGATGCCCTTTTTGTTAGTTTGTGTTTGTTACATATATATATATATATATATATATTATTTGAATGGTGCATTTTTTATATTTAATGGTGAATTGTGCATTTTTTAGTGTTATTTGACAATATAATGGGTATCTTTAGGACTAAATTATAGTGGCAATGTTGGCTTTTCTTTTTTGTTTTTTTTTTGTTTTTTTCAAATACTCTGAACATAATTTTTGTTGATGAGTGTATTAAATATTTGGTCTTCCCAACTAAAAAAGTTTGATTTTGGATAGAAAATGAATGAAGGACCAAATGTGTTTAAAAAAGGGCCACATTTGAGATTCTAGGACAAAATGTGCGAAAAAAGGACCAAATGTGTAAAGACACATTAAATTATAGGGCCACATTTATTAAGCAAAAAGGTATGGGGCCAAATGTGTTACAAAGCTATAGGACCAAAAGTCTAATTTTACCTGCCATAAAATATGCACTTTGTCCTCTTCTAACAATTATTTTTGAACTTATTGTGTTTGGCCCATCATTCTCAGTTCAATTATTTTTGAATTTCTGAAAAATGCTCTATTTTTAAGAATAGGTACAAAGGTGTTTTCAAAAATATTTTTTTATTTCATCAACTCAAATGAGAAGGAATTATTACAATTTATTGTACACTTAAACTTGCCTAATTAAAGTGTAGGGAAAAATGGAAAAAATAATAATAAAATAATGTATAAAATGAAAAATATTATTTTTCTGAAATTCTAAAATAAAAATATCTTACTATAATTTTTATTGGTAATTTAAAATTTAAAGTTTTATAAATTAATAAAATTTTATTAGTAGACAATCTTAATTAAGCAAATCAAAGATATTAATTGCAAATTAAAAAAAAATATATTTAGAAAACATACTATTTTATGATATTCTTTAGCTAAAGTAAGGGATTTTTAATTTTAATTTAACTTTATCAAAGGTTCTAAAAACATAATATCGTATAAGTATTTAACGAAAATAATAAGGACGTATATACATGTCAAATCTTCTATCAATAAACATGGTTCATATAATAGGGTAACTTACCATAATTAATTGCTTCTAATGCCTTTTGATGCAACTATATATCTAAATCTATATTACCATGACAATAACAATTAGTAGAATTTGACTTTAAGGACAATAATGTTATTAAATATGTTCAAAGGTAGTAGTAACTACTACTACTACTACTAATAATAATAATATAGATGATAACATTAAATAGTTCAAACATAAATTAATAAGACAACAATCTATTTGGCAAATTAGAGTCAGAATTTTTTTTCAACATAATTGCCACACATACTTCATAACTAAAATAGCTCACCACACCATTTTACTTAACATATATTAGATTATATTAAATTTGTGTAATTAATTATGGCATTTTTTAAAGAAAAAAATATAGAGAAATAAGAGACATGTATTTCTAAATTCTAATAATTTAACAATTAGATTGATTCATTGATTGACATAACGTAAATGAGACATTGTAAATAAAAGTAAAATATTACTATTTGCGTACTTAAACTAAAATATTACATAACTTAAATTAATGGAATTTTAGACAAATATTTGTTTTTTTAAAATAATTATTAACAATCACATGCCTATACAAATCAAAAGTAAGAATTATTAGAATTTCATAAATGTCAAAATAGAGCACAATGAGGCTCTTAGTATCTGTAGAAGCATTTAACTGGAGAACTATGAATTTTCTAAATTATAGATACATATAAGAAAAATAATACTTTTATCATCAACAAAAAAAAATTATGAGTGTTATTTACATGTTCGAGTTTCTAATTGTCCTTTCATGTTTTATGTAAAGTTCAAATCTTACATTATTATTTAGGAAAACTTGTATAAGAAATATCATATTCATTTTAAATTTAGGTGACATATATATAATATAATATGTGTGTGTGTGTAGATAGAAGATGGGGGCTTGGTAGGGGGTGCATGGGGGGGGGGGGGGCTGGTGGGAGTTTTTGTGAATTTAAATATTCATAAATTTTCAACAAATCAAATGAGATGATAAGTATATAATTTTTTAAATACACAAATGAAGCTTAAAGAAATATTGTTAGATATTAATATGGTATATAGCTTTAGAAAAGTATGTTTTTAAACATATGTTTATTTGGATATTTTTACAAATATAAAGAACAAATTATGATAAAAAAAAGATGAGGATTTCTAAGAATAAAGATAGGTTAATTGATATTATAAAAAAAAGGTGTACTTAAAATTTAAAAATATGATGATATCATAAAATGATAATAGATTTTTTTGATGAAAATAATTAATATATCATTCATTATAGACTTTTATATAAAAAAAAAACTCTATGTGAAAAAAATAAGGTATGATGAATGATATAATGAATAATAGAATCGAAAAACGTGTATATATACTTAGAGAGAGAGTTTTTCTATGTGAAAAAAAATATAAAACATGTATTGCATTGAATTTTTTTTTATAACAATATATTATTGTACCACTTAAATTGAAATACATAGAATTAAATACATTATACGTACATACCTATTTTTGTTGGAAAATAAGAATATGATTGAAAATCTAAATCAAAATAGTAAAAACCATCTTCAATATTGAAATTTATATTAATCAAAAATCACTCCAAGAAGTTCATAATTTAGTTTCATTGATAGATGAAAAAGGGATTATTGCATAAAAAGCCCATGAGATGAAGAGCAGACTGGTAGGTGTTGCCGCTCAAGATGGTGGAACTAGTGACTCAGAGGTGGTGGTGGTCGCGAGTGGCGTGGTGGTTTCAGCCATTCCAATGGTGCTTTTGAGGGTGACTTGGGCATGTTTTGACTGGTTTTTTATGAAGAAGCTTATGGTGAAGTCACTTTTCGAAAATAAGCAGTATAGGAGGTCAATTCGGTCGAAGACATGGCGGCGGTTTGTTAGGGCTTGCTACTGTTTTTCTCTAATTAAATTCAGGCGGCTTGAGGTTTGGAGAAATTGATTGAAGTGTTTTGTTATTCTTGGTGAGGAGCATCTGGTGATGATGTTGGGATAGTTTTCCGGCGACTGCAAACCTCAAGGGATGCATACAAATCTAGGATTCAGCATATTGCGAGAGAGATCCATTTGAAAGAAAGCTGCAAAGAGAACTATATCACATCATGAAATTTATTCCACTCGGTGAAACCACAGAAAATGCCCTTATCAATCAAGAAAAGTGGTTAGAGGAGAGTCAAGAGAAAATAGATACCACGACGCCACATTCTATTCCGAACATGGTTTGCTAAAACACGACTATAATAGCCGGAATGCAACCGGAATGCCGGCCTCCATTCCGCTGTTCCAATGTGTGTCGCAAACGGAGGTGTAGATTGTTGAATCATTTGTGCTCCTTTGTGCTCCTTAAGTGTCTATTTCTAGCAAACGAATGACACGTGAGCCATTGTGGCGAGAAGGAATCGTAGGATCGGCAGGTTCCTGAGCATGTCTCTTGTTCGGCAAGGTTGCTCATTGTCCAAAGTGATAAGCTTGTTATTGTTTTGGTAAGATAAAATTGACTGCATCAACAAACATCAATAGTATCATACTCTGTTTATTGGTTTCATATCATTAATTGTAATGTGTGTGTGTGTGTGTGTATGTTGACAATTTTCTTGTTATATTTTGATGTTTCAAAAGGCTTTGCACCCGAGCACTTGACGATATCACTAAATATTTTATTTATAAGAATGTTTGATTCTTGCTTGAGAAAGTGAATGAATGTAAAGCATAGCCAGTTGGATTCAAAGAGAGTGAATCTCATAATCAAGGGTGTTATGCCAAGTCCTATACTAAGTATAGTTGATTCAGTCCACTATTGGAATGTATTTTAAGAAATGATTATTTTGTAGAGTTTTTGTTTGGAAACATAGTTTATATTTGAGTTTTCTTGTTAACTTGATTGTGATATGTGATTGGGATTGAGGGTGTTAAGGTGGTATCAATATATATGATTGGGATTGAAGGTGTTAAGGTGGTATCCATATATAGGATTGGGATTGAGGGCGTTATACCAAAACTTAGCCCTTCTATAAGTCTCATTCATTACATTTGTGCTATGTTGAGTCCAAAAACATAAGAAAGATGCTCAACTTAGATTATTTTTCAAATTTTATATTTTGAGGGGACAAAGATGCAAATTCTTTTTTTGTCCCTTTTACTTCCCCCCACACCCAACCCAAAAAACACAACAAAACACACAATGCACACATACTTTAAAGTCGATTAGATAATATAAGTTGAATGTCAAAATTGAACAAATATTCAATTTTCCCATGATGTAAGGACTTCAATTATGGAAAAAAACATGAAAGGGATGATTGTAAGAGGTGGTACAACAACAACAATGAAGTGGCACTTGGTGTTTGGTTTTCAATACCTGTTTTGCCACATTTGATCATCTTACCTCACATTTTTTTTCTATGATAGTAGTCCTTACATCATGGGCAAGTTGAATTTTAATTCAATTTTAGATTCAACTAAATTTTAATTGTCAATTTAAAAGTGTGGGTGCGCTATGTGCTTTGTGTGTGCGCACTACTTTCTTTTTTGGGTGAATTACATCTACCTCCCCTGAGATTTGGCGAAATTACAATTTAACCTACGGTTTTTTGTAAATTACAATAAACCCCCTGTGGTATGAAATAATTACAAGTGATGGACGGAAAGTGCATAAAGTCCGTTTTGCCCTTTATTTTTTGCTGATATTAAATAGGACAAAGTACATCTACCTCCCCTGCGGTTTGGTGAAATTACAATTTAACCCACATTTTTTTGTGTGTATATTACAATAACCCCCTGTGATATGTAATAATTACAAGTGATAAACGAAAAATGTATAAAACCTACTCTAGCCCACAATTGACCTCACCAACGTGTTTCCCATATCGAAAAGTTTAAGACCCGCTTCAAGTTCACCGAAAAACTTGTCGGAAAACAGAGTAATTTTTTCAATATTATTACTTTTAGCCCCACAAAGATGTAATACATAACATACAATCCCAAATATTTTATATATATTACAAAAAAACCCCTCAAGGGTACTGATGAGTCAAGTGCCATTTCACCATGCCACGTCATCGCAATCTCCCAAAAGTCACAAATCCGCTAAGTATGGAATTGCCGCCCTCGAAGCCGTCGAGGCCCTCGAAAGGGCACACACACACACGCCAGCCTCGTTCCCTTGAAAACCCACAAGACGACAGGTTAGCAAGGGTGCCCTCGAATGGAGAGATTGCCCTCGATGGCGCTCCCATCGAGGGCCAAATCCCATACTTAATCGTTGCAAAGATGGGAGCTTTGACGGGACGAGTACAGCTGGAGATTACTGACAGGTCACGTTGGCACATGGGTCCATCCCATCAGACGTGGGCACATTAAATGCCAAGTCATAAATATAATCATTGGTCATAAATTCCCAAGATATCCATTTAATACCGGGCATGACCCCTCATTAATGATGAGTGAGAGTACCCGCCAAAAGACTGGAAAAAAGGGGACAAAAGGCACTTATTATAACAGCTACAGGGCTAAAGGTGACCGGATCCCACCAACCACGTCACATCAGGCTCCTCACTCTCATATAAAAGCTCCATACGGCTCTCCACTCAAGGGTAAGACATACTTTTTGCCTTGCAAACCAAGATAATATCGCTACTGTTCATCTTCTTCTTCTTGAACCTACCGCTGACTTGAGCGTCGGAGAGCCTATGCCGGGGCAAAACCGGCTAGTCTCACGTGCGTTCCTCCCTCTTTAGCAGGTGGGCCACCAGCAAATACTATTTCGAAGTGCGCAGTATTCGGACACGTGGACCAACCAAATCCGAACCGCATCATTTGGCGCTAGAAGGAGGGCCTAATCCTGTTCAAGAGGTGATTCTTTCTCAAGCAAGAAGGATGGTGAACACCCGGCGAACTCATATGTCCGCCACATCGGAGAGGGGCCACCGCGACCCTCCCGAAGTGACTCAACGGGCAGAGGAAGCCGTCAACGTCGCAGAGAGAGGAAAGGAACCTGCTGCACCCGCACTGCCCGCTGGCCCGGGGGCAGGACCCTCCCATAACCCCGCACCAGCTCAAGCAGCAGGGACGCAATAGGTTGAGCATACGGTCACCCTCTCCATCAGCCGGATCAGACAGCTGTTGGGGGCTTGCGATGACCAAACCCTAGTCCGGTTACTATCCGGGGGGCTATCTCCATCCCCTAATGAGGTAGGGCCTCCAGCCGTATCTCGCCGCAACGAGCATCATGATCCCCGCCAGAGCCAGTCCCCGCGTGAAGGGAGTCATAGACATAACCCCAGGGAAGAGGTCGCCGAATCAGGTAATATAGCCACTCGAAGGGTTCCTCCTGGCCGAAACGCCATGGATGCACCCGCCGGGTCCAGGGCTCCCGCCAGGTCCCGGTCTGGCGGTCATCGTCCGCTCCCTCGAAGGGCGGAGGAGCCGAAAGAGCTGGCTCGCATGCGCCAACAGGTCAGCGACCTACAGGATGAGATAGATCGCCTGTCCAGGCGTCGCGAAGGGGATAAAAGCTTAAGGGTGGAAGTAACGCGACAGCTGCCTCCTTACAACCACCGATTGGAGAGATCTCCATTTATTCTGGAGATTGCCGAGTCCCAGTTGGCCCCGGATGAACGCATGCCCACCAGCTTATCCCGTTATGACGGTACTACGGACCCGCTGGAGCACCTGACTCATTATGAGGACGTAGTAGGGGTGGCAACCAGCAACCTCCATCTATGGGCCCGTCTCTTTTCTACCACCCTCCAAGGGATCACCCTTACATGGTTTAAGAAGATGGAGGCACAGTCCATCTCCTCCTATGAAGAATTAGCAGATAAATTCTTGAACCATTTCGCCGCCAAGATGTCTACTAAGCTGTCCCATACTCATTTGTATGGAGTAGTCCAGAGAGAAGATGAAAGCCTGCGTGCTTTCATGGAACGATTTAACAATAAGCTCCTCAAAGTGGAAGATGTGGGGGTCGAGTTTGTCCGGCATGCGCTGTATCAAGCCCTAAAGAATGAGAAATGTGCGGAGGCCATTATTATGCAGGCCCCCCATACCATTGCCGGGATTCAGCAGCTGGCCTCCAAGTACATGGAAGTGGAGGAGCTCAACCTCATAAAGCACCCGCCCAAGGCCAAGGGCGAAGGTAGTACCAAACCCCGGGAAGACAAATCAAGGGGCAAGGAAAGGAAAGAGGTGGTCAGGAAATACAAAGAGTACTCCCCCCTTACCAAGACCCCAGCTGAGATCTTTTCATTCCTCGGGAGCCACACGCTTTCAACGCCTAAGAGGATGCCCGAGAGGAGGAAAGCCCGGAGGAGTGGAAAATATTGTGCCTATCATCGACAACATGGGCACAACACGGAGGATTGCTATAACTTACAGGACGAGATCGAGGCCCTGATTCGTGGTGGGAAGCTCCAGGAATTTGTTAAGAAGCTGGAGTACTACGACAGCCAGGCCTCCCAGATCCCTCGAGACCGGTCGAGGTCACCCAGAAAGGCAAGCCCGCAGAGGCATCCAGAAACTTCAAAAAGGGCTGGCAAGAGGCCCCTGAGCAACAATCACCCCACAAAAGGCACGATCCTCATGATCGCGGGAGGACCAGCAGGGGGTGATACTAGATCCTCTCGAAAGAAAGTTGGCAGGAAGCTCCGGTATGACCGGTTTGCCCTCGAGGATCCGGATTACCCCCAGCAGGTCAATGCTATCGAGGGATGCTCGATCGAGTTCACCGAAAGTGACAGGATCCCTGTCCAGAGCCCAGAGGGTCTGACTGAGCAACCTAATTATCCTATGGTGGTAACGGCCAATGTAGCTAACTTCGCCATTACCAAGACCTTGATTGACAACGGAAGCTCAGCCAATGTCCTATTCTACTCGACCTTACAAAAGATGGACATGGGAAAAATCGACTTGGAGCCGGTGAGGACGCCCTTGGTAGGCTTTGGGGGGTCCCAGATTCACCCCTTGGGCCAAATCAAATTGCCAACATCCCTCGGCAAAGAGCCCCACCGACGGACCTTGATGGTGAACTACCTGGTGGTGGACGCCCCCTTCGCCTATAATCTAATCGTGGGCCGACCGGCGCTTAATGCATTCCGAGCGGTGGTCTCAACTTACCACCTCATGATGAAGTTTCCCACCGAGACCGGGATCGGACAGGTGAGATGCGATGTAGTTGACGCATAGACCTGCTATTCAGTCTCATTGGGGATGAAGCCTGGGTCCTTGAAAAGGAAATCATCTGAGGCCAGCTCGGATAACGACTCCGGATGGGCAGAACTGCCCCCGACGAAAACGAGGAAGCTCGAGGACAGCAGGATCGAGCCCACTGGAGAATCTGAGACCATCGAGTTGGAGCCCGGTAACCCCGAGAAAACGACCAAGATAGGGGCTCAACTCGATCAAGCTAAGGAGATGATGCTTGTTCACTTCTTGCAAGAGAACAAGGATGTGTTCGCGTGGCAGCCCTCGGACTTCCCTGGAATAAGCCCCGAGGTCATTGTACATCGCTTGAATGTCGATCCCACATTGAAGCCTGTTAAACAAAAAAAGAGGGTCTTCGGGGCCGAAAGAAACAAGATAATCGAGGGGGAGGTGAATAAGTTGCTGAAGGCCGGCTATGTCATGCCTATATACTTCCCGGAGTGGCTGTGCAACGTGGTGGTCCCCAAAGGGCAAGGAAAGTGGAGAATGTGCAATGACTTCACGGACCTCAACAAGGCGTGCCCAAAAGATCCCTATCCACTCCCTCGAATCGATCAGCTTGTCGATTCGACGGCGGGCTGCGAAATGATGAGCATGATGGATGCCTATCAAGGGTACTATTAGATCTCCATGGCCCCGGAAGACCAATCCAAGACTTCTTTTGTGGTAGAGATGGGGGTCTACTGTTTCCTGGTTATGCCATTCGGCCTCAAGAACGCGGGGGCGACATATCAAAGGTTAGTGAATCTTATCTTCAGAGAGTTGATAGGACGGATTGTCGAAGTGTACGTGGATGACATGATCGTTAAGAGCCCGGAGGAAAGAGATCATCTCAAGCACCTTAGAGAGGTCTTCCAAGTACTAAGGGAATTCGGCTTGAAACTCAACCCCTCGAAGTGCATGTTTGGAGTTCGAGGGGGGAAGTTTCTGGGTTACATGGTCAGCGAGAGGGGAATCGAGGCCAATCCAGAAAAAATCGAGGCTCTGCAAAAAATCGGGTCCCCCAAATCCATCAAGGATGTCCAGAGGCTCTGCGACCGGATTGTCTCATTGAACAGATTCATATCTCAGTCGGCGGACAGGAACCTCCTTTTCTTCAAGAAATTGAGGAAAGTTCCTGATTTTCAGTGGACCCCCGAATGCGAGCAAGCCCTACGCGAGCTCAAAGAATATCTGGCCACCCCGCCTCTGCTAGCAAAACCGAACCCAGGAGAGAAGTTGTACGTGTATCTTGCTGTATCTCCAGAAGCGGTCAGCTCAGTAATCGTTGTCATAAGAGATCGGAAGCATCTACCGGTGTATTACCTCAGCAAAGTGTTGCAAGGGCCAGAAAAGAACTACCTGGAGATAGAGAAATTTGCGTTGGCCCTCATCTACTCCGCAAGGAAGCTGAGATAGTATTTTCAATCACACTCAATGGTAGTGCTTACCGACCAACCTCTCCGGCAAGTCATCTCAAAGCCTAACACGTCGGGCCGGCTTATCAAGTGGGCTATAGAGCTCGGGGAGTTTGATATATTATATCAACCAAGAACCGCCATCCAAGCCCAAGTGCTGGCTGATTTCCTCCTCGAAAGAGTGGGGTTGCCGGAAGAAAGTCCGCCTATCACCGACCCTTGGCTCCTACATGTAGACGGATCGTCCACCACGCAAGGAGGGGGAGCTGGCATCACCCTACAGAGCCCGGATGGTGATGTGGTGGAGTTCGCTATCAGGCTCAATTTTCCTGTCACAAACAATGAAGCAGAATATGAGGCCCTCATAGCTGGCCTCGAATTGGCAATTCGAGAAGGATTTTCCCATATTCGAGCCTTCACAGATTCTCAACTAGTTTCCAATCAGATCGGGGGAATATACGAAGCTCGGGATGCCATGATGACCAAATACCTCGAATACGTTTCCAAGCTGAAGGAAAGTTTCAAATCTTTCACTTTGGAGCAGATTCCGAGGGAAGAAAATGAGCGTGCCGACGCTTTGTCTAAATTTTCAAGTGCCCTGAAAGGCACAAGGGATCACGTAGTCAGATTTCAAACTCTCGACACCTCTACAATCCATAAGGGGGACGCCCCAGTCCTGCCTATCCGGCCCCTCGAACCCAGTTGGCAAGATGAAATCCGCGCCTTCCTGTCGGGAGAAGAGATTTCTGACCAAAACCAGTCGAGGAGGCTAAGAAGACAGTGCACGAGATATGCCTTGGACAGTGAGGGAAGGTTATTTCGGAAATCTTTTCTGGGACCCCCGCTCAGATGCCTCCTCCCCTCGGAAGCCCGAGAGGTGATGCAGTCTATTCACGAGGGGAGTTGTGGGAATCATGCGGGAGGGAGGTCACTATCCAAAAAGATTATGAGAAGTGGCTTTTATTGGCCAACTATTCTAAAAGATGCATTTGATTACACTCGAAATGCCCGAAATGCCAACTTTATGCCAACCTTCCTCACAAACCGGTGGCCGAGATGGTGAATGTGGAGATTTCATGGCCCTTCGATCAATGGGGGACGATGAGGTTGGACCTTTCCCTATGGGAAAAGGCCAAAGAAAATTCTCCATAGTGGCCGTGGAATACTTCACTAAGTGGGTCGAGGCGGAGGCCGTTCCCAAAATTACCGATGCCTCGATCCGGTCCTTCATATGGAAGAATATTATTTGCCGTTTCGGGGTCCCTCGAGTGCTGATATCAGATAATGACACCTAGTTTCAAAGTCGAGCCACGACGGAATGGTGTCAGAGTCATGGCATCGAGCAATAGTTCACATCCGTGGGAAATCCCCAAGCCAATGGCCAAGTAGAGGTAACCAACCGCATCATTCTCCAAAACCTTAAAATAGTGTTGGGCGCTTTCAAGGGAGAATGGGCGGATGAGTTGCCGGGGGTCTTGTGGGCTTATCGCACCACCCCTCGAACGGCAACGGAAGACTCCCCGTATGCCTTAGTGTACGGGTCCGAGGCAGTCATTCCAGCGGAAATATTGCACGACACGGCCAGAGTCGCGTTTTTCAATGAGTCCAGGAATGAGGAGAACCAAGCCACGGAGCTAAATTTGCTCGAGGAGAGAAGAGGTGCAGCCTGGTCGAGGATGCAAAAATACCGAGCCTCCATGGCCCGAGCATACAATAAAGGAGTACGCCCCAGAAATTTCCAACTTGGCGACTTGGTCCTTAAAAAGGTTGAAGTATCCAAGCACGTGGGAAAATTAGACCCTAACTGGGAGGGACCTTACAGAGTTGTGAAGGTTTCAAAAAATAATGCGTACGGGCTCGAGGACATGGAAGGAAGGGAACTACCTCGACCATGGAATGCTTCGAATCTCAGAAAGTTCTATGTATAAGATAAGTTTGCTCGACCCCTCCTCGATAGTTGGTAGAAATTTGCGTCGAGGATGCTTTTTGATTCGAGGAAAATGTAAAGATGTTTTAATAAAAATCCTTTTCCTCTCGAGTATCTTTGAAGTGTTCTCGCACATTTACGATTAAGCCTTGGTGAAATATGGTTTGGCGCAATGATAAGACTTCCGTGTCTCTCGATTCCACTTATGATTTATACAAATGAAACGGCGCCTCTCGATTTCATCAAAGTATCATTCAAAGACAAAAATAAAGAAAAGACATAACAGTAATATAAGCGTGAGAACTAATCTTTTTACTTAACAGGGGAAGCCTCGAGTGGGCCATTTCATTAAAAGAGCCCGAGGGCGAAAAGGTTACAAGGACTTAAGCGGGCAAAAAACAAAAAAGAATAGGGGGGGGGGAAGATTACATAAAAAGGGTGGGGCTTAACTGGACCTAGTCGCTGAGTTCGACGGGCCTATTCTCCTGACCCTCTTCGCCCCCGTCACCGGCAAATGCCCCCGCTCCGTCCTCTCCATTCTCGTCCTCAGGGTCGTTGGGAGTGCTAGGCTCGGCCATCTGTTCCTTCCAGGTCTCGGGGGCCGGCATAGAAGGCATTGGAACATCCTCTTCCCCCGATGACTCGCCCTTCGCAGTCTCCGGCGTGGGAATCTCGAGGCGACGGAAGGCAAAGTTGAATTCGCTTCCTTGGAAGTCGAACTCTTTGGATTTCCCCGTCGAGGGCGAAGCCTCATCAACCGGCCCCCCGCTGCGGTCAAAGGAGAGCCCCACCGACTCTCGATCAAAGTCCTCTCTTAACTCGCCTCGAGTTTGGAGTTGATCGAGGACCAGTTCTACGGCCTCCGCAGAATCCTGGAAACCGAGGTACGTCCTGATGTAGTCGAACGCCTCGCTCACGAAGAACCTCGAGAAGGCCCGCTTGATCCTCTTATGGCATCGTGCGGGGAATATCCATTCCGCTATTTGAAGCCCCGCCTTGACGCCTTCTCCATAGTTGCGGAAAGCCTTGGCCTCTGCCTCGGCAACTTTGTTATTAACTACCTCGAGGCGTTCTTTCGCGAAGTCGCGAGCCAATTCGGCCGTTTTGCACAACTCCCGCGTTTCCTCCCAAGCTTGGGCCGTGCGCTTGACTTCGTCGTCCAGACCCGCACACTTCTTCTCGAGCTCCGCAATGCGAGTCTGGGCAGATTCGAGGAGCTGCTGGCTCTCCTGCAATTGCCCTCGAAGATTATCATTTGTCGAGGCCAGCTCCCCAGCAAGGACTTCGGTCTCCTCGAGGCGCTTCTTTATCTCAGCAGGCGCCTACTTATTCTTTTTCTTCTCCTCTCGGAGGAGCCTCTTGTACTTATTCTTCCCCCGCCGGAAGACGCTCGCACGGCGGAGAAAATGGTGAGACAAGGGGGCAACCACCTGTCCAGAAAGTCGACAGATGAATAATGAGTTCAAAAAAAAAAAAAAAAAAGGATGGATGGATGAAGTTTGGGGCATGTATTCTTACCCCAATTAGGGCGTTGGCCAGATTGGTCTCCAGATCAGTCATGGAGCACTCCAATAGAGCCCGATGGTCGTTGGGAAACTGAAGACCCCGAAGAAGGGCCAAGTTCATCTTCGTATCAGTCTCGTTGGCCCCTATCCCGGTGATATGAAGATTAGAGTGGTGGTGATCGAGGTGGATAGGATTGCTGGGCCCCGCGTCTACACATTTGAGTATCTCGTCCTCCTCGTCCGACTCCGGGGGCTCGGGGCTCACCACCCGTTTGCCTTTTCCCGGGGGATTGGCTTCTGCTTTTTGGCCCCCCGAGCAGCCTCCTCGTCCGCCGCTCTCTTCCGAGAGCCCTCAGTGCCCCCTTTGCGGATGGAGACCCCTGGCAAAACCCATCGAGGGGCGGCACCCTTGGGACTTGGCCGGGTTGAAGGCGCTGATTGTGCTGTCCCAGTAGGGGGGCTGGCAGAACTCACCCTAGTTCGAGGCGAGGCCTCGGTGGGTGCCCCAGTTGATGTTGGCCTTGGCGAAGGCCTTGAAGTAGCAGTAGCAGGGGCCGGCGCCCTAGGAGCTGGGGTCGGCACTGAAGCAGGAGCCTCGGATGGAGGCGTTGGTTGTTCCGGGGGCGGAGCGCTACCCTCATCGCCCCTTGGGGCCGTCGCCTCCTCGGCCGGAGATGCCCCCCCTGCTGTAGTCCCCTCGGCTGAATCGAGGGATCTCAGCCTCTGTTTCTTCCGCGGAGGCCCCAACCCCTTGGCTGGAACCCTCTCCGGCCCCGGTATCTTTTCTTGGCCTCCTCGCCTTCTGAGTGAGGGGTCTGTAAAACGGCGTCACCCTGGGTCGTGGGGCTGGGTTTGGCTCCTTTGGCGGTCGAGCCTCGCCAACAGTACTGTGCGTGCGTCCATGAGAATTTGTAAAGCTGCAAAGAGAAACTATTATCCTGCAAGAACCTCGAGAAACAATATAAAATGCAGAAAAAACAAGGGGAAGAAGACTTAGGCCCTAAGGTGGTTCTCGATAAAGGGTTGACACCGCGTACCGGGACGCTCGCCGGGGCCAGGGTCACCAGTGGCGCTCGAGAGGCGACACACGCGAAGTATGTCCTCGGAGGTTAGATAAACCGCGCACATCCTCCCTATCTTCGCCAAGTCCTCCACTTTCCCCTCGTCAAAGCTTGGCTCCTCATGGAACTGATTCCGATTAAGTATAGGAGGCTGACGCCAAGTCGAGGGCATACCCAACTGCCCTCGATCCTCCACAAAGATGAACTTCCTTTTCCATCCCGACCCGTGGGAGGATTTGAAGCCGTCCAGTACCTTCGAGGAGCCAGAACGGGCTGATAAGTACAGGAATCCGGGCCCATCATCTGCTGATTCGCCAGGGCCCGACCGAACCGACGCGTTCGATCTGAAAAACTCCAAAAAATTGGCCGGGCTTGCCTCTTCCTTCAAACACTTCATGATCACCACGAAGGCGATGATGATCATGATGGAGTTCGGCACCAATTGACAGGGGCAAATCCCAGTGAACTCGAGTAATCACCGGACTTCGGGAGGAAAAGGAAGGCGCAATCCCGCCTCGAAGTGATGAAGATTGAGGGCCATACATCCTTCCCTTGGCTCCACCATGTTCTCCGTTGGGCCCGGCATATGAATGGGGAACTGGACCCCATATTCTTCCCTGATCTTCTCTAACCTCTGCCACTGTGATGTTGCTGGTCATATCCCGGGGGAGGGAGGCTGTTTGAAATTTGCCCATTCGCGCCTCGTATTTTTGGGCTCTTTGCCGGGGACCCACTCGGTCCTGCGTCCCCCCTAGCGGGCCCCAACATCTTCCTCCTGGGGCGGGGGCGAACCTCCTCTGGCGCATTGCCCGGCGCTTCTCCTCTCGTGCCGCCCTTTGAAGGCGCCTCGGTGAGTGTAGCTCCTGTGTCCTCACTGGCGCGACCCGCCCCAGTGCCTGAAATCGACTGGGAGGGGAGGCGAACCTCCCTCTCTGCCGCCAAGTCCTCAGGTGTAGGGTCAGAGTCATCCAGTATCTTTCTCTTGGGTCCCATGGCGGCTATGGTTTTTTACAAAAAAGAAGGAGAAATTTGAGAAGGAAAAGGGGATTCACCTGAAATGATGACGAAAACTTGAAAATGTCGTGAATGTGGTGGAAATCCTTAAGCCAATCATCTGAATAAGTATAGCAGGCGGAAGAAAAAATCGGATTGTGGTGAAACCTGCAACTATTTATAGGTTATACGGGAAATCACCCACCATTATGGCACCTCGGGCACGATGACCCAAAAAAGCCTGCAATAATGGCGACAGAACACGCCCTTTCGCGTGAAAACCCTTCGGCCGCCCAAAATTAATGGCTGGAGACATGACACGTCCCCCCAAATAGACGCGTGAGCTGACAAGCTGAAAAGGTGCGGCTCTTCATGCCCTAATGGCGTTTCAAATTCAAAAAACGCAAGGACGTTTGACATCCTGCTCATAAATGCACTCTTGAAGGCTGACGTCCTCGTCACACTCAAGAGTGGGGGGGCTAATGATGAGTCAAGTGCCATTTCACCATGCCACGTCATCGCAATCTCCCAAAAGTCACAAATCCGCTAAGTATGGAATTGCCGCCCTCGAAGACGTCGAGGCCCTCGAAAGGGCACACACACACACGCCAGCCTCGTTCCCTTGAAAACCCACAAGACGACAGGTTAGCAAGGGTGCCCTCGAATGGAGAGATTGCCCTCGATGGCGCTCCCATCGAGAGCCAAATCCCATACTTAATCGTTGCAAAGATGGGAGCTTTGACGGGACGAGTACAGCTGGAGATTACCGACAGGTGCAGCCCACTGCCACCTACTGTATCACGTTGGCACATGGGTCCATCCCATCAGACGTGTGCACATTAAATGCCAAGTCATAAATGCAATCCTTGGCCATAAATGCCCAAGATATCCATTTAATGCCGGGCATGACCCCTCATTAATGATGAGTGAGAGTAGCCGCCAAAAGACTGGAAAAAGGGGGACAAAAGGCACTTATTATAACAGCTACAGGGCTAAAGGTGACGAGATCCCACCAACCACGTCACATCAGGCTCCTCACTCTCATATAAAAGCTCCATACGGCTCTCCACTCAAGGGTAAGACATACTTTTTGCCTTGCAAACCAAGATAATATCGCTACTGTTTATCTTCTTCTTCTTGAACCTACCGCTGACTTGAGCGTCGGAGAGCCTACGTCGGGGCAAAATCGGCTAGTCTCACGTGCGTTCCTCCCTCTTTAGCAGGTGGGCCACCAGCAAATACTATTTCGAAGTGCGCAGTATTCGGACACGTGGACCAACCAAATCCGAACCGCATCAGGTACTATTGGAACTTTACATACAAAAACTAACGGAACCCTAACGGTCATAAACGGTTGGGGTAAATTGTTAGACAGAATATACCACAGGAGGTTTATTGTAATTTACAAAAAACCGTGGGTTAAATTGTAATTTCGCCAAACCTCAGGGGATGTAGATGTAATTCGCCCTTCTTTTTTTTTTGGGCCGGGGGGGGGGGTGGGTGGGTGGGATAGTGGCGGTTGAGATTAAAAGAAATAATATATATATGTATATGTATGTATATTATTTTATTATAATTAAGAATAAATCCAGACCATTGATTTTTATTGAAAGGAGATTCAATGCTCGTATAAAAATGATATAACTGCAATTTACCCCTGCAAAATATGAAATTTGTAAAAGGACTTACTGATATTTTTTGTTAGAGTTATTGAACTTAATGTGGCACAATTATAATGAATGTGAGCAAAATTTAACTAGGGTAAAGTTAGAAGACCAAAAATGACATTTCTTTTAAAATAAAAATAAGTAGGAAATTGTTTTATTTAATTTTTAAGAAGAGATATATTATCTCCTATTTTTTATACTCTTACAAGCCTTGCATATTTTTCTTACATTTCTTATTGAATTGTGCATCATATATGGTATATATCAAGCATAAAATACTTTGTTTTAGTCAAGTTTTTGTATATGATAAATCAATAACATTTGATATTCTTTTAAGGCCAGAACGTTTTGAATGAACAAGTAATTATCTTACTCCATTCTCAACTATTAATTTGTTATTAATGTAAACAACTAACTTTTGAATTCTGTGATAACTCCTTTGCTTCTTAACTATATTTTTATTATTGAAAATTCTCTCTTGATGAATGCGTAGGGCCTTGAGTTTGAAGGTCCGACTGCGGTACTAGATGAAGTGGGGCGAGAGGGAATTGCATATGGTGGCATCCATTAAACTGTTAGAGGAGGAGCTTGGAAAACTATCAGTAAAGGCATGTTCAATCAATGAACTGAAGGACTGTAATCCGATTGCACTAGTATGAATGGTGTAGGCTCACATGTCCTACCATAAGGAGAAGTTCAAAGCGATGTGGAAGCGAGTTTGGAAATTGAAAGGGAAATTCACCGTGACAGACATTGGACCAAATCTCTACTTGATAAGGCTTGACAACGGGGAAGAAAAAGTTAAGATAATGGATGGGAGACCACGACTCTTTGAGGACCAAGTGGTGATCTTTGTGAATATTAACTAACTCACGACGTTGGATGACCTGGACCTTTCTGAGGCGCCATACTGGGTTCGAGTGGGAAATGTTCCAAGCATCTGTGATAAGGAGGATGTGGCTCATTAGATTGGGATGTTATTCAATGGACTATTAGCCTAGGAAAGTCATGGAAACTCAGTCCGAATTCCTGTCCGACTAAACCTATCTAGGAAACTGATAAGGGGACGTTTCATTGAAACACCAGTTCTTGAACCAACATAGTTGGCGTGGTGGTTCAGCACCTCGTCCCTTAAGCATGAGGTCAGGGGTTCGATCCCTACCCATGTGAATGGAGCAAACCATTTGGCCAGTCCCCTACCGCTTAGTGCGCTGACAGTAGGGACGAGGGATTAGTCCTCTGGCTGTCGGCCAGAGGGATACCCTGGGAAATCAAAAACAAAAAAAAAGAAACACCAGTCCTTGGGATACACTGAGTTTGGTTTCAATACGAACGATTGGTGACTTTTTGTCATGGCTATGGGACGATTGGACACACATTGAAGGATTGTCCAGAACAATCACCGAGCTAGAAAATACCAGCAGAATTCCCTTATGGGTCGTTTCTTCATTATGGGACGGGAAAGGCTTTTATCCAGAACGGGGAACACCAAGGCAATAAAGTGGAAAGGGGCAATTCTACATCAGGGCGACTCACAATCGTCTGTGTTAGGAAGAGGTAACGGCGGTGAGAGAACTGGGAGACAAGCAAATTAAGGAATGTTCCAATTATGGGAACAGAAACCTAGACCTAACAAAAGATAACATATCGCATGCAACTAGGGAACTTAGTAATATCTCTTATATGGACCTAGCAGATAAAGCTGGAGGAGATTCGACTAACAATGGAAACTTGGAAAAATTGGACCCCATCTTACAAAATGTGCTTCGTCAGAATCTGATAGAACATAAAAATACAATGGACTACATGGAGAATGAGATGGCAGTAGAAAGTAGTCAGCAAACCAGTACCCAAAAATCAGGCCAGTCGCGAACACTCACCAGTAGGCCTTGACTAAAGCGAAGGAAATTCACGAGTTAGAAGACTAATTTGAAGGAGCGAGTGGAAACGAAATTAAGGGAGCTAAAACGACTGGCTAGAGGTATAATCTGGCCTAGGGAAGAGGAAGTGGAAATAGAGGAAAAAGCAACAAAGAAAGGCGGATATGAAAACAACACTATCGTGGACGTTGGGCAAGTGCCCCAGCCCCATGGGGATTAAATATCTATTATGGCTTGGAACGAACGGGGGTTGGGAACCATCGTACTGTTCGACACCTTTGGACTTTGATCCGTCATAAAGGACCTAAACTGTTGCTCATTCCTGAAACGAGATTGAAATAGGCGGAGGCAAAAACATTAGGATCAAACATTGGTTTTCACGAATGCAATCGCAAGGAAGTGTGAAGTAAATGACCATGGTTGGGAAGGTGGAGGAATTTTTTTTCTGTTAGAAGGACCCATGCGCAGTAACATTATTGTCAAAGTCGAAACACTATATTGACGTGCTGGTGAAAAACAAGAGCTTGGGTGAAACGTTGTTTTGCACCAGAGTCTATGGCCACCCACTGGCTCATCGGAGAGCAGAGATATGGGCACTGCTACGAGACTTGAGATCGAACGTGAATGGCCCATGGATCATGGTAGGGGAATTGAATGAGGTTCTATATAACGACGAACTTTATAATATGAACCCGAGGCCAATGACACAACTTAATTCATTTTGGGATTTGGTTGATTACTGGGGGTTTTGTGACTTGGGATTTAGGGGCACTCTGTTTACATGGAGTACGGAGGGAATAGGGAGACCTCGAAAGGAGGCATGACTCTAAAAGGTGTTAAGAACATCAAGACGGATGAACTTATATAGGGGCTGGGGTAAGCCACTACCCCATGGCATTGTCAGATCACATGGCGCTAACAGTTCAACTAATATTATTTTTAGGCCGTCATAGGAGGTTTTATTTCGAGCATTTCTACACAGAAAGAATTGACACAGTGGAGGTTATCAAACGGGCATGGGGAGAGCATACCAACAATGGAAGTTCAAGCTTTGAACGTTTCGAGCAGAAAATTGGTTGTTACTCTAGTGAGTTGGCAGAATGGAATTGTGATACAGTGGGCAACATCCCAAAAAAGTTGAGAGCGGTCCAATCCGAGCTCGAAGCGGTTACAGCGAACATGAACTTAGCTGACTGAGAGGAGAGGATCTTTGAGATTGAGAAACATATCCTAACCCTCCAAGACGATGAATCTCGACTGTGGCACCAGAGAGCAATAGTGAATTGGTTGTCGAATAGGGATAAAAATACAACTTTTTTCCACCAAATGGCTTGATGAAGAAGAAGAAGGAATACGATTTTCGCATTACAAGATTTACATGGTAATCGGCTCACAAAGTAACAAAGCATTGAGAAGGCAGCGGTTGAGTACTTTGAGGGGCAGTTTAAGACATCGAATCCCTAAAATCCATCCGGCCTGAACACAGTAGTTATAAGGAGATTGCTGGTCAAGGATGGGGAGGCTATATGATCGTGCCTTTACCCACGCAGAAGTTGTTGTAGCCTTAAGAGGGATGCATCCGACCAAAGCCCCAGGCTCGGATGGCTTCCCAGTAAGGTTCTACCAAAAATACTGGAAGCTAGTTGGCGATAATTTTTTTAGGCTTCTAATTAGTTCCTTACAGGGCGCCGCAATAATGAAAACAACTTCTCTTTGGAGGCTATCAATAAAACGATTGTAATTCTTATAACAAAAAAAGGAGTAGAAGCCATCATAGATTTCCGCCCAATTAGTGTGTGTAACGTCTTCTATAAAATTGTTGCGAAGATCCTAGCTAACCAACTAAGGCGAGTGCTTGGGAAGATTATATCCGAAAACTAAAGCCTTTTATTCCGAGTCGTCTTATTCATGACAACGTCATTTTGGCTCATGAGGCACTTCACATGTTGAGAAGATGGAGAAGGGGTGGACCTGAAGAGGTGGCCATTATACTTGACATGGTGAAGGCACATGATAGGGTGGAGTAACCTTTAATTTTCTCTTTGAAGTCATGTGGAGTATGAATTTTCCAATGTTGTGGATAGAATGGATAAGGAGATGTCTTTGCTCGGTACAATTCCAGGTGTGTAATAATGGACCCTGTATCCCCGTATCTTTTCTTATTATGTGTTGAAGGACTTTCGAGCACCTTTCGCCAGGCTCACACCCACCTCTTTTTTGCCGATGACTCGTTACTTTTCAATTGGGCGAAGGAGAACATCAAGCACTTACTGGAGTTGCCGAAAAGATAACGGTAGTCGAGACAAAAAATCAACCCTGCCAAAACATCCCTTCTCTTTAGCACTAATACAAGAATGCAAACAAGAGAGATGATGCGTATGCTACTTCAGTGTTCAAATGCTCCCATGGAGCTTTACCTTGGTCTCCCGGTCAATTTTGGGCGGTCCAAAAGATAGGACTTCCGGTATGTGAATAACCGAATTTGGATGAGTACATAGGGCTAGAATGAAAAAATCATTTTTGTGGGAGGGAAGAAAATTTTAATAAAATCTATTGCTGAGGTGATTCCAACTTACGCCACGAGTATATTTGAATTCTCAATTAATTTTTGCGAGGAAGTGAACTCATTATGTAATTACTTTTGGTGGGGTGAAAAGGACAGGCGATGCAAAATCTCATGGGAGGCTCGGTCGAATCATTGTAGGCCAAAGGCAGAGGGAGTGCTGGGATTTCGGGACCATTGAACATTTAATGTGGCATTACTTGTGAATCAAGGCTGGCGTATATTGACGAATAGCGACTCTCTTTGTTGTCAAGTGCTTCTGGGAAAATATTGCAAGAGGGTGCCTTTTCTCCAATGTCGTTCGAGGCCACATGACTCTTTTTTGTGGTGGAGTTTAATAAAAAGGAAAGATTGGCTTAGACATGGCTTGAAGTGGCAAGTCGAAAATGGTGTTTCAGTGTGTTTGATTGAGGATCTGTGGACTCAAGATGAATTGATCCCGCTAAAACTGTTCCCAATGGGGTATGATGATAATACGACAGTTGCAGCATGCATCGACCCAGCAATAGGGACGTGGGATGAGAGGAAGGTGGTGATGTTGTTAGGCGAAGAGGGGCTACAGGTAGTGAAAGAGATGACGATGGACTCTAATCGAGTGAACCAGCTGTTCTGGGATTTAGAAAATTCAAGTAAATTCACAGTGAGAAATGCCTAGCATTTGGTTTGTCGCCTGAGAAGAGGTAACCATGGAGATGATGGATATGTTGACGCAATGCAAGTGGCAGCCTTCAAAGCGATTTGGTGGGCACGAATACCTTCCAAGATAAAGGCGTGGAGTTGGCGACTGATACGAGGACGACTCCCAACACGAGCGAATCTTAATACTCGGGGGGTGATTAAATCGAACTGCTGCCGCCTATGTCACAGGGAATTAGAGATAGAGAATCACCTTTTTTGTATGTGCCCGACAATGTTGGTGGCCTTTTCGACGAACCCAATGGCAAGACCAACTGCGGTTTTGGAACTATTCCATCGATTCTTAAAGAAAAAAGTAGCACAACAACTTCAATATGTGATGCTTACATGTTGGCGAGTGTGGTGGAATTGTAACAAATTCTATATGTGAGACCACACCACCACGCTTTGATGAAGTGCCAAATTGGGCAAGCAAATTTCAGCTTTGAGGAGGATACGGAGTGCAGAATCATGGCAACTACCACCTTTGGGAACTCTCAAGATGAATGTGGATGATGGCTTTAATGTAAACAATGGGGCAGTGAGTTTTGGGATAGTTGTGCGAAGCAGTGATGGCAAATTTCGGGGAGCGCGAGTGGGTGCCTATTTTGGATTGTGCGATCTGCTTGGCATGGAGTTCAAAGCACTAATTGAAGGGTAAAAATGGCTGCAAAATAGAGGAGTATGATCGGCATATGTTGAGGGAGACTCTCTACAACTTATCAGCTTTCTTGAAGACCCGGCCTCATGCATCTCATTCTACAGAAATGATATGGAGATCACTTTGGCCCTCATCTCAAGTTTTTAGCAAATTACGTTGGCGCATATCTGGAGGACGGCCAATAGAGTAGCGCATAGCTTAGCATCCTTTTCCTCTTGCAACTTAGTCGGTGTTAACGTTTGGAGGTCCATGGCCCCAAGTTTCATGCAGCATGCATTGTTCCAAGATAAGTTACAAGTTGAGTGATTAATGAAATTAAGAGCATATCTGGAGGTGTGTTCATAAAAAAAAAAAAGACTTTTAAATTCTGTGATTGAATAAAAAGATACTTTAGTTATAATTTGGTAAAAAAAATATTTAATAAGTACTTATGATAGTTTTAAATAAATTTGCCTAATAAAATAAAAATGAATATTTTATATGATTAATTGAAAACTCAAAGTATGTCATTTTATAGTTTGTGTAGTTATATATTTTATGGCTAATGATAAATTTAGAGAAAATTTTGTTCAAAGTTCTTTTTATCTTCAATGGTCAATTAATTAAATCATACTAAAATTTACATCCTAATATGATGATTAGGGTAATTAATGCAAATGATAAGGTTCCCTCTATACTATCTTTCTACATTTTTATTTGTGGGTCCCCCTATTTGATAAAGTTCTTTAATATTTGTGTTTTATTATAAAATTAAAAAATTAATAAAATAATTGGGTGGGATATTGGATGTTGAAAAAAAATAAGATTATCTTGTAATCTAACCACTCTTAGAATTGCGAGATTAAATTGAATAGTCAATTTTCCATTGAGTGATGAAACTTTGATTTTTATATGAATAAATAATCAATTATAAAATTGAAATCTTAAAAATTATCATAAAAATGTGAAAAAAATGAGATAAGATTGAATTAGCCACTAAAAAATCCATTCAATTATAAAATTATATTGGGCAATTGAAAGATCTATAAAAACAATTCAAAATTTATAGCTAAAATACTATATAATAAAGAAAAGAACAAAGAAATCTAACAAATCAAGCCAATTATTGTAATATAAAAATAATTAGATGAGTTCTCCTAATCATCGATCAAAGTGTTTACTAAAAAAAAAACAAAATATAAATATGTAAAAGGACTAATATTAAAATAGATTAAATTAAATTCTTAAATAATGCCATATAATGGATATTTCAAAAAAAAAAAAAATCGGTAATGAATTAGGTGAGAGAGAAGAAATAATTAAATAAGAAAGAGAAATTGAAGATTCTTTCATTTTTTTTTAAACATTAGATGACATTAATACAATATGAATAAAAAAAGGCACACAATATTGATAATTGACCAAGAAGGGCAAAATAATAATTACATAAAATTTGCTCTGGCATTATGAATTTTACTCTGCATTTATCATTAGCCTTATTTTTTGGGTGGTTTGATTTGAGTCAGTTATTTTATTTTTATTGATTGTAGACAAAAATTAAAGTTTAGTAGTTTTGTAGCTTCTTCAATTAAAGTGAAAAGAGGGGTAGAATGGAGAAGCAAATAAGTTTGTTGGAGAGGATATAGTGATTATCTCTCATCTATCTTTTCTCTCCCTTCTAATAACATAAGTTTTTTAATTTTTATTCTTATTTATCTCCTTCACTCTTTTCAAAATTTCATTCTATTTATATTTATATTTTCAATTAAAATTTTACTTTATTTTAATTTTATTTTTTAACTTATCATAAATCTAATAAATATACTATAAATTATTAAAAAAAGTATAAATAATAAAATAATTAAGAAAGATACATTTGCATAAATTTAACAAAAAATTAATTTTTAATTATTGAAATTTAATCATTTGATTAGATTATATCTCTTTTTTCTTTTGCATACATATCTAGTATGTGTGATAGGCTAGTTTTCATAAATTGAAGGGGTAAAAGTGACACTAAATATATAGTTAAGCGGGATAAAGCAGGATTAACCCAACTATTTATGCATATCATATAAATATGGAAGTAAATATTGATAGAAAGTATGATTTACATCTTTCTCGAAAATCAAAAAATAGCATGATTTACATCAAGATTTTTTTTGAAAGACATAAATATATACATATTTGATTGAAATGGTTAGAATTTTTAACAATATTTTGGAGAAGAATGATGTATTTAAAAAAAATGTTTGATTTTATTTGAAGAAGTGGAAATATTTTATCAAAATGAAAACCAAACAAAAACTATTCTTGGTACAAGGGGAAAATGACTTTCATCCATTTTAGTTATTTGAAAAAAGATATTATTTGTTTCATCAAATCGATTTGTGCAATTTCTTGACATTGCATTGTTAGGAATAGTAATATTGATTTATGAAAAGTTGGTCAAATTATATTGTGTGATATCTAGGTGATATTTCTTAGATAGTCAAGATAAATTTCTTAAATAGTCAAACCAAAAGTGTTTATTATTATTATTATTATTATTATTATTATTATTATTATTATCATTATTACTATTATTATTATTATTTTGAGAACCCGAAGGACTTTATTAATACATAAAGAATAATTGTCAAGCACAACTGAATGAGCATACACAGGAAGGTTCGGGAACCCCTTTATAAAAGAGATCGTGTTCTTAGCCAAAATGTGAGCAACACGATTACTAGAACAACACACATGTGAAAATGTAATTGTACCACTAAATGCAAGCATATCTCCATTTTTTGTGACTGTAGCACCCATTGAAGATAAGTGTCTAGTGAGGAAATCCACAAGGTTTTCTTATATATGCACCCTAATAAACCTCTGGCTTCTGATGGTTGTCATCTTAATGGACATTTGTGATCACTTGGGCATTGATTATACCACAAATTTAGGGAAGTATCTTGGGATTAAGATTTTTGGTGGCCAAAGAACTTGTAATGATCACTTGGAGTTAGTGGACTGTATCCGCACCAAACACTCCTCTTGGAAAGCTTCTAACCTTAATCTAGTCGGGCGCATGACTCTAAACAAGTCTTTAACCACAACAATTCCTATTTACTCCAAGCACACTACTTGGTTACCAACTAGGATTTGTAGCCAAATTGATAAGTTAAATAAAGATTTTCTTTGGGGAGATACGGAGGAAGCTAGGAGAATCCACCTTGTAGGTTGGGAGAAGGTGATCAAACACAAGAGAGAGAGAGGTTTTGGCATTAGACATATGCAAAAATTCGATATTGCCATGTTGGCCAAGGTTGGAATGACAGTACTTAGGTGTGAAAATTAATTATGGAACAATATCGTTTGGTCTAAGTACTTGACAAATGAGGATATCCTTGATCATAACCCAGAGCCTTTTACCTCAAGAGCTTGGAAGGGTGTGGTGAGGAGCCTTAAAGCCGTGGAGGAGAAAATTGGTTGGAGGATTGGTAGTTGTAGGACTATATCTTTTTAGTTTGATAGGTGGTTAGGGGACACTTGTTTATGTGATCAATACAGACTAGAATACATGATATTGATGTCTTGCTTCTTGTGCCTCAGTTGGTTGATTCATCCGGTAATTGGGACCTCTCCTCTCTAAGGACCCCTATCCCGGATGATGTTAAAACCAAGATTCTTAGCATGCTTACTCGACTTCTAAGGTAAAAAGAGGACGCCGGGACTTGGGAAGGGCCCGATAGTGGCATCTATTCTTGTAAAACGACATATGACTTCTTGCTCTCGTGTTAGTCAATTTCTAATGTTCACCCCAATAAATGGGAATGGATATGGAAATTAAAATGGCAGGAAAAATTTAAGACATTCATTTGGCTTTATAATCATAAGAGTCTGCTCGCTAATTTTCTATGAAATGAGAGGAAACTAACATAGTCTAACTCATGCATAGCCTATCCTTCCACAAAAGAGGATATTCTACACATTTTACTGAACTGTCCGAGGGCTAGGCAACTTTGGGAACATATTATTGTTCCTACTGAATTATCTAAATTCCTCTCGCTAAACCAATTTGAATGGATCCAATTGAATTTTAAGTTCTCCTTCATATCCTTCTCTCTACATTCAATTGGCAATACATTTTCCTTGCCACAATTTGGTCACTTTAGCTAGCCAAAAACAAGTTTCTTTTCAGAAACATCATGGAGCACTATAAGGAGATGGATAGCTACATTCTGGGGTTGGCCATGGATATTTCATGTGCTTTCCCAAAGAAGAGGGCAGAAAAGATGCTTGGGGCGATAGTGGTGCAGCGGGCGACACTGAGCTCTAGATGGGTTGAGCTCCATTAACAAGAAGAATTCACCTGCGACCGGGGTTCTTGTTCGAGATGAGCATGGCAAGTGGATATTTGATTTTTCTGCCAAACTTTGGGAGGTCTCCATAACCACGGCGAAACAATTGGACTTATAAGAAGGACCGAAACTAGCTTGAAAAAGGTGATTTCCCAAGATTTAAACTGAAATTGACTTAGGGGTGGTATTCAAACTCATATGTGCAGAAGATACATTCGATCAGTCTTTGGCCATGATCATTGAGGATGTTGGAGAGCATCTTAGATTGCCTTAGGAGACAAAATTTCAGCACACTACGAGAGATAGGAATTCATGCACCGATTTATCAGTCAAATTAGGGTATGGTATAACGGATACAGTATGCTTTTGGTACACACACCCTTTTAAGGTTTGAAGTTGTCTGGAGTCTTAAGAATGAGAGCTATGATTGAGCTCTGTTCCTTTCACCAAGGAAAAAAAAAAAGATAAGTCCGCCTCAACATTATAGAGCTTGAATATAACAAAAGAATACCTTATAGATAATAATTCTACTAGCCCCAATGTTGGGCTGAGCTAATCGCCTCTCGAGCAGCCAACATTTTTGCCAACTTCAAATTATCGCTTCCATAGACACGGTCCTTCACCTAGCTGACACACTCAACTTGAGAATCTCTTGCAACTACTTCTACACTTAGCTCTCGATATTCTTAGAAGACTGCCCATCGAAATTTATTTTGATAGTATTCATTAGGGAAGGATGCCATGATCTTGGATTTGCTGTGGGTGGTACTGAAGAGAGCGAGATTCCCTCCGCTAGGAATGTCCTACGATGGAAGATAGCAAATTGGGTTGAGGTGTGTTTCCTCAAACGCAAGTCTATTTTGATTCTACCATAAGCTCTATGCCAAAGTGACCCTTCTTCCTAGCTCATCTTGACTGAGTTCAACTGTTGCTTAGGTAAGCCATTTGATCGGACGGTTTCCCTACTTCGATATAACTTGCCAAGGGATGTTTGAGAGGGACCATTCTTGCAAGCAAAGTAACATTCGACAAGAGCAAACTTCTCAGTCTCCTCATCAAATTGGCAAAAAGGATAAATGGAACCCGACCCAATGTGCCGCTTGCAGAGATTGTAAGTCATATAGAGAGAGGATTTACATAGCCACCATAAAAGTGTTTGATTTTGGGAGGGACTTTGAGTCTCCATACAATATTCCAACAACCACGATCATTACCTTCAGAGAATGACGTTTGAGCCTCAACATCTAGTTGAATTGCCAAGTGATAGGTGTTTTTCCCTTGAAATCTCTTGTTCTTATAATAGTGCTATGCTAGTCTATCCGAAGTAATATCATGAACAAGGGGGATACTCAAAATAACAACCACATCTTCAGCCTAAAAAGTCAATTATGCTTTCTCTCGATTCCACATTTTGGCCCTTCCTTGATAAGGTCAAACACTAATGACACTCTCGACCCATTAATATGTGGTGCTATTGAACGGAAGGTACAAGGCCTTAGCAACTAAGGATCGTCACAAACCTTAATTCGTGTATTGTTACCTACACGCCATCTAAGTCCCACTTCTAACAAATTTTGTGACACCAAGTGCCTTTCCATGTATGTGACAACCTTTTTGCTTGAAAAAAAATTCTTGTCCAAGGAATATTTGCCACGAATAACCTAGCTTACAATGGAATTGGGTTCCATAAACAATCTCCAAGCTTGCTTTGGCTAGGAATGCTAAATCAAAGGCTCTAAGATTATGGAAACCAATTCTGCCCTCACTTTTACATTTGCATAAGTCCTTCCATGACACCCAATGAATCTAGTAATCCCCTTTGTAGCTCTACTGAAATGAGCGAATCTTCTTTCCCAACTCCCCGGATGAATCCTGCTGGAAATAAGAAACATTGCATGTTTTACATTGAGATGGCTTGGAGAACTGGTTTGATGAGCACTTCTCGCCTTGCAGAAGAGAGATTGTTTGAGGTCCATGATTGTATCTACTTCCATACCCTATCTCTGATGCCAAAGAAAACCGCCTTATTGGAATGTCCAACAATCGAGGGTAAGCCTACAAGTCATGATGTGCATTTTCCCATACGCCGAGGGCTCCAATTATGAGAGCCTCCCTTTCCTCCTGCAATAGTTGGGTTTGGTTGGGTTAAACCTGTGGGTTGTAGCCCATTTTGACACCCATACTCTTGAGATAAGGGAAAAATCTAGTGTCTGGCTATCTTCTCAATAAGGCTGGTTTCAAGCAAACTGTAGAATCTGATCAATTAATTCGTTAGGATATGTTTGTGACAGTATGTTCAAACTGAATACCAAATAAAAAGTGCATCTACTTATGTTTATATGATTCTTGTATTAATATGTGACACATTCGTCTTTATCATAATAATAGCAAATATCTAAAAAATATGATTCATTTAGGCTTAGTCCCCAAATTTTACAATGAGTTTGAGAAATGTGAATTTTGTGGTATGAAGAATATTACGAAATAGCCTCATATAAAAGTTGAAAGAAAAATTGAGTTATTAGAATTAATTCATATTGATATTTGTGAGTTTGTAGGAATTTTAATTCATGTAGGTAAAATATATTTTATTACATTCATTGATGATTATTCAAAGTATTGTTGTGTTTATATGATGTATAATAAATGTGATGCTTTTGATAAATTGAAGACTTTTATGAAAGAAGTTGAAAATCATTTTGATAAGAAAATAAAAATATTTGGAAAAATTATAATTTTAGGACTGTATGGTGTATCCTTTAATAATTTTAGGACATTAACTTTTTCATTTGCAATTTCAAAACATGAATTTAAGATTTTGTGGCACATTTAGGACTTCTCACCTCGATATTTGCAAATTTGTCGGAAATTGACAAAATTGGTCGAAATTTTATCCTCAATGTGCTACAAAATCTAAAATTTATGTTCTAAAATTGTAAATAAAAACGTTAATGTCTTGAAATTGCAAATAAAAAAGTTATTGTCCTAAAATTGTTAGAGGGTATAACATACAGTTCTAAAATCGTAATTTTTCCTATTTAGAACTGACAGAGGTAAATAATATGAATCCACTCGACTTATATCTTACATTAAATCTTTGTTATTGTTCATGAAGCTACTGCCCAAACCCTCCACAGTCAAATAGTGTAGTTGAACAAAAAAAATGCTATGTCAACTAATTTTGGTGCTCCAAAAAACCTTATTGGGCGAGGCTGTCTTAACAGCTAATCACGCTCTTAATTGAGCCTCATAAACATAATTTGATTACACCATATGAATTGTGGAGAAATAGAAAAACAAATTTGAGCTATCTTAGAGTATTGGGATGTCTTGTTTAATTATTTTTGTTTCCTAATCCTAAAATTCCTAAATGAGGGATTAGAGCTACAATTAGTTATGCAATTTCTAGTAAGGCTTATAGATTTTTGGATTTGGAAAGTAATGTTGTTATTGAGTCATTACATACTATTTGTGTTATTGTGACTTGAATTTAATGATGGCCTCGATTTATGTAAAGAAGCAAATTTCAAACTGAAGTCTTCTTGATTTGGATAATGTTTATCCATTAGGATTTGGATAATGTTTATCCATTAGCATTAGATAATGCTTATCCATTAGGATTGGATGATGCTTATCCATTAATATTGGATAGTGCTTATCTATTAGAAATGGATGATGCTTATCCATTAATATTGGATAATGCTTATCCATTAGGAATGGATGATGCTTATCCAATCTCTTGTTTTTGCCTATAAATAGATGGCCTTGGCCATTCATTTGGAAACATGGAGAAGAGAGAAAAGAGAAGAAGTTAGAGAACTTCAAGACAACTGAGGTTATTCGAGAGGCTTGAAAAATAGAGAGTCGGGAAACACTTGAGAGATAAATTCTTTGTGAAGAGAATTGTGAGCTTGTTCTCTTGGGATTTCGGGTTTAATTAGAGAATTGTTTCTCTAATTGTTGTAACTCTCTGTAAATTTCTTATAGTGGAATCGCTCCTTGCCCGTGGACGTAGGCTTGTTATTAGCCGAACCACGTAAATATTGTGTCGCTTTAATTTCCGTTCGTTTTATTATCAAATTATTGTCGCCTTTTAAAATAAATGTACTACTAGATCCGGGTGTTATCCTAACAAACTGGTATCAGAGCCCTGGTTGTTAGTACTTTTATTTTGGTATTTCCTATCCAGTGAGGATGTCGACGACAAAATTTGATGTTGAGAAGTTTGATCGAAAGATCAACTTTACTTTATGGCAAGTGAGGATGCGTGCCGTCCTCGTTCAGAACGGAGTTCAGAAGGCTTTGACCGGTGTAAAACCAGAGGCCATGTTAGATCACAAATGGGAGGAAATGGATGAGAAAGCCCGCTCGGCTGTTCAGTTGTCTTTATCAAATGAAGTTTTACGCGAGGTGATTGTCGAAAAGACAGCGAAAGATCTTTGGGATAAGTTGGAGTCTCTCTACCTGAAAAAAACTCTCACGAATAAGTTGTACAAGAAACAGTGCCTATATTCACTGCGAATGAGTGAAGGTACATCTTTGAGTTCTCATATTGATGAGTTTGAATCTATTATTATGGATTTGCAAAATCTAGATTCATTATTGATGATGAGGATAAAGCCTTGTTACTACTTTGTTCATTACCTCCTTCGTATAGACATTTTAGAGAAACCATGTTGTATGGAAAAGATACTATTTCTCTAAAAGATGTTAAATCTGTTTTGGAGACCAAAGAAAAGATTGATCATGATATCACTGGTCAAACTAGTGATAGTCAGGCGCAGGGTCTATATGCAAGAGGAAGGTCCAAACAAAGAGGAGTCAATAAAAGCAGGCCAAAATCTAGATCAAAATCTAGAAGTAAAGGTGTTGTGTGTTGGCACTGTAAAGAACCAAGGCACGTTCGCAAAAATTGCGATAAGTTGCAAAAGAAGAGAAATGCTCCACAGGAAAAGAATGAAGATTCTGGCAACGCGAGTATTGCTGAAGAAGGATGTGGTGTTGATGTGCTTCTTGTGGCAGAGAAGCAGGACAAATTCAACAATGAATGGATTATGGATACGGGTTGTTCTTATCATATGTGTCCCAATCGGGACTGGTTTTCTACATATGAGTCTATTGACGGAGGAGTAGTTTTGATGGGGAATAATGCTCCATGCAAAACTATTGGTATTGGAACAATCCAGATCCGAATGCACGATGGGATTGTTAGAACATTGACTGATGTCAGACATGTTCCAGATCTCAAGAAAAATCTCATCTCATTAGGCACCCTAGATGCCAATGGATGCAAGTTTTCAGCTGAAGGTGGAGTATTGAAAGTAAGCAAAGGTGCATTGGTTGTCATGAAAGCTAGAAAAGCAGGTAGCTTGTATGTGTTACAAGGCACTACTGTTATAGGCTCTGCAGCAGTTTCATCATCTATGTCAGATGCTGATATTACAAAATTATGGCATATGAGGCTTGGGCATATGAGTGAAAAAGGTCTGACCTTGTTGAGTAAAAGAGGTCTGCTTTGTGGCCAGAGCACAGGAAAAATGGATTTCTGTGAACATTGTGTGTTCGGAAAGCAGAAGCGGCTCAGCTTTGGCACTGGAATTCATAGAACTAAAGGTTCTTTGGATTATATTCACTCTGATCTTTGGGGACCATCACAAGTTCCATCAAAAGGAGGAGCTCGATATCTATTAACCTTTATTGATGATTTTTCAAGAAAGGTTTGGGTCTATTTTCTGAAGCACAAAAATGATGTGCTTGATACTTTCAAGAAGTGGAAGGCTTTGATCGAGAAGCAAACTGGAAGGCAAATCAAAAGACTCCGAACAGACAACGGTCTGGAGTTTTGTAGTGGAGATTTTAACAGGTTTTGCGAAGCTGAAGGAATTGCCAGGCATCGCACTGTAGTTAACACTCCACAACAAAATGGCGTAGCAGAGCGCATGAATAGAACTCTTTTGGAAAGAGCTCGGTGTATGCTTTCCAATGCTAACTTGTCTAAAGTGTTTTGGGCTGAAGCAGTCTCCACAGCTTGTTTTTTGGTGAACCGTTCACCGTCTACAGCAATCGAGTTTAAAACTCCTGAAGAGGTATGGTCCGGTAAACTCGCTGACTATTCAAATCTGAGAATATTTGGATGTCCTGCCTATATGCATGTTAATGAAGGAAAGTTAGAGCCTAGAGCTAAAAAGTGTATTTTTCTTGGTTATGCTTCTGGGGTGAAAGGATATCGTTTGTGGTGTCTTGATCCTAAGTCACCTAAATTTGTTATTAGTAGAGATGTTACTTTTGATGAGTCTGCTCTACTGACCCCGAACAAGGAGTCTCCAGTTTCTTCTGATATAGATAACTTAAAGAGTACATCGAAGCAGGTGGAGCTTGAAATTCCTAGACCACCTGCGACGTTTGAAAGTCCCGTCGGCTCTGGACCTTCGATAGAAGAGGAGCCTGATACTATTGAAGAAACATCTCCCCAGGAGGAAAGATGTATTGCTAGAGACAGACCAAGAAGAGAAATACGACCACCTCAGCGATATACTGATTATGTCGCATATGCCTTGTCTGTTGGAGAAGAAATAGATTCTATCAACGAGCCAGCTACATATTCTGAAGCAGTTTCTTCAAAAGATTCCTCGAAATGGTTAATTTCTATGCAAGAGGAAATTGAGTCTCTTCACAAGAACGGTACTTGGGTACTTGTGAAGCCGCCAGCCAAACAAAGGATTGTTGGGTGCAGATGGATCTTTAAAAGAAAGGAAGGAATTCCTGGAGTAGAAAAGGCAAGGTACAAGGCACGGTTAGTAGCCAAAGGTTACAGTCAGGTACCAGGTGTTGATTTTAATGATATTTTCTCACCTGTTGTGAAGCACAGTTCTATTCGTGTCTTGCTTGCTCTAGTTGCCATGCATGATTTGGAGTTAGAACAACTTGATGTTAAAACTGCATTTTTGCATGGTAAACTAGAAGAAGAAATTTATATGCAACAACCGGAGGGTTTTGTTGTGAAAGACAAAGAAGATCACGTTTGCTTGTTGAAAAAATCTTTGTATGGCCTGAAACAGTCTCCAAGGCAGTGGTACAAAAGATTTGATTCCTTTATGATTGGCAGCGGATATTCAAGGAGCAACTATGATAGTTGTGTTTATTTTCGAAGAACTCATGACGGCTCATTTATCTATTTGCTTCTTTATGTTGATGACATGTTGATTGCAGCTAAAAATATGTCTGATATTGATAAGTTAAAGAAGCAGATGAGCGAAGTGTTTGAAATGAAGGATCTTGGTCCAGCAAAGAAGATCCTTGGCATGGAAATCAAACGTGATAGACAAGGTGGGAAGCTGTATTTAACTCAAAAGAGTTATATTGAAAAAGTTTTGGAGAGATTCGGTATGAAAAATGCCAAACCGGTATCTACTCCATTAGCTGCGCACTTTAAATTGTCGGCTGCTCTATCACCAAAGTCTGATGATGAAAAGAGGTACTATGACCCGAGTTCCCTACTCCAGTGCAGTTGGTAGCATGATGTATGCTATGGTTTGTACACGCCCAGATATTTCACATGCTGTTAGTGTGGTTAGTAGATATATGTCTTGTCCAGGGAAAGCACACTGGGATGCAGTGAAATGGATTTTGAGATACTTGCGCGGGACTTCAGAAGTTTGTCTGGAGTTTGGTCGGAATAGTAGTTCTCTAGTTGGTTATGTTGACTCTGATTATGCTGGTGATCTTGATAAAAGAAGATCATTGACCGGATATGTATTCACTCTTGGGGGAAGTGCAATAAGTTGGAAAGCTTCATTGCAACCTGTGATTGCGTTATCTACTACAGAGGCTGAATACATTGCAGTGACTGAGGTGATTAAAGAAGGAATTTGGCTACGAGGCTTGTTGGGAGAGCTTAGTTCTTGCTCTGACAAGAGCGTGATTTTCTGTGATAGTCAAAGTGCCATTCACTTGACTAAAGATCAAATGTTTCACGAAAGAACTAAGCATATTGATGTAAAGTTTCACTTTGTTCGTGATGTTATTGGGCGGGGTGACATTTCAGTGAGAAAGATTTCTACTCATGAGAATCCCGCAGATATGCTGACTAAGCCTCTTCCAAAGGACAAGTTCAAGCATTGCTTGAACTTGATTGGTATTGCAGACAGATGATCTAACCGGCTAAGTGGAGCGAGACCACTGTTTCAAATTTTGGTAAAATTCAAGTCAAGGTGGAGATTTGTTATTGTGACTTGAATTTAATGATGGCCTCGATTTATGTAAAGAAGCAAATTTCAAACTGAAGTCTTCTTGATTTGGATAATGTTTATCCATTAGGATTTGGATAATGTTTATCCATTAGCATTAGATAATGCTTATCCATTAGGATTGGATGATGCTTATCCATTAATATTGGATAGTGCTTATCCATTAGAAATGGATGATGCTTATCCATTAATATTGGATAATGCTTATCCATTAGGAATGGATGATGCTTATCCAATCTCTTGTTTTTGCCTATAAATAGATGGCCTTGGCCATTCATTTGGAAACATGGAGAAGAGAGAAAAGAGAAGAAGTTAGAGAACTTCAAGACAAGTGAGGTTATTCGAGAGGCTTGAAAAATAGAGAGTCGGGAAACACTTGAGAGATAAATTCTTTGTGAAGAGAATTGTGAGCTTGTTCTCTTGGGATTTCGGGTTTAATTAGAGAATTGTTTCTCTAATTGTTGTAACTCTCTGTAAATTTCTTATAGTGGAATCGCTCCTTGCCCGTGGACGTAGGCTTGTTATTAGCCAAACCACGTAAATATTGTGTCGCTTTAATTTCCGTTCGTTTTATTATCAAATTATTGTCGCCTTTTAAAATAAATGTACTACTAGATCCGGGTGTTATCCTAACAATTTGTAATGTATATAGATTTCCTCATATACCGAAAAATACGGGGGTTTTGAAATTTTCAAAAATGAAATGATTTTGAAGCTAGTACATCACAAGTTGATAACAACTCTTACGGATAACCAAATCAAAGAGTTGGAATTTACAAAGTTTTGGTCCTAACTTTGTTGTTAACAATATTGAAAATGATCTTTTATCTATTAAAGAAGTTTTATTATCACCTAATTTTGATTTGTGGAGGGAAGCTATAAATGATGAAATTGACTCTCTTTTAGCATTAAAAAAAAAACAAACAAACAAACAAAAAACAAAAACAAAAAAAAATTGAAAATTGATTAATTTATTGCTTCTTGCACATATACTATATAGAACACATGTACACATATGCACACATAGTTCACACACAACACACTCACACACACGGATCTGGGTGTGGTGATTCTCGAAAGATCTACAACGAATTAAAAAACTCTTCCATCTCACAATGGTTCACAGTACGGAGAATCAATAGTCCACATGAAAGATGTGGAGCCTTCTTAGCTCAGTGGTAGAGAGCGTGGCTTTTAACCACGTGGTCGTGGGTTCGATTCCCACAGACAACGTCAATCCTCTTTCAATTTTCATCGATAACTCATATGTGCTTCTTTTATTCACCTTTGGGAATTAAGAAAGTATCTTAATCAGTAAAATATCTTTCGTTGTTTTGCAATTATTTTGTCATTAGTGTGATTACACTTGCCTATGGGCAACGTGATGGGCTATTCGAATGTTTTGTGTCTGTGTGTATGTGCATGTGTTGTAGATTTCGTCAAGCTTTGTTTTAACTCTATGAAGAGTGTATATCTCTTTTCTTGTCTTCAGATTTTTTTATGACGGAAGTTCATGCTCTGTCTTCTATTGCTTTGTGTCTGGACTTTGTCTGATTGATTGTAGAGTCGCTCACTACAGGAAAACAAACATTTTTCGTTACAAATCGGGCAGAATTTTCGCCGAAAATTGCAGATTTCGGCTAAAATGTGTTCGCAGAAAAAAAAGAAAAAAAAACAATGCCGGAGTGCCATTTTCCGGCGGAAATTTCGGCCGAAGTTCCACTGGATGTCTACCGTCTCTCCCATTTCCGTCGGACTCCCGCCGCCGTCGCCGCTGGAATAGTATCCCCAAAATATACAAGTTTTTGTAGTTGAGGGGATTTAAACTCATGACCTCAAGCTTGTTTGTTAAACCTTCAACCATCAAGCTATTGCAAGAAGTTATACTATGTTTTATTTTGTTTTAAACTTATTACATATTTGTTTGATTATTCTTATTTTAATTTACTAATATATTATTTTGTTGTATACTTGTTACATATTTTTATATTGTTAACTTGTTTTAATTTTTTTAATGTCTTATTTGTAAAATGTTATTTATACTTATTACATATTCTTATTTTGTTATCTTAATTATATTCTTATTCATATTCGTTTAACATCTGCTCCAAATATATATTTGTTTATATAACCAATTATTTGTAATTTAGTTGTATCTGTTAGTTATATCCAATAAATGATGTTTGAAAAAAATAACTTGTATGTATAATAAAACTTTTATGTTCTTTTCATAATATTTCATTTTTAAATTAATTGATGTTTTTTGATATAATTTTGTAAAATTCAATTGTTAATAGTTTTAAAAGATTATATTAATTTTTAATAATCACATGCATTACATTTCATTCATTATAAGATACATAGAAATAAAAATAAACAGTTCATATTATGCAAATGATAAATAATAAATTATTGATTCAAATAAAACACATGAATTTTTTAATGGATATCCTATCTTAATAAATAAATAAACTTATGTGAACTTTAGATGTTATAGATAAAAAAAATACGATACCTATGTATATATGTATATATATACATATATATATATATATTTGTTATAACGAGCTACATTGTAATTTATTTTGATGATACATTGAACCTAGGACCTCATGGATGGAAATGTAATGCTTTACCACTAAACTAGCTCCCATTTTGTTTATTGATTTTTTTTTAAATTATTATTATTATTATTATTATCTAATACATAAAGTTGGTAATTTTATTTCCTTTAAAAAAACTAAAAGATTTTCAATGCATGTACATTGTACCATGTAATCAACATGTTTTTTTGTTGAAAAATATGAGAAAGATGTTTATTGGAATGCGCAAAGAACTTAATAAATATATATATGTATATATACATGCTATATATTAAGTAAGATCCCCTTTTATTTTATAACTTTTCATAAATTTAATAAATATATTATAAATAATTAGGGCATAGTATAAATAATAATAATTAATAAGGATATGTATTTACACATACAATTTTGCAAAAAAAGAATTTTAAAAAATTTAGAATTATTTTTTGCATCGAAATGGGTTTGAGCCTTGGACTTTTGTGATAGAAGACTTGTAGTCTTACCATTAGACTATGCTTAATTTTGTAATCAAAACTAAATATTTAATTCAACTGAATTTCATATATAAAAAAAAATCTAGCAAAATTTTCTGCTGGAGTTGCGCCGGAATATTCTCCCGGATTTTTTTAAAAAAAAAGTAAAGTTACTTTTGCATTTAAGGGGGTTTGAACATTGGATGCTTAGGATGGGAGAGTTATAACTTTACCATTAGGCTATGTCAAAACTTATTTTAGTATTTTGTAATTGGGAAAAACGCACTGTAGTACCTTGTGATTTGTGAAAGTAGCACGCTCAACCCTGAGGTTTTCTAATTGTTATAGAAAACCTTGTGCTTTATCAAAATTGCTCACCAACCTTTTGACCAAATTTGTGAATATTTTTTGTTGAATTGACAAAATTACCCTTGCGTATATTTTAATACTACTTTTTTTCTTTTTCTATTTTGTCTTTTATTCTTTGTTATTTTCTCATTCCATTTTTATTTTTTCAATTTTTCCCCTTTTCCCTTCTCTCGTCAGATCCGTTCACCTCTCTCCTCTCCCTCTTCTCATCGCCGCCATCACCGCCGCCGTCAGATTTTTCTTTCTCTGTTTTGCTCTCACTATTACTCTCAATTTCTGCCTCTTTGTGGTGGCCAATCATCTCCATCGACAATTCTCTCCACTTCGAGCAGGCACGACGGCGGAAGGAGGCACATCAGCCATGGGTATCGATTTGGTCGCCGGAGGTAAGAACAAGAAGACCAAGCACACAACCCCTACATTGAAGGTTACTGCTCTGAAGTTCACAGAAACTGCAAGGGCTAGAGAAAAGAAACAATAGGGGTTTTAGAGTTTGAGTTAATTCTTGGTCATCATAAATTGATTGTAGATTTTATTTTTGTTAGTCCCCAAGTGAAAGATTTTACCCACTGGTAGTTAATGCTTCCATCACTTAGCTTTTTTGTACAACAGCTTTCTTGAATGCAATTTTTATGAGTAGTACTCTTTAATTCATTTCGCAATTTGATGAGATTTTGTTTTAGAAAAAACATCTTGGCAATGAATTCCATTCCAATATATGTGTTCTACAATTAGGCTTTTATTATGCTAAAAAAGGAAAAAAAAAAAAAAAAGCTTCTTGTGGTGGCCGTGGCAAACGGTGGCGGCAGAGGGCGGTGGCGGCGGAGTGGTGGTGGTGGTTTTTTTATGTAGAAGATGAAAAAATTGAAGTAGATAATTGAAGGAAATATGATTTAATTTTTAAAAAATGTAATTATTTTCAGAAAAAAAAGGAACAAGGGTTTGGTAATAATTGGAATCTTAAGGGTTAAATTGTCATTTTACACCTGAAAAACGAACAAAATTCGCACCAAACGCGCGTGTATACCACCCCATGCCAAGAAGGTCTGCCAAACTTGATTTTTACAACCATAGGGTTTATTCTGACAATTAGAAAACCTTAGGGTTGAGCGTGCTACTTTCACAAACCACTGGGTACTACAGTGCATTTTTCCCTTTGTAATTTAAAATAAAGATCAAAGTCGACCGAAATTAAAAAAAAAAATTCGGGGGAAAATTCTGGCGGAATATTCCCCCGGATTTTTTTTTAATTTTTTTGTGAATTTTTTGGGGGGAAAATTCCGCCAGAATTCCCTTGCATTTTTTTAAAATTTTTTTAATATCCGGCGGAATTTTCCTCCTGATTCTTCGGGCGGAATAATTTCTGCCAGAATTATCTGACAGACTATTTCCGCCAGCATTCTGCCGGAATTTTTTCCGCCTGATTTTTTCACCGAGAAATACGTTTTTTCCTATAGTGGCTAAATCTTCAATACATTTGAAATAGTTTTGTGTGCGTGATCACTTGCACCGTAAACTTACTTTTGTTTCTTTTAGCCCACCTCCTAAAGGAATGACTAGATCTCCTCTGTCTACTCAAATATTGACATGATGAGTTTTTTCTTTCCTCTCATTGTTTTCTCTCTCCCTCTTTTTATTTATGATTGATGCATTGTAGCTTGGTGCATCATATTTTAATGGGGGTGGTCCTGCATGTGAAGATACAATTTTATATTTCTATTATACTCTTATTGTGAAGTTGAGTATGTGGCTTGTTCGTTGTTACTTGGAGGTAGATTTTCCAGAATGAAAAGGCCCACCACCAGTTCCTTCAAAAACACTAAGGCCAATCAAACAATGGCGAATAAAACGATAACAGATGGAGATGCAGGGTGTCAATCTCCATACCTCTCGATCTCATGCTAAGCGATCACTCTAGTATCTGAGCTACATCCCCAAGATATCCTCCTTTGAATTATTTCTTTTCTTGATGCAGGTAGTCGTGTTGTTTTCCTGGCAATCTTCGTTACCCGTGGAATCCTTAAAAACCTTCTATACCAATGCTATCAGCTCTTTTTAAGCTTAGGCTAGATAGGTCAACTAGTTAAAGATCATAATTGTCCACCTTAGGTAGTACAAGACAGAGCAGATATCTCAAGTGCATGATAGAAGGTAATCAAGGAAAAGAGCAGTAGAGAGGAGATAGATTCAAGTTTATATACGAAGCCCCGTACATGAGAATTGAAACACTACTACAAAGAAAACATTAGCGAAAGTAGGAAAGAAGGTGAGCATCAAAACCGATTATCTTAGAAGGAGAATTTGTACTTTTTAAAAACTTGAACTCTTTAATTATTTCAAATTACACTATAGGGAAAACTGCTACAACGAATTAAAAGCTTTTCCATCTCACAACGGTTCACAGCATGGAAAATCAATAGTCCACATGAAAGATGTGGAGCCGTCTTAGCTCAGTGGTAGAGCGCGTGGCTTTTAACCACGTGGTCGTGGGTTCGATACCCACAGATGGCATCAATCCACTTTTAGTTTTCATCAATAGCTCATTTGCGCTATTATTGTTTTCCAAAGAATTGGAAATCTCAAGCTTTAAAATTTGGATGCGGTGATCCATGAATTTTTAGCCTAATGGACATACATCCCATCTTTAGAGGTGTGGCCATGTGGAAAGTATCGTGAGAGGTTTCAATCACGGTAGAGTACGTGTGTGCGTATTATAAAAAATTAAAAAATGAGAAAAAAATTGGATGTCGTGGAAGAGATTCAGTGGATCTAAATATGGTGGAAGAAAATAGTTTTGCAAGACCCATATATATATTTGTATGTGTGAAAGAGAAATCGCCCATGGGGGCATGAGTGGAAGTAGGAGAAAGAAGGGATGGTGGCGGCAGTAGCAAGAGGAAGAAGATGTGTGTGGGCGTGTAGGGGGGGGGGGGGGGGGGGGCGGATATGATAATTCTAAAAAATTGAAGATTTTTTTTTTCTATTTTTATTTGTAACTACTTATAAATATATTATATTATTCATATTCTGAAAGAAATTAGATTAAGTACCAAAAAAAAAAAACACATTAGATTTATTTTTAGATAAATTTCTCTTTGTGTGGTCATGTGCAAGTCACATGTTTATTTTCTCTCCTTCTAGTCCAACATGGCATTTGGGTGTTATTTTAATCCACTTCATCTTACACATCATCTTCCACATTAATAATAAACCCAACATTAGGTCCACATCAGCATTTTCGATTGTCACATGTCTAGCATGTGATGATGTTTGGCCATTGTCCTACAATTGTAATTTTTTTTAATATTTTCTATATCAGATTTGCCACACCCAACAAATATGACCCAAATGTGCTAAAAGGCCAACATAGTGCCCTAAAAATGCATTTTCCCCATGATGTTATGTTAAGATTCTATTGTCACTCAATTGTCATCATAGTATCACTAATTATTAATAGTAACAACTTAAATATTACATATGTTGTCACTATTGACATTGTGTTTGTGACAAAATAACTTTTTCTACCATTAAATATACATAATTAGTAATAACGTTTTTATTATTATTTTACTATATTGATAACAATTTACTCATTCTCTTGCAGTGACTTGTTAGTTTTATTCATTTTTTTCCCCCATCATACATTTAAGTAGTCGAGTCAAAAGTGTAGGTTGGTTCTTGTGAAAACTAAAAATATTAAATTATGATTCATATTATAGCCTAAATTTATGTCAGATGAAAATATAAATACTTGAAATTATAGAATGAAGAACATCTCATGTATTGAGATAATGCACCTTCTATTTTCTTATATTTTGAATTGTTAAACTTTGCCCCACCATTTCTCATTGTTTTATTGTTTATTTTTCCTTTTTTTTTTTTGTTTTGCATTTTATCTTTTACCCCGAAAGAAAAATAGAAAAGGAAAAGCTCTCTCATATTTTCCTTTCTGTTCGGTGGCACGCCATATTGCGGAAAGCACAAGTTTAACTTGAACCATCATGTGCCAATGTAGTTTGATTTGACTTATATCTTTCAACATTCTTTTCTTTTCTTTTTTTTTTTTCTGCGTCGATGCTGTAAGAAGCAGTACACACTTGTCACGCTGCTGCAGTTGATGGCTTTTGTAGATTAGCACATTTGAAAAATAATAAAGAAACATGAAATACTCTAATTTGAAGCAAGAAAGTTCATTTCATTGCTATTTTCTTCACTAATTAAGCCACAAAATGCACACACACTGCTAAGAGGAAGGAAGCAAAACCTTCTTTATTGGTAGCAAACCCTAACACTAGAACAAGCCCATCTCAAAGATTGAACTCATTTCCAACATTAATTGAGTCACTTATTTTACTTGAAAACTACTCAAGTAGATATGTTTTGATATTTCGTCAAGGGTTGGATGGTGTAGGAATCCCCCCACCTAAAGGGTTAGGCACCTCCACCCCAGGGTTAGGCACAAACGTGTCATCGCCGCCGGGAACATAATTGCGTCCGGTTGCTCCACCGGTCGAACCACCAATTATTGGGATTCTCGGGATGGAAGCACCTGGTGGACCTGGCGTCCCAGTGATGGGATCGTAGTTAATGGGATTGTCGCCTATTCTAGGGATCATGACACGACCGATGCCCGGAATGAGCACCGATCGGTCATGATGTTTCATGAGCCACTTGGCATCATCTGACGGAATGTTTCGGCCCGCAAGGACCTCCCATGCCAGAGAGGTCATGACCAAGGTGACAACGACGAAGGCCTTAGCGGTGGAAGCCATTGTTTTGCCTCAGAGAAAAATGTGGACATTAAGGAAATATAGGAGGAAATGGACTTGCTTGGTGATGAAGAAGGGAAGGATTTGGAGGGTTTTTTATAGTGTGAGATGGTGGCAATTTTGGCGGTGAGTTAAGGGATATGGGTTGTTGTAGATGAATGTGATTTTCATGCATGATGTTGTCCAAGACAAATGTGTTAGAATGGTTTCACATACCAAACAGAAACGGCTATTGAATACATATATTCTTCAAATCATCGATAATATTACATGCCTAACATCTTTGTTTATGCATGTAAATTTTATGCTTGTATATAAGAATGGTTGTCATGTGGAATGAGAAAAAGTTTTCATCTAAAAAAGAAACAATTGCAAAATTCTCTCTTTATCTTTTAATTTCTCTCTATATATATATTCTGCAATTGATATTGGGCAAAATTACAGCCACCTCCCCTAAAATTTATTGAATTTTTAAAAAAACCCTCACGTATGAAAAATTATCTATAATCGAGTTAATCAATAGCTACATAATACAAACTAATTTGTAATCATGATTTCAATTAAGTAAACAACGATATTTTAGTTCGCGTATTCCAAAAAGCAATGTATAAGTCAATTGTCACTGTCATGTGGCTATCAAGTGGATTTATCCAAATAAGGACTGTTGAACCCCAAAGTGAGAGACTCGAGGACATTTAATAGTGTTATAAACATGCTATCAATAAAACAGCCAACTTGGTTTGGTAGCATGACAGCTTGACAGGAACATAAATTTCAAACTACAGTGCTTGTTCGTATCATTTTCTGACAATTCATAATAATGCTTTCAAGCAGTTCGAATCTTCTGTTATTTAATCATGTAATATTTTTTATTACATTTATCAACATACATCACGTGTATTGATGAATAATTGAGATAAGGAAAGAGAAAAAAATATAAAGATTCTCTTTCCTTATTTCAACTGCTCACCAATATACGTGGTATATATTGATAAATATAACAGAAGATATAACACGATTATATGACAGAAGATCCGAACTAACTTTCCAAGTAAATGAACCCAACTTTCTAATTTAAGGAATCGTGTTTTTTCCATTAAATAGCCACTTTTTTCTGCTCACGAATCTTCATTCTTTGCCAATATCTAGTTACAATTAATGCATGAACTCCAATATGTTTTTTTTTTTTATTATTATTTTTGCTTTTTGTTTATGGTATAGAAACAATTTGAACCGATAGTTGCCACTTCGTCATTTTTCATTACAGAAACTGCTGTAAAATTTGCACTTTAACTCCTAAACCCACTTTTCAACAAAAAAGATATTGTTGAACTGTCTTTGCCACCAGTAGAGAAACTTCGCCACTGAACTCGTCTTGCCATTCCAAACAAGAATCCCAAAACAAATTTAAATTTAACAGTTTCTTGCCAGTCAATCTTGTATTTAGAACCATCACATTGTCAGTCACCAACCACTTTTCATTAACTTCTTTGGTTGGAAAGTAAATTTGCAGAGCAAAGTGTGAATTTGTGAAGCAAAAATAGTTAAATAAACAAAATATAAAATAGTCATAATCTGATAGCAATATATATATATATTTATTTGCCCCTTTTCATTTCTTCCCTTCTCACGGGCCGGGGGTGCAAAGGCAGAGCTAGGGGGGGGGCTCGTGGATGTAGTTCTGGCCCCCACCCCCCAAGTCTAATTCAAGCTAAATTTATGTACCGTTTTTTAAAAATTTAAAATTTTGCCTCACAAAAAAATAAAAAAATAAATAAACATACCTTTAATATTCTATAGAAAGTTGATCTTCCCCCAAACAAAAAATTTCTAGCTGGGGCGGCTACTATGCAGAAATTACTACCAAGTAATGCAATTTAAAACCGACAGCATTGAGTAACAATCACAAACAAAGACTAATTTTCTTGAAATTCCCATACATAAAATTAAAAAAAGAAAAGAAACCATCAAATCTTAGAACGAAAACGATCATCAAACAACATAACAATCATCAAGGCCTGGGCCTTTCCTCCGAAAATCTAGGCAGTTGAACCAAAGAGTTCACTCTTGTAACTCCCTCCAAACCCGACCAATTCTGATCTTCATTCCCGGTGGCACCACCGGCTTCTCCATCTTCGATGTCAATGGTCACAACCCGACTGTACAACTGATCGTTCTCCTCAGATGATCGGACGGTGAAGTTTCTCTGGAGACACGGCTCGGAGTTCTGCCCATCATCTGATTCCACAGCATTGCCGGAATGATTGCTCTGAAGAGTAGCGGATGAAAACCCTTGTTCCTCATAGTCGGACTCCGAGTCCATTTTACCATCTAGAAATAAGCACACGACTGCGCAGTCGTCCATCTTTGATGTGGGGTACTTGGCTTTCCATTCACGGGCAGCCGACTCGACCAGGATCCGGGCAGCTGATGACCTAGTTGGAGCCAAGCACACTATTTCAACCACTTCTTCGTTGCTCAACACGTCCCAAACCTGCAATTTTCAGATATTTACCACAATAGAGAATCACTATAGAGAGAGAGCCTTAAATTGTATAATTGAAGAAGAAACTGGTTTCCTTTCTGGATAATTACACCTACACCACCTGAGGTTTGGTGTAAATACACTTAAACCCCCTATTTCGCCTAATCATGAAACCGCCCCTGCCTTCAACTTTCATCTAACAATTAGACATCCTAAAAAAAATTGTCAGCAGGGGTGGTCTTTGTAATTATACAAACCTCAGTGGCTCTAAACCTCAAGGGATGTATACAAATCTACAATACAGCATTTTGTGAGAGAGATCCATTTGAAAGAAAGCTGCAAAGAGAACTATATCACATCATGAAATTTATTCCACTCGGTGAAACCATAGAAAATGCCCTTATCAATCAAGAAAAGTGGTTAAAGGAGAGTCAAGAGAAAACAGATACCACGAAGCCACATTCTGCACCGATTGAAGCATTTCAATGGACCTTCTGAACAAGAACAAAGAATCACAAGGCAAAGTGCAACAAATGTGAAACTTGATGTCTCTAGTTCTATTCACAGGTGCTGAAATTTGTTTCCTTTCAGTGTATTCCTCAATCTACACTACTCACAACCCTAGATCCAGAAAGCATCTCATCAGGTAGTCATGTTAAGTCGACAGAGGAAAGCAATAGCAGGGTGCTTCAAGCCAATAACTATAACCTACCAAAAACCTCATAAACCATCTTAGTTTTCTGACTGCCACAAGAGGAATGGAGATGGCCCAATAAATAGCAAAAATAGCAGTCTCTCAATTGCAAAAGTGATATACTCAATTTGCAGAACCGGAGACATTCAGAGATATTTGGTTTGAAAGAGATAGCAGAGATATTTGGTTTGAAAGAGATGGCTATATGGGAAGAGGC